>QLNU02015360.1:71153401-71194664 GCA_006491805.2 Dysdera silvatica
AAACGTACATACAAAAGGTTAAACACTGGTAAAATAGCAATGAAAAAGATCACTCAAGCTTTCGGACGCATCAGCAGCAGTCCTTCATCAGGAGTAATGCTTTTTTCAACTAAGATTGCACTTCGTATTCAGCTGACCATGAGTTATCGTATCTTCATTTTACTTTCGACCACAGAAAAATCGTAAAATCAGCAATATTGCCTTATATGGAAGTGGGTCCTAGTCCGACACTGTGATCGGCCAATCGAAATCATTACAAAGGGGAAGTCCCCCCACCCCTTTCTTCAAAGTAACCAATGGTTCCCAGCGAGAGGGGTATTCTCACGTTTGGGCAAGCCTGCCACTATTTGGCCATCATCGCCTTGGACAAGAGCCGGTTGGCTGATTTGTACTAAAGCGCAGTTAAACCTCTCTCCTAACTCCATGTAGCGACGCTTTCAGGTGCCTCTTAGGTTGATTTGTATGGGTGGAAAAGGCGATATTTCCCCTTATGAAACGACAAATTTATCTTTTCCAGCCCCCGTAAGCTAAAGGTTAATGTTACTTTTGAAGTTAAAATTTTAAGAGTGTTTCTCAAAAGTGGGGGTGGACGAAATATACCTTTCGCCCCCATCTTCTCCATAGGGGGCAAAAAGTCCCGCTAACCCCTGTTGACACGTGCTTGATCAATATAATTATTCATCTCTTGCCATTGGGTGTAACCTACAATTTAAAACAGCAAACGAATTTAAACAAATAAATAATATTTTGCTAATTAATGGTATGATCAGTAGTCATTTGTAAACACGATAAATTTGATTCTATTTCATTTTTGAGTATAGTATAAATGGAAATCAAATCTACTGTTTTTCTATACGGTACACACCGGAATGATACTTATACTTTAAACAGTTTATATGTATTTAATTATGATCGATGATTTTTTTTCATTGAAGTGAGGGGGGAGGGAATGACAACCATTTGGAGATGGCCCACTTTTAAAGATACGTTCTACGCTACTGATATATACAGGGTGTCCATAAAAGAAGTATACAATTTCAAATTTTATTTGCATCGAAACTACAATAGCTACAAACTTTATTCTTTTTTTAATTACGTGGCAACAGTCAAATTTTTTCTGCATAATTAGACTATTTGCACATAACAAACAGTGGACGTGCGTTCATACAACTTAATAGACATTAAAAACAACAGTGATGATATTGAGACAGCACCCGCATTCCTTTCAGAGCTCTACTTCAGTGATAAGTCAACTTCTCATATTTTCGGCGAACTTAATAGTCGTGACTACTGAATCCGAGGCACTAAAAGCCCCATATGGTCATAGAACATGAGAGAGAGAGAGAGAGAGAGAGAGAGAGAGAGAGAGAGAAAGAGAGAGAGAGAGAGAGAAAGAACCCAAAGATTAATGGTTGGTGTAGTGTATTGGAAGATAGACTTGTTGGACCCTTTCGTTTGCTGGAAATCTGGCTACTGTCACGACGTATTTGGACATGTGAAATTTGAACACGTTGACAATTTGCAATTCCACAATTCCAGAATATTCCAAATATTTTTCAGCAAGTTTGAAGCCTCCCTATTAATGTTTAGATGTTCGAAGCTGTTCACACAAAATATTTCCCAAAGCGATGTCCTATTGGACGTGATGGCAGGGGCGGATACAGACTTTCATTTTGGGGGGTTCAAGGGCAGAATTTGCCATGGTCTTGGAATAACACCCTTCATTTATCATGAAATTTTTTACAGTGAAAAAATACATGTTGGGGTTCATGATCCTTGTAAACCCTTGTGTCCACGCTTACGTGATGGCCCGACGAAATGTCCATTCCGTTCTCCTGGTATTATTTCGCGTGATTTATTATTTTTTTTTTGGTTATTTATTGAGGACACTGTATACAAAATTAATGTTACCATTTTTGATATGCTCAAAGAGCGCATTAATAATGGCTTTCTCGGTATAATAATCGACATTTTGCCACGAACGTGGATGCAACTAGACTTTTATTTACACATTACTACTATAGGAAACAACGGAATGCACGTGGGGACATTTTAACCACGCAGAAAAAAACTTCGACTGTTGCACATGATTAACAAAAAGGAATTAAATTTGTAGCTATTGTAGTTTCGATCTAAATTAAACTTGAAGTTGTATACTTCTTTTATGAAAATCTGTGTATGTTCCAAACCGTGTGATATAAGAAGACATTCTCTTAGATAAAAATATGATTTTATATGGTCGGACTTTCCGAACTACTTTTAAACTAATAGTTACCTCAGACACACATTTATAGACAATAAATTGTTTTTAAAATGTTGTATATCTGGTAATGAAAATTGGAAAAAAAAATCACAATTGCCGTAAAAGGCGTAGTCCGAAAAATCTGCTTTCTAGAAAAAGCATTTGAAGTTTGAGTTCCTAATTTATATAATTTATATTTTGCAAAAGAAAGGATATATCCGCCAGTCTGGCCAGCTGTTCTAAACTACTTAGGGTTACCAACATCGTGTCCCCTATCCTGCTTGAGTTTTAAAATTAAGGCAAAAAAACAAATTGTCCTCGTTTGAGAGTTTTCCTTCAAATTAAAATGTTTACACATGACTTTTGCATTCGAAAATTAAACGATTTAATGCGTATGGCATGTAAAAAACAAATTTATTCTTTTCCCCCATTTTTTGATTAAAAATATCACAAAATTTTAGTTCCGTTACTGAAATCACTTTCAGAAGAACTTGCCAAATCTCACGACTTTGTTCTCAATCTCCAGCGCCATCTATAGGTTTAAAAAAAAACAATTTTTATAGGAAGCTACAAGCAAACGATATTTCTAAAGTTTCGTAACAGATGGCGCTAGCTGTCAACAGTTAAAATTTGGTGAAAATAAAAAAAACGCAATTAATTATAATAAATCAATAAATAATACCATAAAATCACGAATAAGAATACCTTAAGATTATATTTTTATACTTTTCATCGTGACGTATTTTGCAAAAATGGTTGTGATTTCAATTTGCGTCATCATAAACGTAGTAAGAGGTTATGACGGGCAGACGTCTGTAGATCACTAATGTGACGCATTTTGACTTGAAGCATTGATTGTACAGTTGACTCACTAGTGTATATAGGGGGTCTTGAGAGTGGTGCACCTAGAATATTCCCAAGGGTGGGTAAAAAAATTTTAAAAATAAAAGTTGATTTAAATCAATGAACTCTGCTATAAAGGACAATACGTTTAAACAAATTCTGAATATATATATATATATATTTTTTTAAGAAGAAACCGCAAAGAAAATGGACATGGAAACACCCAAATGGGGGAACTAGTGAAATTGACTATATCCTGGCAAACAAGAAATCAATTATTGAAGATTGCAGTGTACTGAACAGATTTAATACTGGAAGTGATCATCGAATGGTGAGATGTAAAGTGCACTTAAATACTAAATTAGAACGACAGAAGCTCATTAGGAAACAAGTAAGTAAGAGGGTGGATCTAATGAAACTGAAAGTAAATACCGAGGCATTCAAGTTGGAATTAAAAAATCGCTTTTCTGCACTGGAAGGACTTATTGAAGAAGTTGACATCTCAGAAGCAAATGAAAACATTGTTAAGACAATAATTGAAACTGCTGGGGAAATTGGTGGTGTAATATGTAAAAAGCAGAATAGCAAATTATCTGAGAAGACGAAACAACTCATGAAAAGGCGAAGAGATATGAAGGTGGACAATCGAAATACCAGTTCCAGGATTGAGTATGTAGAACTTTGCAAAACTTTGCGCAAAAACATGAAAGAAGATATAAGAAAATTCAATTGTGAGTTAGTAAGGAAGGCCATTGAAAGCAACAAGAGCCTTAGGGTTGTTAAAGGGAGTTTGTCTATTGGGAAGAAACACATCATTGCATTAAAAGGAGAGGATGGCACTGTAACAAGAAATAGGGAAGAAATACTTAGAAGAGTTGAAGAATTCTACAGAAAGCTGTATGAGGGAAACAGTGGATTAAACGAAGACTCTGAGATAGTCGAAGGAACAGCTCCTAAAATCTTAAAAGAAGAAGTAGCATTTGCAATAAAAAGTATGAAGAAAGGAAGATCCCCTGGCGATGATGGCATTACATTAGATATCTTAAAAGAAGCTGGAGAACATGTAGAAGACATACTCGCAAAATTCTTTACCAAATGCCTCAACAGTGGTAACATACCAAACCAATGGGATTCTGCAACAGTAATTCTTTTGCATAAAAAAGGTGATAAAGAGGATTTAAAAAATTACCGACCAATTAGCTTGTTACCTGCTATTTATAAAATCTTCACAAAAGTGCTAACACATCGCCTGCAGAAAAAATTAGATGCAGCTCAACCAAGAGAACAAGCTGGATTTCGAAGTGGATTCAGTACAGTGGACCATATTCAAGTATTAAGAGAATTAATTGAAAGAACACATGAATATGAACTTCCATTGTGTGTGGCATTTATTGACTATGAGAAGGCCTTTGACTCTATTAAAACATCAGCAGTCATCAACTCTTTAAGATCAGCAGACATCGAGGAAGTGTACATTGACATGGTGAAACGTGTGTATAAAAATGCAAGTGCAAAATTTCGGTTACATAAAGATACCAAAACTATCAAAATTGGTAAAGGTGTGAGGCAGGGAGATACCATTTCTCCAAAACTTTTTACTTCTGCTTTACAGATGATTTTTCAGCTGATAAATTGGAATAACAAGGGAATAAAAATAAATGGTGAATATTTAAATCATTTGCGGTTTGCTGATGACATTGTTATTTTTTCAACGAACCCATCAGAACTCCAAGACATGGTACAGGAGCTCTCAACTAGAAGTAAAGAAGTTGGACTCAAGATGAACCTACAAAAAACTAAGATCATGTTCAATAATTTCGTAGAGGAAACAAAAATACAAGTTGACAACATTGAGCTAGAAATTGCTGATTCATATATTTACCTTGGCCAGCTGATTTCAATGGATGGCAACATTATGAAAGAACTCAACAGACGTATTAAACTTGGCTGGAGTGCATTTGGAAGAAACAGTTTTATCCTGAAGGGGAAATTGCCTTTATGTCTAAAAAGAAAAGTCTTCAACCAGTGTGTATTGCCAGTCCTCTCTTATGGATCAGAGACATGGAGTCTAACAGTTGGAGCAATACGAAAGTTACAGACAACGCAAAGGAGCATGGAGAGGTGCATGCTTGGAATAACTAGGAGAGATCGAAAAAGGAACACTTGGGTGAGAGAGCAAACTAGAGTAGAGGACATCATTGTTAAAGTAAAAGGGCTGAAATGGCGATGGGCTGGGCATATTGCAAGAAGAACTGATCAACGATGGACAACAGAAATTCTGAACTGGATTCCAAGAGACCACCGAAGACCTAGAAAACGTCCTCAAACTAGATGGGTGGATGAAATAAGAAAAGAGGTTGGGGTGACGTGGAAACGAATGGCCCAGGATAGACTTGTGTGGAAAGCATTTGGAGAGACCTTCATCCAGCAGTGGATAGATAATGGTTGAATATGATGATATATATATATATATATATTGATTAAATTGAATAGTTAGCAAGCTATTATTCATAGAAAGGAATTAATAGATATAAGAGAAAGGAGGTACTTAATAGTCAAAACAAACAATAATTAGTCCTCCAGTGATAATTAATGCAGCTTAATGAAACCATTATTATCAATAGCAAAATTGTAGTATGATTGTGACATGTAGTACTTTCTAATGTAATATACATGAATACACATATCTAAATGTATATTAACTTGGACAAAGTTAAAGTTGTAAAGTAATATCACACAAGGTAGTAAACCCAAGTAAATTTAAGTAGTAGAAACATCTCAGAATAAAAATTGACATGTAATAGTAAAAGGTGAAGAGGAGTAAAAGATTAAACAATACCAAGAATTTTGTTCTTCATCAGGGACCGCACAAAATCCCTGTTATTGGTTTGCTTTTTCTGACTACAACAATTAAGATTAGTGATTAATACTGAATAAACCAGCATTGACCAAAACTTAGCTAAAAACAGTATAAACCCAGAATATAATTAGTTTAACAATATTTTAGTAATTTAGAAGGGTCTCTTTATTAATACTGAGAACAATCTCAATTGTTGTAAGAGGCCCAAAAGCAAACTTACAGCAAGTAGATGGAGGTATTGAAAGTGATTAAAGTGTAAAGGTTCAATTAACATGAATAGAGAAGATGATGAAGTGAGAAAACTCATTACTTATACCAAAAATTGTAAAAAGTTTTACATGAATATGTCACACTCAAGATAAACACTTAATTATTAACTAGTAAAAATATATAAGTTTAAGTTTAAATAAACTTATATATTCAAAATAAACAAATTGTTTCTTTGCACTCATAATAGACACAGATGTGTGCAATCAAAATAAAGACATATATATGCGCATATGCATAAACATGCACACCCTTACATATATACATACCCATATATATACACACATATACGCATACATATATATACACACAAATACACACACACACGTATATATATACACACTCAAAATATACACAGTATATATACACATATAAACCAGATATGCACCATAAATATATATATATACACAAATATAATTTGAACAATATTAAATAAAAAAACGTTGTTGAACATAGAGAACTCAATAAATATGCATACAACAGCTAGAAAAAGCTTACTATAATTCTCAAACCTGATATCAAAACACTTACCTACATTACAGAGATAAACTTGTTAGTATAATAAATAAAAATGTAAGAAAAACAATCCAGAGGTGACAAGAAGTATTTAAGAAAAAGTACTGAAGGATTAGAAGTAAGAAAGTAGGTAAAAGAAATGAAATTTGTCGTGTTTTGGGTGTAGGAGAAAACACCAAAGCACTGGGGTTCTTTTTGCTAGAAAAGTTGCCTTTTGTCCACTAGGACTTAAACTTTAAATGGTGCTTTTGTGGTGAAAAACAAGCGAAGGATAGATTATAATGGATGATAATAGTGGAAATAGGGACTGAGAAAGTTAAAGGTATGTGAAAAATGAAATGAAGTGGAGGGTTTAGGAACAAGAAAGTTTTTTAACAAAATTATATACCAGATTCTTGGTGAAGTAATGTGGAACATCATTGTAAATGCATTCGACATTAGTGTCTGAAAGTTTTTTAATTTGAGGTTATTGTTACTCGAGAACATTTCGAGAACATTTCGAACAAATGATATTTCTGTGGACTTTTCTGGATATGTTGGGAGTCCCAGTTTGTGAGGAAATTCACTTTAAATCTGAAGTCTTGCCTTTTATCATACAAGTCAATTTCAGTAAGAGAGTTGTCGTTGATGCTGATATTTAAATCTAGGAAAACACCACTCTTGTTGTCAGTATTGGTTTTAATTAGTTTTAGGTTTGAGGGTTAAAATAATAAATAAATAAATAAATAATATATATATATATTATTTATTTATTTTTTAAAAAAGAGGAAAATCCGAGGAATTTTAGTTTGACAACTCCAATTCTATAATGATAAACTGATAATGACAAAATATTCTACACCGGAGTAAACCAAAATAAAAGTAAAACCAAAAAAAAATAAAAAAATAAATAAAAAGACAATTTCTTTAAGTCATAAAATCCTTTATTCAATATGATGAAAGAAATAAAGGATGTAAGTATTTTGTGAGATATTCAAGTGTAAATAACATCTTAAGCATTTTTTGTTGGTTTTCGTAAAATCCGAGTTTTCAGTAATCCGAAATGGTGGTCTCAGTCCCGTTTAGCTCGAATTATCGAGACTGTACTGTACTTGTAGTTTACTTGCTTTATGATATTTATTATCTATACAGTCTTATCTCTCCCATAAAAACTGGAATTCAATAAAAGATATCGTGTAGTCGTGACTGGCACACGCATTGGTGGGAATGATGAGGTCGTGGCCTCCCCACATCGTAATGCAGTTTTGCATGGATACGTTATGAATATATGGATTTGTATCTCCATATCTCCAATGAACTTTTCTGTGTACGACTATAGGCGTAGTTTGCTTTATATATACAGTAGTGGACAAAATTGTGGAAACCCTTTGAAAAAAGATTATTTTAGAGGTTTGATGGCTAATAACACCACTTTTTTTTGTACCAATACTATAAAATTATATATCATTGGAAAGGTAATTTAATCAAGATTGTAATGCAATAACATTTATGAATCGTATTTTAATAGAACAGCATTCATAAAGAAGAAAGGTGATATACATAGAAAAAATGAGATATACAAAAATGTTCACCATACCAGTTAATACTTAGTTGGGTAACCTTTAGCCTTAATTACGGCCTTACAACGCTTTCCCATGGAGTGAACCAAGTTCTTTAGTTCTGCAGCTGTTATAATATGAAACCAAGATTGAATTATTGCTTCTGTTAATTGTGTTTTATTGCTGGGTTGCTTCCGACTAACAAGCTTCTTTAGCCGGCTCCATAGATTTTCGATGGGGTTAAGGTCTGGGCTATTTCCAGGCCATTCCAGCAGTTGAATATGATGATCTTGAAACCATTTTTTGCACACACGAGCAACATGACATGGAGCTGAATCCTGTTGAAATATAAATGCTTCATTATCTTGGAAAAGATCACATGCAGAAGGCTGCAGCTTGGGCTCAAGTATTTCATTTATGTATCTTTGGGCATTTATATTCCCATTGATCACGCAAATTCTGCCCACACCTCTTGATGTTATACAACCCCAAATCATAACACTAACTGGGTGTTTCACGGTAGGTGTAATGCACTCAGGATGGAAATCTTCTCCAATTCTTCTCCATACGTATTTTACGCCATCACTACCAAACAGTGAGATTTTGGTCTCATCACTCCAAATTACACTGTCCCATTGTTCCGTTGTCCAGTTAACATGGGTTTTAGCCCAGTTTAATCTTTTCAACCTCTGTTTGACAGACAAAAATGGCTTTTTTCGTGGAATTCTTGCATTTAGACCACATTCATGCAGTCTGCGCCGAACAGTCCTTGCACTTAACTTCACATTGCATTGCGCCATTTCACCTTGTATACACAGAGATGATTTTTTCCTGTCACCTAGGCACTGTCTTTTAATTCTTCTATCATCACTTGCTGTTGTGCACCTTTTTCTGCCTTTACCAGTCTGGTTTTGTAATGACTGAGTCTCCTTATACTTCTTCAAAAATTTAGAAATGCCACCTTTAGTTAAGTTTCCCCCAATATTTCTTCTAATTTCTTCATAACTGTAGCCTTGTTCACTTAATATTACTATTTTACATCGCTTCCTAGGTGACCAGTCAACTCTTTGCGCCATTTCTTTAATTTTATTACGTTTTACAAGCACACTAAATCAAAGAGCACAAAAAAAAAACAACCAACTTGATAGCAATTACAGAACACACTGATAAATGTCCTGTAACCTGTTGGCTCATTGCCAAAACAAGAGAAAACATGATTGGCTCATTGCCAAAACAAGATGACACCTGATTGGCTCTGTAAACACTCATGCTCATTGGCCACATTCAAATGAAGGAAAGCTACTTCATATAAATGTAAGCAAGCTGTGCTTCTTTTTTCTGGTTATTTGGCTATAACTTTTGATAGAATACAGATAATTGAACAAATGTTATTGCATTACAATCTTTATTAAATTACCTTTCTAATGATATATAATTTTATAGTATTGGTACAAAAAAAAGTGGTGTTATTAGCCATCAAACCTCTAAAATAAACTTTTTTCAAAAGGTTTCCACAATTTTGTCCACTACTGTATATATATTTTTTTTTTTGATTATGTCAGTGTTGGTAAAAACTAACGATCTCACGTAATATTCTAACTTTTATTATATTTTATTTGTTTCAAGACATCAGTCCAATTCAACTATGCTCCCATATGCATTTGAGTGCATAATTTTCATATGGAAGGAACTAGGTGTCATAACTCATGGTGAAACATTGTATTGTTTCATTATTACGAGCCTTGGATCTCATAAAGATCGCACTGCTCACTGTAGTCCGGGGTTTGGTTCCCCAGGCCTTAAGAGGTTCGGATTCCTCGGAAAACAGTAGGTCCCGGCGCAGCATGACCACTGTAGTCTTTGAGCCGTAAAACCAAAAGGAAGGAAAGAAATGTGACTTTGAATAAAGAAAAAGCCATATGTTCCAGTCAAATGATGGCCCTCTGGTGGAGCCAGTTGTAGCCATTACTGAACATTGGGTGATCAGATTCAACTCTAACACAGTGTAAAAAAGCAGAACTTAAAGACTAACAGCTCACTGTATTCCAGAGATCGATTCCATAGGCCTTGGTCGATTCGGAAAATTTCCGGCTTATGAATGTAAGGCAGCATATTGTAACGCATTCGTACATCGCACCGTTAACCGGATTCAACATTTAACGATGTCGTAGAAAGCTTGCTGTTTTTCTAAGCGTCGTAGTCCTTCGCAGCAGAGGGTCGGAGTTTTCGGAAAACTGTATATCCCAGCACAGCATGACCTCTGACCTCCTTGCGCCGTAAAAATACAAGCACAGAAATATTCGAACCAGAGACAGGAGAAATATAACAACAAAATTCATGAATTTTATATTTTTCACCGTTACAATATATTCTTCATTTCTTTATTCGTGGTTTATCAATTCTGAAAGGGCCCGGCTCTTGCAAATATATTTTTGTCGCTAAAGGCACCTGGGACACTTAATTAGAATTGGCGCCCCTCAAAAGAACTACGCAGAAATTGCATTTGCAATCCAATTGAAAATATTGCATAAGTTTGTAGTTTCCTTATATTTCATCAGAATATATCTTTGAGGCGTATATGAAAACGATATTTCTAGTTATTCATATTGAGAATACTTTTATGAACATTAAAAAATCTCTAAATTTAAGACTTGCATTTCAATATTTCTTTTCCAATAAATGTGTTTTGGAATACGAAAATCGAGTTTCAGATATACGAGCGAGTAATCAGGCGCTCATCATCCTTCTTTGGTACACTCAATAGTTTTGGATAAAACTAGGCTATTTTCTCCCCTTGATTCAGAAAAGGCAGAAAAGAAAATAATTATATTCCGAACTAGGTTGAAACCTTGATTTCGGAGTTACTATCTGAACACTATGAGCAATTAGTTGTCGACCAATGCATGACCTTATTTTTCTAGTTACGTCATCATAGTGTGGAGGGTTGTTTCCTCACCAAAGACGGAGATGTTTTAAAAACTGTGTTAATAGCAATTATATTTTTTAACCCATTCTCGAATTTCTTGCCCTGCCAACACGTTTTTTCAAACGTATATCAATAAACTTGAATAAAGTGGAAAGTCCCAAATTTCCTTAAAATCATAAGGAAAAACTCTTCAAGAGATCAAATTGCTTTATAAATAATGATTTTTTTAGAGATTTGTCGTCTTACATTTTAATCTCTTTTATAAAATGCAATGTTCCTGTCCTAGTCACTTTCATTTCTGCATTGAAACTTCATTTAAATTAGAAATTTCAATGCGTAATTAGGCCTCATATATTTTTACGTATGCCTGAATGACATAAAAGTCGTCATAAAATTTCCCCAACTCTATCTGCTGAAGCTGCCTTTATTTCAAACCTTCAAGAACTGTTGCTTTTATTTCCATTTATTATTTCCATGTACCCTAGAAAATATAAGCGGAACAACGCGTCGATGGTTATAAAGAGTAGTTATATTTCTTATAAAAAAAAGGAACAGTACTTATTATGGATTGTAATCCATAATGTATGAAATAGGCGGGACTTTTTTCCAGAGGTAGTAATGTAGTTGGGAATTGCTGCAATTTTCAGGCATTTATCGTGTAACTAAAATATAAAGAAAGCGCTAGGGAAGTTATTGATTTAGCTTGGGGATTTCGATTGTGACAAGAAGTTATGTCGATTTCCACCAGTCCTGTTTTTGATCTTCCACAAGTCACCTGCGACGTGATTTCGGTGGCCAAAAAAAAGAAATTTGGACTACTCTGATAAATAGCGTATCAACGTTTTCCTTTCATTCGAGGGCAATTAATCATGCACGAAGAGGACGCTTTCTTTTCTGACAAATTTTGATGATAGCTGGCGATAATTACCCCGCAGAATAGATACGAAAGGATCTAATTTAACGGGTAATTCCTTCGCAGAAACGTTCTATCAAAAAATCTTACTTTTTCGCGAGGTGAATTGAGAAATATAATGCCGATAGAACAGTGTTGGCTTCAAAATACACCCAACAAAGTGGTATTTATGCGATAAGCCACGCTTTCCCGACGCTGGACATTTTCTTGGATCTCCTAACTTTTCCTCCACTCGTTTAGATTTTAGCCTTTTTAGTGGCGATAATCGAAAAACAAACACAGTGCATAATTAATTCGAGGCCATAGACGCCCAAAAGCCTTAAAAAAAGACATTTTCTTGGCTTCGTTCTTAGAAGGGAAGTTTCGAGTAAACACTAATGAACAAGACTCGCTATTAATCCGGGAAATAAGTAACTTACGGTGCTTGGAATTACAACCGAGTCTGCTTTTCACATTCGCTCGTATTGTTTCTCAATTTCTTTACAAAAGTTCCCTTAATTGAAACTAAGCCTTTTGAGTGTAGGTGTAAAGTGAGCTCTTTTGTAACCCGGAATAAATTTGGAGCTCTTTGTAAGGTACGGAAACCCGACCTGTTATATAAAATAATAGGTCGCTAAAAGTACCACTCTTTCTGTTGCGGTTAGATTTCAAACAAAGTGAAGTTTTCTAACCTTGTTTGAAACGATTCATCCACAGTTATTTAAAAAAAGTAATTGTTTTTGATAAAGATTTTGAATATAAATAACTCGCTTGTCAGACTTTTAAATGATGATCTTACATATAAGATTGTTTAATAGTAATGATGATTAGACATCATTGGACTTGGATAATTTGGACTGAAAAACACGCAAACAGATTACTACAAACAATGTTTTACATCCACGGAGTGACGTACATAAGCTATACCTACCGAGGTAAGAAGGAGGAAGAGGCCTCTTACAAATTAAACGGACTGTTGAAGAGGGAAAAAGAGACCTCATTAAATATTCAAAT
Organism: Dysdera silvatica; assembly: GCA_006491805.2. NCBI lineage: Eukaryota > Metazoa > Arthropoda > Arachnida > Araneae > Dysderidae > Dysdera > Dysdera silvatica. Next base: position 71,166,500 of record QLNU02015360.1, read on the forward strand.
AAAAGTAATGAGAAGCACCTAATGTAAGTGACTTCATGGAAGTTAATAAAATTACCAGATTAAAAAAAAAGTGCTTCAAACTAAATGAACTTCAAAAACGTCGCACAAATTGACAAAACAAACCCCCCTCCATGGACAATATTTGAAGGAAATCGAGGAAAAGTCGATAGTCAGCATAACTGGAAATATGCACCAATTGGAAACTTCAAAAAAAAAAGGAACTGATGACCTGATCTTTCTGCACAAGAGCAAGTACTGCAAACGAACGTGATGACATAGAAAACCCCAAAACAAAACAATATAGCAGTAAATGCAGAAGTAAAAGATGAGACAGTCGGTCATCTAATCAGTGGCTGTAGTAAAGAGCCCAATCAGACTACAAAAAACGACATGACAGAGTGGCTACCCTGATTTACTGGAATATCTGCAGAAATTATGTGATCCAAGGAACCAATAGCTATTGGGAATATGAGACTAAAAATGTGACAGCAAACACCCAAATAAAAATCCTGTGGGACTTTCGGCTTTAAACAGACAGACATTTAAAACACAATATACCAGACATAACATTGGTGAAGGAAAAATAGGTATTTATCATCGACATTGCAATACCAGGTGACAGCAGAATTAAAGAGAAGGAATTCGAAAAAATCTCCAAATATCGTGACCTTGCAATAGAAATTAATAGACTCTGGAAAAAACAAGTAACAGTCATCCCGATTGTGATAGGTGCACTGGGGGCCATCACACCTAATTTAAAAAACTTCCTAGAAAAACTGGACATTACTGACATAACGACAACAGACCTACAAAAAACTGCCTTACTGGGCACCGCCTATATATTAAGAAGATATATGGACAGTTCTCAGGTTTCTGGGTGAGACTTGAACTGAACCAAGAACTCCAGATCAAGAGGATAGTGATTATCTCCTTGATGCTGTGTAATATAACAATATATACCAGACATAATAATAATAATAATAAAGTGCTATAAAGTCGTTTTATAAATTGCAAAATCGGAGCACCACATGGTCATCATTTAAAAGATGCCGAAGAAAGAACTAATAACTAAAGACATTGCCGATGGCTAAAACTATTGACAATAATAGTTTATTTAAAATATGCATTGTATATGATTATATATATTGGTGAATAATTTGTTTATGGTTAAATATTTGTTGAATTGTATACATTTTTCATTAATGAAGAAAGAGTTCCTTTCCAACTGGGATTGTTAAAGAAAAGAAATGAAGGTAATTAATCTTGCAGCACAAGAGAAAGCACTCCAAAGTAATATTTTACTCTTAAAGTCTAAAAGAAAAATGAAATGGAAAACAGAGGCTGTGTAAAAGAAAAGACAAAACTCTTGATCACTTAATAAGCGGATCTAGTAAAATAACACAATTTATTATTATTAGAATATTTTCAAAGAATATCATGTCCCAATCCATACAAACACTAAATTAACTTCAATTTGAAGCTTCCAATTGCAGACTAATAAGCATCTGAAGCACAACACACTAGACATAACAATAGTTAAAGATATTTGCCTAATAAGACATTGAAATCTTTGGTGACAATGGGATTAAAGACAAGGAAGTTGAAAAACCATGAAATATTTTTGTTCGTGATTTAGCAATACAGTTTAATAAACTTCGGCATAAGCATACAACAGAAATTTTAGAAACGAAAATTTTTTCTTCCTAACTACGAGTATATGGAAAATATGGTACAACGACTCGCAGAAAGAAAAGAATTTGCGGAAACCTTCTAGAGCATGATCCCACGTCTCTTCTTTGCCGGAGTATTCTACCAACTAATCTACAGGTGACTGGAAATTCCTCTTTCTACTAGCGTATTTAAGATTATCACTGTGAGATGGTTATTCTCGGAAAATGGACTGTACTATGACTGAGATTTAAACATCAACCGAGATTAGTTTTTGAATAAGCAGTAGTCGGAAAACAAGACTTACAAGGTTTTAGAAACGATGTTTTTTCATCCTAACCATGTATGTATGGAAATTGTGGTACAGCCACTCGCAGAAAGAAAATAATTTTCGGAAACCTGGTGGGGCACAATCCCACGTCTCTTCTTTGCTTAGAAGTTCTCTACCAACTAAGATCACCTGTAGCTTTGAAAAATCATCATTTCTAAAACCTTTTAAGTCGTGTTTTCCGATTATTTCCGATTGCTTATTCAACAAAAACTTATCTCGGTTGATGTTTAAATTGCAGTCACAGTGCAACCCGTTTTCCGAGAACAACCAGTTGACAGTAATAAGCTTAAATACGCTCGTAGAAAGAGGAATTACAGGTCACCTGTAGGTTAGTTGGTAGAGCACGTCCCCGGCAAGGAACATACGTAGGATAGTGCCCCATCAGGTTTCCGTTAATTCTTTTCTTTCTGTGAGTCTTTGTACCATACAACAATAATCCCAATAGTGTTCGGTATACTTAGGGTCATTCCCATAAACCTTAAAATATACTTGGAGCAATTAAACATTACAGGCATCACAACAACAGATCTGCAAAAGACTTCCTTGCTGAATACACCACATATTTGAAGAAGACAAATGGACAATTTTTAGGTCTCTGGAAGTACATATGACTGAACCAACAGCTCTAGATTAAGACTAAGGTGCTTAACATTGTTGTTGTTGTAAACAATACCAGTGTATGAGAAAAAAAGTACATTAGATACCACTCGGATTAGAAAGAAATCACATCTGGGCAATTAGCACTGTAGTAGCTGGAGACAGACGGGTAGATGAAAAAGAGATTGATAAATTACAAGGTATAAAAATCTGCAAATTGAGATACATGGGGAAACCAAAAATACAAGTATCCCACATTGAGCTAGAATTTGTTGTTTCCTGTACGTAAGTTATCCAGCCGGCATCGATGAAAGGAAACATGATCACTGAATTCTACAGATGTGTATTAAGTTTGCTGTAGTGCATTTAGAAGAAACAGTTTTATCCTGAACAGGAAATTGCTTTTGGATCCAAAAAGAGGTGTTTCAATTAGTGTGCGTTATTTGTCAGCCTTTTTTTATAGATCAAAGACATGGAACCAAACGAAAAATGCAATATGGAAATCGCAAACAACCCAGAAATTTATAGAAAGGTGATATTCTTGGAATACTAGGAAAGATCGGAACAGCAATATACACTTGGATAAGAGAGCATACGAGGATAGATAACTTATTGTTATAATAAAAATGCTGCCGCGCGATGGCAATGGGTTGAGCATAACGCAAGAAGAACCGATCTAAAATGGACAAGTAAAATTCTAAACTGAATTCCAACAGGATATAAACAGCCTCAGACTAGATGGGTGGATTTAATTAGAAAATAGGTTTGAGATGATATGGAAACAATGGTTTACGCAGGATAGACTGGTGCGAAAAATACTTGGAAAGCAGTGGATAAATTGTGCTGAATATGACCATGATATATATATATATATATATAAAACAGCTGGGCTTGGTCTATTATTTTTGAGAAAGATTATTAGAAACGCTAGACGCTAAAATATTAGATTTTACTGGAGAATTAGTAAACAACTTATACAATAATTTTCGGCGCCCACGTATAAGTAGCTCAGACTAGAGTTTTTTTGCTTTAAGAAAAAAAGAGAAGTCGTCTCCATCCTGGATACGAATGTTAATAATACATCCTGGAAAACTTACAAAAATCTCGCCCCGGTGGCTTTGTGTGTTGACCATTATTTGGCAATTGTGTTATCCCTGAGAAGGGTAATATCTTACATCCTTAGACAACTTATTTGTTTTTTTTGTAATAAAACATTCACTATCACAAGCAATATATTGCAATTAATGTATCATAGCGGTAAAAATTTGCATGCAGAAGAAACTGGATGACGAAAGAAGAACAAGTCATTAATACTCTAAAAATGATGCATGAAGAAAGCATAAATTACGTAACACCATTAGGGCAGTTACTTAAGTTAATACTTTATCTAAAAACAAGACTTGGTATAACATACAAAATGAACATAATATAAAATTTATATTGCAATTGATTTGCAATAAACTCTACATTTTATTATATTGTGATGATGTATTCTGACTTGGCATAGATACTATATCATCATCATCATCATCATATTCAACCATTATCTATCCACTGCTGGATGAAGGTCTCTCCAAATGCTTTCCACACAAGTCTATCCTGGGCCATTCGTTTCCACGTCACCCCAACCTGTTTTCTTATTTCATCCACCCATCTAGTTTGAGGACGTTTTCTAGGTCTTCGGTGGTCTCTTGGAATCCAGTTCAGAATTTCTGTTGTCCATCGTTGATCAGTTCTTCTTGCAATATGCCCAGCCCATCGCCATTTCAGCCCTTTTACTTTAACAATGATGTCCTCTACTCTAGTTTGCTCTCTCACCCAAGTGTTTCTTTTTCGATCTCTCCTAGTTATTCCAAGCATGCACCTCTCCATGCTCCTTTGCGTTGTCTGTAACTTTCGTATTGCTCCAACTGTTAGACTCCATGTCTCTGATCCATAAGAGAGGACTGGCAATACACACTGGTTGAAGACCTTTCTTTTTAGACACCCTAAGGCTCTTGTTGCTTTCAATGGCCTTCCTTACTAACTCACAATTGAATTTTCTTATATCTTCTTTCATGTTTTTGCGCAAAGTTTTGCAAAGTTCTACATACTCGATCTTGCGACTGGTATTTTGATTGTCCACCTTCATAAGTCTTCGCCTTTTCATGAGTTGTTTCGTCTTCTCAGATAATTTGCTATTCTGCTTTTTACATATTACACCACCAATTTCCCCAGCAGTTTCAATTATTGTCTTAACAATGTTTTCATTTGCTTCTGAGATGTCAACTTCTTCAATAAGTCCTTCCAGTGCAGAAAAGCGATTTTTTAATTCCAACTTGAATGCCTCGGTATTTTCTTTTAATTTCTTTAAATCCACCCTCTTACATACTTGTTTCCTAATGAGCTTCTGCCTTTCTAGTTTAGTATTTAAGTGCATTTTACATCTCACCATTCGATGATCACTTCCAGTATTAAATCTGTTCAGTATGCTGCAATCTTCAATAATTGATTTCTTGTTTGCCAGTATATAGTCAATTTCGCTGGTTCCTCCATTGGGGTGTTTCCATGTCCATTTTCTTTGTAGTTTCTTCTTAAAAAATGAATTCATGATGCTAAGATTTTCAGCTTCGGCAAATTCTATGAGTTGATCGCCACGTTCATTCCTTTCCCCGTATCCGTATTTACCAACCGATGTCTCTCCTTGTTCCTGTTGTCCAATTCTTGCATTAAAATCTCCCATGATGAGCTTGATGTGTTGTTTCCCCTTGGTATGTAGCTGTTTGATTTCTTCATAGAATTCCTCAACCTCCTCGTCGGTATGGCTTGATGTTGGTGCATATGCCTGTACTATCTGAAGTTGGTATCGCTGGGTTAGTTGAACAACGAGCCTCGCTGCTCGATCTGACGTGCTTTCGACTTCAAGAAGGTAGTCTTTAATTCTTTTGTTGATTAAGAAGCCAACACCACTTGTTCTTCCAGTTTCCGTTCCTCTATAATAAAACAAATGTCCACTTTTAAGTTCCACCAACTCTTCACCTTTTCTTCTAACTTCACTGAGTCCTACAATGTCCCATTTGATCTTGTCAAGTTCTTCTTCCAATTCTTGAAGTTTTGCTTCAGAAGCAAGGGATCGTCCATTATACGTTGCCAAGGTCAATAACAAACGGCAGCCTGGGCCATTCCAGTGATTCTTAGCACCCCCTGCTTTCATGCCACGCTGACCGCTGCCTTGATCAGGAGCACTCCAGCACCTGGAGACTAGGGGCCATGGTTTTTGGTGTATTAGCATATTGGAGGAATTAGCCATCATTTCACCACGCTGGCTAGACGGGTTGGTGAATTAGCCCTCCCCTTCCGCCTTTCCATCCGTGCAGCAAATATTAATTTGCCTCTTGGATAGAAAGCCCAGCCTGCACCACTTGAAGGCGGGGTAGGACACTAGGTTACTGGCCCGGCCGGTTCCACACATCGTCACATACGTTCAGCGTGTGGGTCTCCTTCCAGTTAGATACCAGCAACCCTTTTGCAGGCCATATATATATATATATATATATATATATATATATATATATATATATATATATATATATATGTAACTATCAAGTAAATGTAGCGGAATTTATTATGTACATTTTAGACATGGGCTATTTCTCTTTTACATACGTAAGATGGGTGGACGTAACTCAAATCTTGTAGAAGTAATTTTTTTTGAGGAAAACGCGCCCAGTCAACCACCAAAGTGTTTTGATATTAAACTTTAGCCATCGAAAATAATTCAAGTTGAGGATCACCATTCCGTCATTACTCTAAGAAAGCAGCATTTTGGAAAATGACGGCTCATGATTGCTGCTAGATCTATATTTTATAACTGTCGGTTACTGGATGCTGGAAACTGCTGTCCAATCCATCAGGGTGGAAAGACGAACGATGACGTTGCCGTTGAAAGCCTCTCTAATGGATAAAGTATTTGCGCTCTAAAACCGTTGAAAGGGTGATTGCCATTGGGTAAATTGGGCGTCTTAGTAAATTACATCGCGAGATTGAAAATAAAACTATTTCAATTTAGATGGCTATTCGATCGACGTTGAACTTTGTGCAACATTTAGGAGCTCGTAGTTTACCACTCCCGATTTTGGTATTACCGGGCTTTATCAACATGTAACTGCGGCTAACTTCCGTAGCCGCAGTGACTTGGAAATTGTTGAATATGAAAATGCGGTTTAAAAGCTAATTAATAAGAATAAGAAATAAATTCTTTCAACCTATATACAGTTATTATTGATACATCTGTTTCAAGATTGTTCTGATGTTACAATTAAAATTTTTGAGATTCAGGTATTATTGGTATGGTAAGGTTAGAAGTGAAAGAGAGCAAAAAGTAAAGGCTTGTTTCTAGGCTCTTCCCCAGTTAGATACGTATTACATAAATCAATAATTCTCTCGATTTAGATTGCTTCGATTCACATTATTTCCATCGGATTGACGAAATGCAAGAAAAAGTAATTTTTTTCATCTTCAGTATATATGTATATCTAAATCCACTATAGAATAAACATTGTTTTATGAAGATTTATGGCCTCATTTGAGAAACTGTGATATAGAGCAAGATGAAGCATCGAGTTGACAAATGTACCCTTAGAAAGATCCGCGAAATAGTATTAGAACGTTTTTATAATTTAATTTCCGTTTTCAATTCAATGCGACAGGACGCAACATCTAACTGACCTGGTAAAAACCAGTCCGCTATATGTCCTTACAGTTTTTGTAATCTTCGAAATGAGAGTTTTATTTCTTTTATCTAAATATACTCGTCAGAATTCGATACAGGTAATGCGTACTTGTTAAAATTTGACGTAGAAAAAGTGTGCTTGTTAAAATTTGACGTAGAAAAAGTGTACTTGTTAGAATTTGACATATAGGGCGCTATGGAGAAAACCTTTACTCAGTAAGGGCGTTGCAAAAGGAAAAAGTTTGGTAACCTCTGCGACCGAATCCATATTATTACCCTGAAATGGCAATAATGTCCACACTCAAATACGCCGCAATGTAGCCAATGAAATGAACTCAACGTGAAGAACGTAAACAACAACGACGGACCCTGTTTTCCACTCAACTGAATGGATGACGAAGGCGAACAATTGTGTGTCCAATCGTTTGAGTCAAAAAACTGAAAGCGAACAAGCCGCCGAGCCATGTATTTAGACATATAAGTTTACTGAACTTACAAATTAGCTATGTTTAAAAGTGAATATTTTTATAATAAAAGTATAAGATGAGAAATAATGCTGCTTATAAATTATAGCTTCTCACAGAAGATGAACGTAAAGTAAGACAGCTTAATTTCTAACTGTAGAAGCATGTTTTTGAAGAACAGGTTAAGGGGGGTTTCCCAAGTTTTAGAGAATAAATCAGATGGGAATAACATATGCATTAACAAAAGAACACTTACAGGCATCAATATATTTGCTGGAAAAACCATTTCTTTTTCAAATTTAATGTAAGTTTACCGAAAACAGAAATTTGTAAAACGCGTTTTCGTTTGAAAATTATTAATTTAATTTTATTTTCTGCGGATTTAGAATTTATATTTGCCTACAAGCAATAGAATTTTTCAAGCTTAATTTTACATATTTGAAATAAATAAAACTTCCTTTTCACGATTAATGATATTTATACGACTGTGCATGATAATTTTAAACTCCCATGAAATAAAATTTCGAGGTGTTTATTGCCCAATTTTCAGCCCTATTCGTCTTAAAACAGCCCGAACATTTTGTTGTTACTTGTGAATTCATATTCTCAGTTATTAATATTTATTTTAGTGTATAGATTATTTTAAAAATACAAATGCGATTATATGAATAGCGATCATTTTGAACTTAATCAATATTTGAGTAAAAGCATGCGTCATTGATAAACTTACCCTGCAACAATTTTCGTCCTCAGAGCTCATGGCTATGAGTTAATAGCCATTTCAGCTCCTTCGTGATTTCCTCACAGCAGTTGTTACTGCAAAAATTCAAGATGATGCGAAGACTGCATAGTGTGTCAGCAATTAATAAAAATTATACAATCTTAAGCATACAATGCTAAATCACCTACGCTATTTAAAATATCGAAAAGCAAGATTTTGCTCAGTTGTCGTGGATACTTTTCACTGAATAGTTATGTCAAGAAATGCTTATTTGTGCGATTTTATCCGAAGAGTTGCTCTTCATATAACGGTGTCTGAAACACAAATCTTATACGACTTGGATAAAAAATAAAACTCTGAAGTTTTATGTTCAGCATAAGTTTGCTTAGAAAGGTTTTAACCAGATCTGTGGATTGCATTAGATAAAGAACAACATATAAGATCTATTTCGACGCCCAGCCTTCTCTACAATTGCATAACCATTGGTTATGAGCTTATAGAAAAGTTTTGTACAATAATATATTGTTAAAGCTCCAATTTAGTCCAGAATTAATTACTGGGATATGATAATTAAGTTTTCATCTCAAACACCCAGATTGTGCCAAGTGAACGCTTCTGTAAGAGCCTGGGAGCCTGCATTTGACATCTGTCCTAATTATCTCTAGGGGTAACTTCAAGGAAACAATGGATAATTTTTTACTTCAAGAAATCAGAGTAATTCACGGATATTCAGAATTTCCTGAAAATTCACTACCGTCGTTGTCTGCAGAGTTGACTACAAATGCAAATGATTGTTTATTTCTTCTTAAAATTTCAAATCGAATGCAACATGTCAGCTGATCCACTGAAATTCTATTGTCGTATACATTAAATTCAATATAATGTAATCAATATATCCCCTCTCTCTTTTTATTTCTGTCTTTCAAATCAACCAACTAACTTTAATTTGCAGCTCTTTGAACTTCATGATTGTTGCTACAGTTTACTTCTCGTTCCTTTGTCTCCTGATTTTGCAATAACTCTATGCCATATATATTTATTTGAGATAAAATGGTCCTGATAAATGTTATGTAGTAGAAGTTTCGTGCTTTAGATTTGGAAATGATACAGAGTTTTGTCAACACTAATATGGCGTATTGTTGTCTGAAAAGCCATACAGCGCTCGAAGCAATTCTTTGTATTGTTTATAAGATTTTTAACTAATACTTGATCAGTTGATCTATTCGCACACTACTGAATTTAATTACATTTTCTTCCATATGGGGCAAATGATGCGTGACGTAATCAGATTATCATTTAATTTTGAGAAATATTGTCTAAATATCCAAAATTTAATATTTTAGTAATGCTCTATTGGCTATAGGTTCTAGTTTTAATAAGATGCTATAAAAATTTCAATAACGATGTAAAAATCCAGACTCGGAATCTTCACAACCAATTTCTGAAATATGCATATTTACTTCACAATTTTACGCTGCATTATTATTTAAATTTTGATTTCCTCTCTTACGTTAAGTGAAATAAAAAAAAAAGAAGGAAAACCCTGATTTTCAAAATAAGTAATCATCGAGTCGCATACAAGTAAAATTTGTATATATTTATGTCTACCATGTATTTATTATTATTTTAAACAGGAAATTCTGTTTGTAGAATTATATCGCAAATTTCATGAAGCCATCGTTGTAAGAACAAAACGCCGGGAAATCCTTTGCTTCGGTAGAGCGCAGTTCCTTCAGAAATGCTTTCTAATATTTTTTTTCCAGTATAATTTTTGATACTTGTAATTTTTTCATGGTTTGATAACATCGATTAAATTCAGTTGCTTATGGAATGAAGTTTGATAGGATTTAGTTTTTCTTCCACGAAAGCGTGGCAAACTTATAATACGTTACATCTAGGCTAAATCTACACTTTTTGATAGGCAATGCCATTTCCATACGTATTTCTTGTCGATTTCGTTTAACGTCATATTTAGATGAAGGTGTTCTAGGGAGTCTGTTTGTTTGTTTATTTTATGGCTCAAAGGCTACAGTGGTCATGCCGCGCCGGGATCTACTATTTTCCGAGGAATCCGAACCTTTTAAGGCCTAGAGAACCAAACCCGGATTAGCGGCGCACTTGGAGAAGGCGTTACCACACTGCGCCACCGCAGAGCTCTAGGGAGTCTGTACGCAAGAGATAGAAGTGTGCTCTTGCTGCATTCTTTAAATTGTTTCATTTCTATTCCCCCATCATTGGCAGTTATTTCGACTATATCGGTGCCTTGTTGTTTTATATTGCCAGCTGAAAGCGAAATATTGCCAGTCGTTTCTCCATAAGGCAACCACACAGGCGACTTATATCATCCTCATGACATTATATATACGACCAAAGTTTTTATATAAGTTAGTTTTACCCTCCACAGGGTTAACACAATTGCCAAATAGTCAACACACAGAGTCACTGAAACATTTTTTTTTGCAGTTTTTGCAGTTTTTGTAGGGAATTTTATAGGTATTAATGTTTGCCACCTACGCTTAACTGAAACTAGAGCTTTATGTGTGGGAGAAAAAGAGACATCGCCCTGACCCATAGTCGACCTGGAAACCTAATACATAACGCATTGGCAGAGAAGTGCCTGGAGGCAGGACGGGGAGCCGCCGGGCTCCGCCTTCTGCGCATGTGCGTGGACTCTGCGAAAAAATTCATACTAGTGTTTCCATCCAATAATATTTACTTGGCTAGAAAGTTGGAATCTGGCGACATTAGAAAATAGCTTCTCCTGTCGCATTTCTGCTCATGCGCGTTCCGTCTGATGACAAAAAGGATAAGATAGAGGTTTTTGTAAATACAATCAGGGCCTGCATAGGTGTAATCGAGGGGAGGCAAGGGGCCTTAAAAATAGAGGCAACTATGTCCTTTTAAGAAGGGATTGTTTAATTAAGCATGAAAAATTAAAAAGGAGAATGGATGGAGGTATTTATGGACTGTGAATGGTAAAATTAAATTGCAAAAAAAGCGAAAATAGTGATATAATAATAATAATTAAAAATTATAGTGATCTTGATAGCTTATATCGATATGATATATAGTATTCCCTACTAGAATTTACCGCCATTACTACACTTTCGCTTGACTACTGACAAATCAGTCTACGCACATGCGCAGAAGGCGGATTCCGGCGACTCCTGTCCTGTCTTTAGACTCTAGTTTGTGCTACTAGAGCTCGGCTGAGCAGGTAGTAGCACACTAGGTCGCACGTTGGGTCCCCGGTTCGATTCCGGGTCAGGAAGATTTCTCTTTTTCTCCTATACATAAAGCTCTATTTTCAGCTTAAGCGTGGATGACAAAACTTAACATCCATATACGACCAGTATTTTGGCCAAGTTTCGAAATCGAAATGAAAGCTATCAAGTAAAAAGGCGGTAATTATACGCATCAGAAGAGTGAGGCGCCTGTTCATCTGAACTGAAATCGGACTTTAATCTTCAACCGATTGAACTTGTAACCGTTTTAAGATTATTTGTTCTTTAATGTCATGTCTACAGTTCAATATTTTTTATCGAAATGTAAGTGTGTAAGTGTGTTCGTTTGTTAATACAAGCAGCCAAATTGATACATTTAATGTCACTTTAAGAGATCAAAAGTTATTTTATTTTCAGAAAAACGGGAAATTTATTATTTTGTGTGCTAATGAAATTTTTAAAAGCATGTGCTTTTTAAATTAAACAGGAAAAATATATCTATAGCAGAACATGCAACTACTAGTTAAAATCCCAAGTTCATATGTTCTCTACATAATTTGTTTGTGTGGCACTGAATGACAATTTTCCCTCTTGCTCATTAAATTCAATCGACTATTTTTTTGTTTGTTTGGTGCAAAGAGCATATGCTTTTGGCAATTCAGTTAGCAGAAAAATATAGTTCACGTTTATCCCAACTTAAAATATAGTTTTATTTCCTAATGTGTTATTCATTAAAAGTATCGCTTCAGCTGCAATTATTAACTAAAGAATATACTTTAGCTTGAATGAGAAATTTTAAATTGTAGTTCTATAACCGCATAGAACAAATACTCTTAAAATGCAAAACAGTTAACGCAGGTAAAGGATAAAATTCATTTGGAAAAAATTAAGGGAAGGGAGACTATACTCTTTTGCGTTCAGACACATTAGGGCAACTACATTCAAGTATTACATTATCCAAAATGGAAAATACGCCTTGTAAAGGAAAATAAAAATAAATCGAGAGAAATACTATTACTTTTTAGAAAGTGTATGTTTAAACTTGATGACTTATTTTAAGGTTTATAAATGTCACTGCGGAAAAAGACAGGCTTATTATACTCAGTTCAATGATCAATTTCATAACTCATTGACTCATTGTCAGTTTCAAATCCATTGAAATTAAATTTAATTAATGCTATTAAGCGAGGAAAATTCGCCAAAAATTGTGCCATTACTCAAAAAAAAATGTCAAAATGTATTATTGAAAGAACTGTGTTTAACGTGTGACTAGATTTAACATCCTACAAGAAAAATACCAGTTATTTGAATATATGTTAGTACATTTGATTTTTATGTGTTGGTTTTATGACTAAAAGATATCCAAAGCCTTACTCGGCCAGGTCGTCACTCAGTTTTCTGATAGATCTGAAAAGGCGTCGCATAAAGAGTCAAACGCAAATGTATGAAATGGTTAAAAAGGGCCATAGTATAAATGGGACTCAAAACCGTATTTTCTGTATGGTGGAGAAACGCATTCCCTTTACACCAATCAGCTTTTTGGATAACAAAACTTGTCAATAGCCAACTCAGATCATTTTACACCTACAACCATGACGAACGAATTGTCAATTTCATTTGGTCTGTTTCTCCTGTAAGCTCCCATTTAAAAATAAATAACTCATCCTTCATAAAGTTAATCGATTTCAATTCTGAATTAGCGTCTCTGGGAAAAAAAAACAAAACAGAAAGGTTTCCCTCAAGGAACTTGATACGGAACTTGCAAACATTCTTGAGATTTTTCGTGGGAAAAACTTTTCTCCCGAAATTCGCTGAAATCACTCAAAGGAAATGTTGAATGCGAGATAATTGCTAATGTTCAATAGTTGTGCTTTCAATTACCTAGGTCCTGATTAGATTTGTGCGTGCGATTTCGAATTACCAAATATTAGGAAAGAATAAATCTTCCGGAGCAATCTTAATAGATCAGCAATAAAACGATCGCTGAATGTAGTTTCAGAACTCTGGGGCTAAAAAAAAAATCTAACAACGTAAATTTAAATCCAATACAGAGAATCAACATTTACCAATTGAGAGAAAATAGAGAAATTGTTGAGTTAATTACCTTATGTAAAAGCTAAGGAGAATAATTTTAAAAATGTCGTTTTTTAGAAATTCTAGATGTTAACAGGTTTCGACCTCTTCAATTTAGGAAGTGAAACATGCTTGAATGCTAACATTGTTTGATAAACAAATCGAATTTTTATTGAAAATTGTTTACAAGAATATTTGCCTTGAAGACATGTTTATTTTGTTTTTTATTGCCCTGCGGTGGCGCAGTGTGGTAACGCGTTCTCCTAGTGCGCCGCTAATCCGGGTTCGACTCCCAGCAGTGCAAAGAACGCTTACTCAGAGATCTCATAAAGATCGCACTGCTCACTGTAGTCCGGGGTTTGGTTCCCTAGGCCTTAAGAGGTTCGGATTCCTCGGAAAACAGTAGGTCCCGGCGCAGCATGACCACTGTAGTCTTTGAGCCGTAAAACCAAACAAACAACAACAATTATAATTTTGTTTTTTATACAGAGCGCAGTTCTATTCCTTTTCTGATTTTATTAATTTTAGATTTTGTTATTAATTTTATTAATTTATGACTATTGTTATTAATTTTAGACATACCACTAATAATTCTTTTATGTTTTAAATTTCGTCTATTTTAAGTTTAACTTTATTGTTGTAGAATGCTTGATAGTATATTGAACGCATTTTAAAATCTTCGTTAAAGATTCTTCTGTAGGCTTTTCAACATTTCATTCCTTTTAATATCTTTCCAGATTCTACTTGATCTAGGTGTCTTAAATATTAATCGTACCTGTTCTGTATATATGCATATTTCATGATTTTATTGAGATATATCACGTGATTTCATGAAGTGCCACATATGCGTTGTAGCTTTGATTCGTTATACCTTTTATGTGAAAATTATTTATTTCAATTTTTCTATTTATATTTATTTTTACGCTTTCCTGTATTTTTGTTCATTTATTGTATTTTTTTAGCGTTTTCGATTATTGGCGATTATTTTCTAATCGTTCATAATTACTTTCGTGTCAATATTTCAGCTATTTCATTGGATATTCGATTAGTTATTTTATTAGATTTAGAGCATACTATGCCTTGTTGGTTTTCAAATATTTCCCACGTGCATTATGAAGCGTATTGAACTAAATATATATATATGGCTTTAAATAGTATATAATTCATTATTAAACTTAAAAATAATTAATAAAATATACTGAATACTATTCTAAAAAATAGAATAGTATCAGAAAATGCGTTTCCAGAATTAATTTGTATAATCGGAGCCTATTTTTCAGTAAATCACATTCATTCCATAAATTCTGTTGAAGTTTGGATTATTAGCATTTCTACCAAGTCATAAAATATCTTTCTTGGTAATTCGATTTCTTTAATAAAACAAGTATTCAAATTATATATTTTTTTCTTGGAATTAAAAACGGGGTATATCCGCGACAAAATATCGAAGTCTATTTTGTCATCCGAAGTTAGATAAATATCCTGGATTCTCTCTTAATGAACTTGAGGACATTTAATGGTGAATTTTTTGATGAAAACTATTCATCTTATGTGGAGAGACGAACGGTCATTTTATTAAGATAAAATATCGGTCCCAATATAAGAAACAAGTATCGACCACTTTAATGTTGCTCGTCCGTTGCCGCCTCTTGGGAAAATCTCAATTATTTCTGTTCATCGGGCCCAAAGCTAGCAAGTGTCAACATTGAGGAGTCCATAGAGTCAACAATCCTTTGGTCCGTTGAATCGGCGTGTGTTTGTTGATTTTCCTTCATTCATTGCTTCTTTCCATCTCTGCACACTTCGTTCCTATTCCCGAATTTTCCCGGAGCTCCGGGCCAATTCTCATGTAGTCTACCGGAAGCGGAATTGTTCGAGGAATCTCGCTGACGTTTGCCATGAAGATATGCTTACGTGAACAATTCGCCTCAAGTCGGCTGTCTCCCTCTTCCATACTCTCGATCATGGCTCATGCTTTTAATTGTATCATGTTCGATTCGGCCTCACTCTTGCATTTTGACGCACAGAACCGATACTTTCTTTGAAGAGAAATGAGATCGTAATGGCGCTTATGTGAGACGTTATAGGATAAGATATGCCACTAATTACCACTATCGTAACTATCTATTTTCTCAGATTCAAAGCTTCAATTATTTAATGCGGGAATAAGAAACTTTTCGTTAACTAGGGCCACAATCAAATCTGAGGTTTGTAAGCGAACCGCAGCTAAGTAATAAAAAGTTTCTAGAAAATTCAAATTAACAATATTTCCTATTTCTAGAGTTTTCTTGACAATGGTTACCTTCATTAAAGAACTCGAAATATCGAAAATAAGAAATATCTGTAATGACCAGTGTACAAATTTTTCCATTCACTTACGTATTTAGATATTATATTGAGCATTATATATTATATTATTAGGTATTATATTAAGTAATATATATTATATTATTAGGTATCATATTAAGCATTATATATTATTAGGTATTACATTAAGCATTATATATTAAATTATTATATATTATATTGAGAATTATATATTATGTTAAACATTGTACTTATATATATATGAAGCGTTATGATAAGTTTAAAAGTTTATGCATTATAAACCTTCTAACAAATAACATATAAAGACGTATTATGACCTTAGAGAAAACTTACAAATAAACTAAAAGGCTTTTTTTATGCCGCTTATTCAATTGGTGGTTTCTTAAACTCTGAAAAGCAAGCCGGTTTTTGGAGGATAGCAAAATGTCCCCGAAATGTGAAAATTGCATAATTGTTTGAAATTATATATATATAATAGTATATTACATAAATATATGTATACATTTATTGTGCGCATATATATATATACACACATACACACACATGTATATAGCAAAATTTTAGTATGATTGTGACATATAGTACCTTCTAATGTAATATACATAAATACACTATACTTAAATGTATATTAACATAGACAAAGTTAAAGTTGTAAAGTAATATCACACAAGGTAATAAAACCAAGTAAATTAAAATAGTAGAAACAGATTAAAATAAAAAATGCAATTGGAGTAGTAAAACGTGAAGAGGAGTAAAAGATTAAACAATACCAAGAATTTTGTTCTTCATCAGGGACCGCACAAAATCCCTGTTATTGGTTTGCTTTTTCTGACTACAATAATTGAGATTTGTGATTAATACTGAATGAACCAATATTGATCAAAAATTAGTTAAAAATAGTATAAATCCAGAATATAATTAATTTTAAAATATTTTAGTAATTTAGAAGGGTCTTTTTATTAATACTAAGAACAATCTCAATTGTTGTAAGCGGCCCAAAAGCAAACTTACAACAAGTAGATAGAGCTATGGAAAGTGATTAAAGTGTAAAAGTTGAATTAACAAGAATAGAAAAGATGATAAAGTGAGAAAATTCACTAACTATACCAAAAAATTATAACAAAAAGTTTTACACAAATATGTCACACTCAAGATAAACACTTAATTATTAACTAGTAAAAATATAAATTTAAGTTCAAATAAACCTGTATATTCAAAATAAGCATTTTTCACTCCCTCATAATATATATATATATATATATATAGGCCTGAAAAAGGGTTGCTGGTATCAAACTGGAAGGAGACCCACACACTGGACGTATGAGACGATGTGTGGAACCGGTCGGACCAGTAACCTAATGCCTACCCAGACTTCAAGTAGTGCGGGCCGGGCTTTCTATTCATAAGGCAAATTAATATTTGCTGCACGGATGGAAAGGCGGAAGGTGAATTAGCTCTCCTAATTCATCAACCCGCCTAGATAGCGTGGTGAAATAAATGATGGCTAATTCCTCCACTATGCTTATGCAACAAAAAATATGGCTCCTAGTCTCCAGGTGCAGTAGACTCCTGATCAAGGCAGCGGTCAGCGTGGCATGAAAGTAGGGGGTGCTAATAATCAGTGAAATGTCCCAGGCTGCCTTTTGTTATTGACCTTGGCTACTTATAACGGACGATCCTTGCTTCTGAAAAAAACTTCCGGAATTGGAAGAGGAACTTGAAAAGACCAAATGGGACATTGTAGGACGCAGTAAAGTTAGAAGAAAAGGTGAAGAGTTGGTGGAACTTAAAAGCGGATATTTATTTTATTATGGAGGAACGGAAACTGGAAGAACAAGTGGCGCTGGCTTCTTAATCAACAAAAAAATTAAAGACTATTTTCTTGAAGTTAAAAGCACGTCAGATCGATCAGCGAGGCTCGATATTTACCTAACCCAGCGATATCAACTTCAGATAGTACAGGCATATGCACCCACATCAAGCCATACCATCGAGGAGGTTGAGGAATTCTATGAAGAAATCAAACAGCTACCCCAAGGGGAAACAACACATCAAGCTCATCATGGGGGATTTTAATGCAAGAATTGGACAACGGGAAAAAGGAGAGACATTGGTTGGTAAGTACGGATATGGGTTAAAGGAATGAACGTAGTGCTCACCGCATAGAATTTGCTGAAGCTGAAATCTTAGCATTATGAATTAATTTTTTCAGAAGAAACTACAAAGAAAATGGACATGGAAACACCTCAGTAAGGGAACAAGCGAAAATGACTATATCCTGGCAAACAAGAAATCGATTATTGAAGATTGCGGCGTACTGAACAGATTTAATAGTGGAAGTCATCAATGAATGGTGAGATGTAAAATGCACTTAAATACTAAATTAGAAAGACAGACGCTCATTAGGAAACAAGCATTTAAGAGGGTAGATTTAAAGAAATTAAAAGGAAATACCGAGGTATTCAAGTTGGAACTAAAATGTCGCTTTTCTGAACTGGAAGGACTTAATGAAGAAGTTGATATCTCAGAAGCAAATAAGCACTGTTAAGACAATAATTGAAACTGCTGGGGAAATTGGTGATGTAACATGTAAAAAGCAGAATAGCAAATTATCTGAGAAGACGAAACAGCTCATGAAAAGGCGAAGAGATATGAAGGTGGACAATCAAAATACCAGTTGCAGGATTGAGTATGTAGAACTTTGAAAAACTTGGCGCAAAAAAATGAAAGAAAACATAAGAAAATTCAATTGTGAGTTAGTAAGGAATGCCATTGAAAACAGCAAGAGCCTGTTAAAGGAAGTTTATCTGTTGGGAAGAAACACATCATTGCATTAAAAGGAGAGGATGGCACCGTAACAAGAAATAGGGAAGAAATACTTAGAAGAGTTGAAGAATTCTACAAAAATCTATACGAAAGTAACAGTGAATTAAACGAAGACATTGAAATAGTCGAAGGAACAGCTCCTAAAATCTTAAAAGAAGAAGTTTCATTTGCAATAAAAAATATGAAGAAAGGAAGAGCCCCTGGTGATGATGGTATTACATTAGATATCTTAAAAGAAGCTGGAGAACATGTAGAAGACATACTTGCAAAATTCTTTACCAAATGTCTTAACAGTGGTAACATACCAAACCAATGGGATTCTGCAACAGTAATTCTTTTGCATAAAAAAGGTGATAAAGAGGATTTGAAAAATTACCGACCAATTAGCTTATTACCTGCTATTTATAAAATCTTCACAAAAGTACTAACACATCGCCTGCAGAAAAAATTAGATGCAGCTCAACCAAGAGAACAAGCTGGATTTCGAAGTGGATTCAGTACAGTAGACCATATTCGAGTATTAAGAGAATTAATTGAAAGAACACATGAACATGAACTTCAATTGTGTGTTGCATTTATTGACATGTATTGAGAAGGCCTTTGACTCGGTTAAAACGTCAGCAGTCATCAACTCTTTAAGATCAGCAGATATCGAGGATGTATACATTGACATGGTGAAATGTGTGTATAAAAATGCAAGTGCAAAATTTCGGCAACATGAAAATTCCAAACCTATCAAAATTTGTAAAGGTGTGAGGCAGGGGGATACCATTTTTTGAAAACTTTTTACTTCGGCTTTACAGATGATTTTTCAGCAGATAAATTGGAATAACAAGGGAATAAACATAAATGGTGAATATTTAAGGAGGTTTGCTGATGACATTGTTATTTTTTTTCTACGAACCCATCAGAACTCCAAGTCATGGTATAGGAGCGCTCAATTAGAAGTAAAGAAGTTGGAATCAAGACTAAGATCATATTCAATAATTTCGTGGAGGAAACAGAAATACAAGTTGACAACATTGAGCTCGAAATTGCTGATTCATATATTTACGTTGGCCAACTGATTTTAGTGGAAGGCAACATTATGAAAGGACTCAGTAGACGCATTAAACTTAGTTGGAGTGCATTTGGAAGAAACAGTTTTATCCTGAAGGGGAAATTGCCTTTGTGTCTAAAAAGAAAGTTCTTCAACCAGTGTGTATTGCCAGTCCTCTCTTATGGATCAGAGACATGGAGTCTAACTGTTGGAGCAATACGAAAGTTACAGACAACGCAAAAGAGCATAGAGAGGTGCATGTTTGGAATAACTAGGAGAAATCGAAAAATGAACACTTGGGTAAGAGAGCAAACTAGAGTGGAGGACATCATTATTAAAGTAAAAGGGCTGAAATGTCTATGGGCCTGGCATATTGCAAGAAGTACTGATCACCGATGGACAACAGAAATTCTGGATTCCAAGAGACCACCGAAAACCTATAAAACGTCTTCAAACTAGATGGGTGGATGAAATAAGAAAACATGTTGGGGTGACGTGGAAGCGAATTACTCTGGATAGATTTGTGTTTAAAGCATTTAGAGAGACCTTCATCCAGCAGTAGATAGATAATGGTGAATATGATGATGATATATATATTGTAGTTCTTAAAAGTTCGTTGGTCTATATTGTTGTTTTCGTATCTTTTTCCTTTTTAAACTACAGTACGTACACGAAACCAAAATCTGATAAAGCTTTTCAAAGGAAATTGAAATTAATTGCCTAAGTTAACGCAAATAGTCCGTTGCACAGGCGGGAAATAAAAACAAAACAATAAAACTTCAAAATTTTTGTTTAAAGGCACATTTCAACATCAACACCACATGAAGGGGGCTGGTTCTGAAAATTTTTCAAAAATTCATTTTGAAACATTTATCGTCGTGACCTACCTTATTTATCACCCACAATTTTAACATATTTTAATTGTTTGTTCTTCAGATACACGTATCGATAAAACTGCTTAATGTCTTTCATTAATTTATTTCCTCCTACATTTATTTGCGATTTAAGAATCGTTTCTAGGTAGTAGTTTAAAAATTTATAAATAACATATTAATGTATCATATCAAATCCCTTTCACACTCATACGAGTACTTTTAGTCTGAACTTATACTTCGAAACGCATAATCAAAATATTTTCAAGAGTAATGAATGCCCATATTAAATAAGAGACCATAGAAATATTTAATAAATATAGCCGATATTAACGTCTGTTATATATGCATTAGTATTTTTATTAATTATATATATTAGTATCGCAATATACATTTTAAGATTTAAGTAATCATTTTCCTAAATTCGTGGTAATCTCTTACTTTCCATTAACATTGCTGCAAGCATTATTAAAAGCATGGTCAACCATATTCCAAGTAACCTCTTACATTAATTTACCTGTTTACTAGTAACGAACAATTAACTGTGCATGCACATTAAATTTATTGTTGGCGATGGCTTCAACCGTAGCCATGCCGTAGTTGTAACGAATAAATCTGTCAATTGTCACCAGCTGTTCCTAGGTTGGCGGTTGCTCTATCCAGGCCTCTAAGTTATTCAATCCATCTATCAACCATTCATCTGTCATTAGTCTATCTATAAAGTTCGTCAAGACCAGACTGAGAAACCACGCTTTCGAGTAACTTCGCATGTTATTTTTTCCTTTTATTTTTCATTTTAACTTCGGGGTCTGTAGTAGGTGTTCCAGCCCTGCTCACCCAGAACTTGATTCATCACCCAAGAAAAACATTTTTTCCCAGATACCGCTGGGACATGTCGCCTTCTGGAAACTTCTACCATCGATCTAGGGTGAAAAATACCAACGCACCTTCTTCCTTTTCTTTGATTTCGAAGGAACAGAGCTTAAGGAATGGGGATAGGAGGGATCCTCTAAAGGCCGCAAATCAAGACTTGGGCATTTGGCAGAAAGGACAGCAACCTGAGTATATATATAAAAAAATAAAGGGAATTCTGGGAATTTACAAGAATTTCTTCTTGAGGGAATTCCCCCGCTGTTTCTAATGGACTGCCGGGATTGACTCAGTTCCGGTTCGAGTCACTTCCGCGATTGGAAGCTTTGTTCATGGAAGCTGCCTTGCTGTTGGATCATGTCGCGATAGCAAAGGACGCTATTTTCCAGACATTTCAGTTTTGAGACGCGGAATTCTGTTGCTCGTTCCTTTATTTTGGGAACTCAGAAATAACTGTACCTTATTTAGATTCGATATCAGAAAAGAGGGAGCGATGCCTTTTATTTTAGATCACTCGCCTCACTTTTTGAATCCCTTGCTTTTAGTAAAAATATTTCATTTCAAAATTTATATTTAATTTTCAACACTAAACATCACACCAACTTCGGAATTTTCAGTTCGAATTTTCATTCTATTATGCAATTTCGCCGCATGCAGAATTTTTATTAAATCATTATATAATAATCAGTGCAATACTCAAATAACGCATATGTGTTATCACCCCAAAATGGAAAAACAAAAGGAAGTGCATAGTAAATATAATAATAGAGAACACATCCTTTCATATCGCAATTACCCTTTTTGTTAAATACAGGATATTACCGCCACAAGGAATAATCCACTTTATGGGAGTACAGTGAAAATCGGTTATAACGACCCAAAAGATGAAATTCGCTCGTTATAACCGGCACTCGTTATAAACAATATATTTTTTTTTGAAATCATAGTATAGTAACATACTTTAAGGTTTTTTAAATTGTTTTGATAGTAAAAAGTATTAAACTTGTTGCTTGTGAAATTAAATATAAATAGATTTAATTATAATGAATTTAATTACTGTATTAAATTATATTTATAGCTAACTAAACACATAACACGTTTTATAAATTCAAAAATCGTAGAAAATACTAAAGTATATAATGTCGAAAAAAATGTGATATATAATGACAAAAGAGTACAACGACTGACCATACAACGACTGACCATGGTTTACTATAGCTAGTAAAATCCCATTACTGGTCCAACGTATAAAAAACAGATTCCACAATGTTTCGAGAACTACTGTTCCCTTTATTACTTCGTTTGATAAAGAGAGTAGTAATTCCCGAAACGTTACGGGATCTTTTCTTATATGTTGGAATAGTGAAGAAATTTTATTATGTTTGGATATTTATTTTATATAATTATAATATTTTATTATTTTATTTATTTATTTATTATTTATTTATTTATTTTATTGCAGTTGTGATCATAATATTCATAATACTTATGACTTCCGAACAGTGCCAATGTAAGGTTTCTATGAGCTCCATGCTGGAAGGGTAGAATGGGACCCTAAAGCATGTGGCCATCATGATATCCAATCAATCAGTCCTTTTTTTAAGTTTATTATCTCCAATATTCAGATTTATCAGCAATGAAGATTTCTCCTACATTTTTGTAAATAAACGAAATTAAAATACACTTAATAATTAAGACTTAAATAATACGACGTCTCTGCGGGGCCCCAAAATTGAGGGGTTCTAAGTCCGGACTTACTGTCCTATACGTAAATAATTTGCAATTTTTGTTTCAACATTTCATAATGACATTTTGCTGAAATGTTGGTAATACTTCTCAGTTACTAATTATTGTGGTTAGTTCTAAACTATACATGAATATATACAGAGCTTCTCCCCATTTCTGCTTATCTCGGTGTGGCTCGTTGTCTTTATTAGAAGTTTCATTTCCATATATGCACCCATGCTTCTTATATTTCGGATGTCCGGCTGCAGCTATTGTCATCCCATAACCTCCATTAGCTTCTTTGCTGCTGCCGCACTCTTGGTCAGTATTGCACTTAGTTAATTTAGAATAGTGTATCATTCTATAATATACCGCATACATCTAACAATCCCATGTAGACAACATTTACCCTCCGCGAAACGTCATATTACCTACTCACCAGGTACGAAGAATTCAAATACTTCCACACTTTGCTATGCAGTTAGCATTAGAGGTTTGACAGAAAACGAAATTTAGCTGCATTTGACCAAACAATACGCCCAACTTTTCCTTTTATTTGAAAGGAACGGGTTGCATATAGCATTGTCTCAAACCCACGTGGTTCCGATGAACGGCAATCAAGTCGCGTAGTTATATCCAATACAGAATCCCCTACTTCGAAAAAAGTTGCCGTCGTTTTAACAGGTTTCGTTGTTATAACAGATATATTTAGTATGTAATGGAATAAAATGGAAAACCAAACTTCTTGTAAAAATTTCGCCGTTGTATGCGGATAGTTGTTATAACCGACGTTTTTATTAACGATTTCCACTGTATTTGTATATTTCTGAATATATGTTTTTTCAAGAATGTATATTGATATGCCTTTAGAAAAGCTGTGTATATTTAAAAATTATTTAAATTTCAAAATCAGATATACATTTTGCAATTTTTGATTGAAGATCATTATTGCTATAATATCTGACTAAAACTATCTCACCATATTTCATTATCTCATCATATCTTACTATGACTATCCCAACATATCTCACTATAGATTTTTCACCATATCTCCCTATAACCATATATAACTTGGGTCCCTGCTCACATGTTTATATATATATATATATATACACAAAGCAAGTACAGTTTTAGGAATTTGTTAAGGGAGGGCCTCGACAACGGTTTTATATATATATATCATCATCATCATATTCAACCATTATCTATCCACTGCTGGATGAAGGTCTCTCCAAATGCTTTCCACACAAGTCTATCCTGAGCAATTCGCTTCCACGTCACCCCAACCTGTTTTCTTATTTCATCCACCCATCTAGTTTGAGGACGTTTTCTAGGTCTTCGGTGGTCTCTTGGAATCCATTTGAGAATTGCTGATGTCCATCGTTGATCAGACCTTCTTGCAATATGCCCATCGCCATTTCAGCCTTTTTACTTTAACAACGATGTCCTCTACTCTAGTTTGCTCCCTCACCCGAGTGTTTCTTTTTCGATCTCTCCTAGTTATTCCAAGCATGCACCTCTCCATGCTCCTTTGCGTTGTCTGTAACTTTCGTATTGCTCCAACTGTTAGACTCCATGTCTCTGATCCATAAGAGAGGACTGGCAATACACACTGGTTGAAGACCTTTCTTTTTAGACACAAAGGCAATTTCCCCTTCAGGATAAAACTGTTTCTTCCAAATGCACTCCAGCCAAGTTTAATACGTCTGTTCAGTTCTTTCATAGTTGTACTTTGTTTCCTCTACGAAATTATTGAACATGATTTTAGTTTTTTGTAGGTTCATCTTGAGTCCAACTTCTTTACTTCTAGTTGAGAGCTCCTGTACCATGTCTTGGAGTTCTAATGGGTTCGTTGAAAAAATAACAATGTCATCAGCAAACCGCAAATGATTTAAATATTCACCATTTATTTTTATTCCCTTGTTATTCCAATTTATCTGCTGAAAAATCATCTGTAAAGCTGAAGTAAAAAGTTTTGGAGAAATGGTATCTCCCTGCCTCACACCTTTGCCAAGTTTGATAGTTTTGGTATCTTTATGTAACCGAAATTTTGCACTTGCATTTTTATACACACGTTTCACCATGTCAATGTACACATCCTCAATGTCTGTTGATCTTAAAGAGTTGATGACTGCTGATGTTTTTATAGAGTCAAAGGCCTTCTCATAGTCAATAAATGCAACACACAATGGAAGTTCATATTCATGTGTTCTTTCAATTAATTCTCTTAATACTTGAATATGGTCCACTGTACTGAATCCACTTCGAAATCCAGCTTGTTCTCTTGGTTGAGCTGCATCTAATTTTTTCTGCAGGCGATGTGTTAGAACTTTTGTGAAGATTTTATAAATAGCAGGTAACAAGCTAATTGGTCGGTAATTTTTCAAATCCTCTTTATCACCTTTTTTATGCAAAAGAATTACTGTTGCAGAATCCCATTGGTTTGGTATGTTACCGCTGTTAAGACATTTGGTAAAGAATTTTGCAAGTATGTCTTCTACATATTCTCCAGCTTCTTTTAGGATATCTAATGTAATACCATCATCACCAGGGGCTCTTCCTTTCTTCATATTTTTTATTGCAAATGAAACTTCTTCTTTTAAGATTTTAGGAGCTGTTCCTTCGACTATTTCAATGTCTTCGTTTAATCCACTGTTTCCTTCATATAGTTTTCTGTAGAATTCTTCAACTCTTCTAAGTATTTCTTCCCTATTTCTTGTTACGGTGCCATCCTCTCCTTTTAATGCAATGATGTGTTTCTTCCCAACAGATAAACTTCCTTTAACAACCCTAAGGCTCTTGTTATTTTCAATGGCTTTCCTTACTAGCTCACAGTTGAATTTTCTTATGTCTTCTTTCATGCTTTTGCGCAGAGTTTTACAAAGTTCTATGTACTCAATCCTGGAACTGGTATTTCGATTGTCCACCTTCATATCTCTTCGCCTTTTCATGAGCTGTTTCGTCTTCTCAGATAATTTGCTATTGTGCTTTTTACAGGTTACACCACCAATTTCCCCAGCAGTTTCAACTATTGTCTTAACAATGTTTTCATTTGCTTCTGAGATATCACTTTCATCAATAAGTCCTTCCAGTGCAGAAAAGCGATTTTTTAATTCCAACTTGAATGCCTCGGTATTTACTTTCAGTTTCATTAAATCCACCCTCTTACTTACTTGTTTCCTAATGAGCTTCTGTCTTTCTAATTTAGTATTTAAGTGCACTTTACATCTCACCATTCGATGATCACTTCCAGTATTAAATCTGTTCAGTACACTGCAATCTTCAATAATTGATTTCTTGTTTGCCAGGATATAGTCAATTTCACTAGTTCCCCCATTTGGGTGTTTCCATGTCCATTTTCTTTGCGGTTTCTTCTTAAAAAATGAATTCATGATGCTAAGGTTTTCAGCTTCTGCAAATTCGATGAGTTGATCGCCACGTTCATTCCTTTCCCCATATCCGTATTTACCAACCGATGTCTCTCCTTGTTCCTGTTGTCCAATTCTTGCATTGAAATCCCCCATGATGAGCTTGATATGTTGTTTCCCTTTGGTGTGTAACTCTTTGATTTCTTCATAAAATTCTTCAACCTCTTCGTCGGTATGGCTTGATGTTGGTGCATATACCTGTACTATTTGAAGTTGGTATCGCTGGGTTAGTTGAACAACAAGCCTCGCTGCTCGATCTGATGTACTTTCAACTTCCAGAAGACAGTCTTTAATTCTTTTGTTGATTAAGAAGCCAACACCACTTGTTCTTCCAGTTTCCGTTCCTCTATAATAAAACAAATGTCCGCTTTTAAGTTCCACCAACTCTTCACCTTTTCTTCTGACTTCACTGAGTCCTATAATGTCCCATTTGATCTTTTCAAGTTCCTCTTCCAATTCCTGAAGTTTTGCTTCAGAAGCAAGGGATCGTCCATTATACGTTGCCAAGGTCAATAACAAACGGCAGCCTGGGCCATTCCAGTGATTCTTAGCACCCCCTGCTTTCATGCCACACTGACCGCTGCCTTGATCAGGAGCACTCCAGCACCTGGAGACTAGGGGCCATGGTTTCTGGTGTGTCAACATAATGGAGGAATTAGCCATAATTTCACCACGCTGGCTAGACGGGTTGGTGAATTAGCCCTCCCCTTCCGCCTTTCTATCCGTGCAGCAAATATTAATTTGCCTCATAAATAGAAAGCCCAGCCTGCACCACTTGAAGGCGGGGTAGGACACTAGGTTACTGGCCTGGCCGGTTCCACACATCGTCACATACGTTCAGCGTGTGGGTCTCCTTCCAGTTAGATACCAGCAACCCTTTTGCAGGCCATATATATATATACATGCATGCATGCATACACATACATATACATACATACATACACATATATATACATACATACACACGCACCCACATCATCATCATATCATATTCAACCATTATCTGTCCACTGCTGGTAAATTTTGCGTTAAGAAATAAATTTTATTATACCCCTCTATAATTTCTCTTATCCTTATTATAAAGTATATGAAGATTCAAACGTATGTAAAAAAACACGTTATATACACAAGATCTACCGTAGAAAGCTATTTTGAATACATTTTTAACGTCAAAGAACAATTCCCATTGTTATGTACAATTTCGTACAAAACAAAAAATTTAAAATAAAATTCTACAATATTTGATTTTGAGAAAAAATATTTTCCAGGGGGTTAAGCCCCATATAGC
>QLNU02015360.1:71202077-71215425 GCA_006491805.2 Dysdera silvatica
GTCACATAAATGTGTGAATGCAAATTTATGTAACAAATATTGTTTGTTAATTTAAGGGACACTATCATTCCTGACTAACAGATGGCAGTGCAGGCACTAAAAAATTTGCATATTGTATTCTTTCGATGCGTAGGTTCGTATAAATACCCGTGTGAACAGAGTTTATGCGAAAGCATCGTTTTTAGTCATCGAAGAAAGGAAAATACTTACGGATTTCGAGAAAGAGGAAATTGTGGCTTTTAAATGAAATGGAAAATCCATTTTCAAAATTTGTCAGCTTATTCAGGGTCCAAGGAGTGCTATAGGGGCCTTTTCAAAAAGAAACCCCAAAAGGATCCACCCAAGAAGCGGAGAGCGAAGCCAAAACTGAGTAAAAGAGATAAGCGGAACATTAATAGAGAGGCCAGTAACACAGGAAAGTTGGCTGCAAAAGTCCGAAACGACCTTAGTTAGCTCCTAGTTAAACGTTGGATAGTATGGAATGTGCTCTCTAATTCCAAAAATTTATCTTTTCGAAAAAGAAAGGGTAAACCACTTCTCACCCAAGTTCACAAACAGGAACACTTAAACTAGGCTCGACGACTCATGAAGTGGAACGATAAATGGTTGCAGGTACTTTTCACGGAGGAAAAGAAATTCAACTTAGATGGTCCGGATGCTTTTCAACATTATTGGCACGATTTGCGGAAAGCGCCGCAATACTTTTCTTGTAGAGTTCAAGGAGGAGAGTCGGTGACCATTTGTAGTGTCTTTGGCTACAACGGTACTACGCCTGGAGCTTTCATCGGCAGTCGTATGAATTTCACCTGCTATCAAGAACTTTTGAATGAATATGCCCTCCCATATGCCTCATAAATATGTGGGGAAAACTGGATTTTGCAACAGGACAACGCACCGTGCCATGCATCTATCTCCACCAAAAGATGGATAAATTCAAAAAAGTTTAAAAGTATGATTTGGTCGACACGTAGTCCTGATTTAAATCCTATCGAAAACGTATAGGATTATATTGTTCGTCAAATATATGCAAATGGGAAGCAATTCACGTCGGTTAATGCCTTAAAGGACGCTATTGTGGAAACTTGGTATCAAATCGATCCTAAGTATTTACAAACATTGATAGAATCAATGGATTCACGTGTCTTTAAAGTTATACGCAAAAACGGAGGATATCTCGCGTATTAATGTACATAAAACACTCCAATTTCAGTAAGTGTCCATTAAATTTTCAAACAAGATTGAAAGCCTCATCTTGATTTTGTTACATTTATGAATGATTTAATAAAGATTATTAATCTTCCACTTTGCAGAATACTGTTTTATTGTAGTATCTTTATTTTCATTTTCAAATTTGGCATTATTTCTCACGATAGTGCACTGTTATCAAGTGTCCACTAAAATACCAAACGCACTGTATATGGCCTGTAAAAGGGTTGCTGGTATCTAACTGGAAGGAGACCTACACACTGTACATATGTGACAATGTGTGGAACCGGCCGGGCCAGTGACCTAGTGTCCCACCCCGCCTTCAAGTAGTGTGGGCCGGGCTTTCTATCCAAGAGGCAAATTAATATTTGCTGCACGGATGGAAAGGCGGAAGGGGAGGGCAAATTCACCAACCCGTCTAGCCAGCGTCGTGAAATGATGGCTATTCCTCCAATATGCTAATACACCAGAAACCATGGCCCCTAGTCTCCAGGTGCTGGAGTGCTCCTGATCAAGGCAGCGGTCAGTGTGGCATGAAAGCAGGGGGTGCTAAGAATCACTGGAATGGCCCAGGCTGCCGTTTGTTATTGACCTTGGCTACGTTTAATGGACGATCCCTTGCTTCTGAAGCAAAACTTCAGGAATTGGAAGAGGAACTAGACAAGATCAAATGGGACATTGTAGGACTCAGTGAAATTAGAAGAAAAGGTGAAGAGTTGGTGGAACTGAAGCGGGCACATACCCCTTAAGTGTTACGAAATGCCTTCTGATAGGCTGAAGTTCAACATTCTATAACTTTTAAAATAACACATATCCAAAAATAAAAATTTGCACATAGGATTATTGTATTATGAGCTTACTAAAATCATTAACAAAATGTATTTATGTATTGTTATTTTTTTATAATAAATTAAAATATTATACCAGATTTTGCCCGTTAAAATTTTTAATACCATCTTGCGCGCACAATATAATTGGTTGTTATTATCTAATTACCAAAAGTAATATGTTAAATGATAAATAATGAGTACAGCTTTCAATTAACGAAAAATCTTGAGAAAATAATTATATTTAATATTTTTTAAAACAATAAAAAATAAAAATTTTAAAATTTGCCATTTTTTCAATATTAAAATGCATCTAGATAAAATATTATTACTTAATCTCTTATCTTTTTCGTCATTTTATTAATTATGCATGGCTACAAGAGTGTCCCAATTTTTATTATACTAGTGTAAAAGTTTTTCCAATATCTTGCGCGCAAGGCTAAAATTTACTGTTTTGAGAAAACGCGTTTAAAAAAAAATATTTGTCAACATTGGAGTTATTATCTATTTGCATCAACCTACCTTCATAAACTTGTTTAGAATACAACAGACGAGTATGTAGAACCTTCCTTGGATGTTATAGTTTTAAGTTTTTTGCAACTTCTGTTAGCTTTCCACCTATTGGAAAGTTCCAGCAGCGGTCTTGGAGCGGCGATCCAAATACGATATTTGTTTTTTGTCCATTATTTTTTTAATATATATAAAAATGTTTAATTTCTTGCAATTTTTACCATGTATTATTACAAGAGCAGGACAAATTTCATTTGAGCAGCACAAATGAAGTTGTAAATATCTTGGGCACAAGGCTGAAATATACAGTCTTGAAAGAAACACGTAAGGAGCACATATCCCTGGCCTTAAAAATGTCCCAAAATAGCCCAGATTTCAACAATTTATATTAAAATAACACAAACTCAGGTATGAAAAATTGCATGCAACATCATTATACAGTTTTTCTTCATAAAACGTTAGCAAAATATATCTGTTGCCATTTGTTTTAAATCAATGACAACGTGATCACTCATTCAATTCAAAATGCTATATTAATTCCTTGCGCGCAAGATAAAATTGATTGTTGTTGCTAAAAAACTAAAAGCAAAGTTTTGTATTACAAACCTGTTTTGATGAAGCTTCTTCAAAAAGCACCAGACAAGTATGAGGATCCTTCGGCATGCTCCACAGCTTCAGCTGCACCTAATGTTTGGCGTCTTTTTACTTGACGTCGGTTTTTGGTGGCATTGGTTGCACGACGTAGGGAGTGTGACATTCGTCGTTCATCAGCTTTTATTACAATACGACTTGCCTGCACTCCAGGTTGGATGTCAAAAGCCTTCATAGTGTGGAGACGTCCTTTACCCCCTTCATTGAACTGAATTATGGCTTCATTTGTAGCGATGTCTACAATTCGGCGTCCTGACCCGGACGTTTTGGGGCAAAACTTCCAAATCATTGAGTTGAGGGACTCGTTTGGATTTTTAGTCTTCCCTCCTAAGCAACGACTCAGTAATTTGGGATGGGAAAGATCGTTGAAAATCGGTTTTATAACCTTCATGATAGCCTGAGGTAAAGAATGTTTATGGCGAAATATCCCAGTTGCTTTTTTTGTAATAGCTCGCTGGTAAGCACACCACGATATGTTTCCTTTGGGGCAAAAATGGTGCAGTGGATCAGCATCACTTGATCCTTTATGGAAGAAGACAGCCCATACTGCTTTCCTCATCGCACTTAAATTGTCCTTATGCTCTCTGATTGCATTCCCATAGTAGGAACTGAGTTGGTCTATCTATTTATCAGTGAGCCGGCCTTTTCCTCCAAGACACTTGCCATCTTCTAATTTCTTTCCAGACATACGTTGTTTCATTTTCCTTAGCCTGGCTCCCATGCGCTTCTGAATGTGACCAACACATTCAATTTTTTTAATGTCTACATCATCGTATGGCTGTAAATTCCTTATGGATAAAAATGTTTTTGAATCCCCGTCTCCTATATATCCACTGTATTTAACATCTCTTAGTGCCTCTGATCGTTCAAACATATGGCACATGCCTACCGCCTCCATACTTCCCGATGAACCGTGCCTTCCATTTATCGAAGTTTGGACCACGTCGAATACCTTTATATGCATCACACCCCTTGCAAAAAGTTGATAT
Source organism: Dysdera silvatica (assembly GCA_006491805.2). Classification (NCBI taxonomy): domain Eukaryota; kingdom Metazoa; phylum Arthropoda; class Arachnida; order Araneae; family Dysderidae; genus Dysdera; species Dysdera silvatica. Next base: position 71,206,261 of record QLNU02015360.1, read on the forward strand.
TACTTCTTTATCGATAACTTTCACACACTGTTCACCAATAACAGTACACACACCTACCAAAGACATATACCCTTTGGTTTTCCAGGTACCGTCCCCACTACCGATGATGTTCGATGACCCTGTAAGTAGTGCCTCATCTTCCGCAGCCTTCTTCATGGATTTTGTGGCCACTTTCGAGGTGGCTAATTCAAGGTGTTTGATTTGTCGATTATACGACCCTTCTGCATTTGGCTGTGGCAAATCCATTACAGCACAAAACATATTCATCCCCGACAATCCCTGACCCAGACATCTCATGGAATATAAAAACCGACGGTTTATTTCTGCAAAAGCATTCTTCGGGCCAATAAATTTACTGCTGAGAAAAGAACCGATTTGTCCACAGCTTGAGCAATTCAAAATAAATTTAGATGCTAGTCCACTGGTAATTAATTCACTGATGGTAATGCTGCAACCACATACCTTGAAAGAAAGGAATTGTTCCAGGGCCTCAAACATCAGACCCTTATCCAATATTCGGTACCCTTCAAAAGTTTGATCTACAGGAGAATCTTCTTCAAAGCACAGCTTTAATTTTTTGCTCGATGTGCTTTCGTCCAGCATTTTATGATTTCGTGTATGTACATTTCCGGTAAATTTTCTTTTTTTTGGCCGTGTTCCGGATGCACGTTTTTTAGTGGGAATAACATTCGCCATAACACTGATAATATATAGATAATATATAGAGTAAGAGAAACGACAAAATATAAATATATGTATTAAAAAAGAAAGAAAATAGGATTTCAAAACCTGGATCGCAAAAACGAGATCAAAAAACCAAACGTGGAACAAGCAGCAGGCAATCGCAAAAGCGTGGTTTGTTTTAGGGAACACTGGTTTGTTTACAAACATAAAGTACGTAGAGTAGTTTACTTCATTTCTCCTGCATCTGTTGATAAAATAAGAAAGTATGTATGTAGACACGTCTCCTACAATGCGCATAAAATTCTTAAACGAATACATGAATACGAAAACATCGAAACTAAATGTAAACAAACTCTGCGTCCCTTTAAAATGGCATCCTTGAAGATTCAGTACTCTTTAGATTTTTTTTCGTAATTCAACTTCTAATGTAGATATTTTTAAACGGTTGGTTCAGAAATATTTTGGCTTTCTTATAAAAAAAAAAAAATGAATTTTTGAAACTTTATGGGGTACGTGCCCCCTTAATTTTTCAAATAGTAAAGTTTATAGCATGGCCTATTTTTGCTTGACCTACCTGAAATAATTTCATTTTCAAATAATATTGTATACAAGATTTGAATATCGATATTATAATACCGGTATATTTGGTCGATAAAAGATAATTAGAATCTAAATGTCTATGGATGAGAAGTAACGTGACCGCTTTTTAGGATAAGTCAGTTTCAAAATAATAATTCTTATCCAAGAAAGTATTTGTTGAATCATTTGAAAATGTCTTCTTATCCAAGCTAGGCATATATTTCTACCGTCGTTAATAAATAGACTTTGAAAAATTGTAATAAAGGCATGTATTATCCGCCCCCCCCCTCCCGATAAAGGACTGCTTTTGACGAGTCCGCAAACTTAAGCAATCTATTTCATTTGTTATTCTACCAATATTTAACCTTTTGCATGTAAACTTTGTTTTTTGTTAACATGTCTTTTTGCGCATAGTTTAATTCTAATCTGGTTCGCGAAACCCTCGTAGCATCACTAGATAAATTATTAATATAGGATTCTTCTTTGTAAGTTAGCTGAACAAGACGACCGGAAAATCCATTTGCAATTCTGGTTTAGAAATCAGAATTCTTGAAGAGATTTCTCAGGAATTTTATACAAACAGGGACACAGTTCCTACAAGTCCATGCTTTATGCATGGCATTAAAATTACCACAAAATAATTTACTCGTAAAAGTCTACTTTCTATACGACCTTGTTTTGGGAAGCACGTTAATCTAATAGTAGCCATTTCTTCATGCTTGATCGTCGGCTCCAGTAAGAGCCGTTCAGTTGCGTTGGGAATAAGAAGCATTTGGCAGAGATTGCGATGTTTTGTCTGATTCCCAGACGGCTAACTGCAGAATCGGCAAATTCCCGTTTGTTCAGCGGTTTGGGGAGATTTATGGCGCTTTTAGCCTCCTATCCTGAAGAGAAGCGAAGGCCAAATGGCTTCTTAAAAATAATTTTTGGAGATTTAGCTCCTATTAAACAAAAAAAAGATCTTTCTCAGGTTATTCCAGCTCACCTTCAGGATCTAGTCTATCAATGTAGTAAGACGAAGTTGAAAATTTGTTGGAATGTTGAAGTGGAAATTATATAAATTTGGGAGAAAGCGAGCAAAGCATAGAATGCGAAGTGAGTATCCTTGTTGGACAAGTTCTATGCACACCATAAGTTTTTAGTTAAAAATTTTATGTAAATATTTATGAAAGTAGAAATGAGTTTCATATAATTGTCGCCATACTCGGTAAAACTAAGACGAGTTTAATTGCAAAATTATGGAACTCACATTTAGTAAATGGAAATGAAAACAAGCAAGGCCACTTGGTGAAAGGGATTGCTAAGTATTGGGAGTGAGAGAACAAAATATAGGTTTTCCATATTTATGTTGTAATACCGTATTTTTATAACTTAAATAATGTTCTAAATTTAGTGTTAGAATATTTTGAGCTTATAACTTGTCATGACCATCTTTAAATTGTTATTTAGAAGTTAAACAAAATCTGAACGATTGCTTGTACAACGATACTGAATAATAATTTAAAAGAACATGAGTTTAGTCTTAAGATCGTCCGTGTCATGGTAATTTACCTTCTATGTGTGTGTGGTACATATTGCCTATCGAATATACTTGCCTCACCTTATACATCGGAACTTTTCCAGGATGACTAATTTTAGTGATACATTACTCACTAGGGAGAATTTATTCCATGATATAGCTTAATTTGTTGCGTAGGCTACACGTCTTTGAAGCAAGTTGCTCCAGGATCAGTACCAGTTTGGTATTCATTAGAATTAAGGTTATGGGTTGAGTAAGAACACCAGCTTTTGATGAAAGGCGTCCAATGGTATTACTGAGTTTCTACTAATTTCCAGCACGAAATCTGAGCAGTATATCCCATAATCGCTCATAAAGCTTAAACGACAACTAGAAATTTCACTATTAGCTTTGAATGTTCTCCCTGTCTAGCGAAACCTAGAATGAACTTGTACAATACTAATGTATGGAACAAATTCATACTAGATTTCTCCAGAACTATATAGATTGCACTGGAGTTATTTACTTAGCCAGCTGGCTTTACGCAAAAGTATATGGAATTCTCAATCTGTTTGAGTAGTGCCGTTCAGAAAGGGCGTGTTGGATTGAAATAACACTAATACAGCATATCAAATTAGAAGACTTTTACGTAAAATTTAAATAACAGAAGAATAGAAGTCTTCAAATTATTTTATATATAAACCTTTTCTTTCTTTAAATCAATAGCAAATAATCTTAATATTAAATAAAATACAACTTAACACATTGCAATAATACAAGCCAACATCTCTCTCTCTCTCTTTCTCTCTCCCTTGAGGTTAAATTTAGTTATTCGTATTCAATTGAAAAAATCCTTTGGAACATGTTAAAAATACGTATAATTGATTGTGGGTTGTGGAGGATATATATGCGAGTTTCATATTATTGCGCAAGGACAGCTCAGATCGTGCTTTGTCAGGACCTGCACTTTTCAGAAGAATCTGAACGTCTTTCGTCTTGGAAATCAAACCCGAATTATTTGAATGGTAGCCGAATGCATTAACACTATATAACCTTACACCATATATCCTTACAACGGGGAGTTTTCAATTATCGGGGTAAGCCAATTGCAAGCGCTTGTGGTATCTGCCGTAGATGTGGCTAGAGCTTGGGATATGCGTTAAAATTTTCTATGAGATTTACTGCAGTATAAAATAATAATAATAAAATAAGACACGGTTGCACCTTTTTACTAGGTAGTAAATGCTGTAATCTAAGAATGTGTTCAATGTAAAAATCTGTACAGTTAATCCAATTATGAATAATGAAAAAATAGTATTCATTTTATGCAGAATTGGGATCGGGAGAAATCTGCTACAATTTTAGGATTGGCCTTTTTTAATCAAACTTCAATTTAATTAACCCTGCGTTTATTAAAAAAGGAATCTTAATCGTTAATTATCATTCTCCAGAATTAATGTTCTATTATTTTAATACCTAATCATGGTGCCGCGTTGATCTCAAAACTACTCCACGCTTTTACGGCGATAGATGCCCTTCAATGTCGTATTTGAAGTAATTAATTCTGTAATAGAAGATTCGACTCATTCTCGAATACAAATATTTAATTAGATTAAATTTGGAAAAGCAAAATTCCCAATTACATTTTCCAAGCGCCATTGCAAACGCCGAACGAATTTAGTGCTAATGAATAAATAAAATCTCATCCTACCTGTAAAAATTCCCCAGGCTGCGTGACTCGAATTTTTAGTTCGAAAACATTGCCCTAAATTTAAATTAAATATTCAAAATTTAATTTGTAAAGGCAAATTATTATAAATTTTATTCCGATGCACTCTTTTGTCCCTACACTAGAATTTTTGAAATTACATATACCATATTTCTGACCGCACAGTTGTGGTATAGTGGGAACGTGTTTACCTAACGTGCGGCAAGTATGGTTCGACCACCAACAGTGCCAAAAAGAAAACCAATAAAAATAGAAAGAAACGCTTACCTACCAACTGCTTGCTATAATGGGTGGTTATCTAGAGTTTAAGAAGTTCAGAATCCTCGAAAAAGTATGTTCACTAGCCAACAGTGGCCTTATGGTAACGCATTCTTCTGTCGTGCCGTTAACTCGAATTTTTCTGCTAATAGCATCGTAGAACACGTGGGGTTAGTCTGAATTTTTCTGCTAATGATATGGTGGAACACGTGCCGTCAACTCGAATTTGTCTCTTAATGGTACCGTAGAACGTGTGCCGTTAACCCGAATTTGTCTGCTAATGGTATCGTGGAACACGTTCCGTTAACTCGAATTTGTCTCGTAATGGTACCGTAGAACGTGTGCCGTTAACCCGAATTTGTCTGCTAATGGTATCATGGAACACGTTCCGTTAACTCGAATTTGTCTCTTAATGGTACCGTAGAACACGTGCCGTTAATCCGAATTTGTCTGCTAATGGTATCGTAGAACGTGTGCCGTTAACAGGAATTTGTCTACTCATGGTATCGTAGAACGTATGCCGTTAAACTGGATTTTTCTGCTAATGGTATCGTGAAACACGTGCCGATATTCTGTCTTTCGGAGTTTGGCTCCTTTCGTAACTAATGTCGTATTTCTCAATAAAAGTAGTTAACGGCGCAGAATGAACTTTTCTGTTTTTGCGACGTAAAAATGAAAACGTATTTTAACAATGCCACAGTGGTAAAGTTTGAACTGTTTATTTTAGTCACTAAAGGCCTCATCGTAAGTCATCACAGGTAAATGTTGTAAGCCTATGTGTTGTAATGATACGTAAAAATTAGGTAATATATAAACATATATGCAAAAAGTCCCTGAGGGGGATTTTCTTCCAACAGTGGATTACTTCTTTTTGTTTCGCAGATGTTTTGTGTGTGTGGTCATTGAATTGTAAATATCACATGTACCAGCTCTGCATCGTATTTTTCTTGAAGGTAGGAAAGGTTATTTTAATTAAAGTCTCCTATCTACTGCTTTGATTTTATTTTCTTAAACATACGTTCCTTCGAAATGTATTCACGAATTTCCCTTTCAAATAGCTATCCTTTCTTTAGAGTATGCATTATTTAAATGATGCGATTAACTTGTATGTGTTCGTAAGAAAGGGCTCATGGTTTTTTTTGCTTGTTACGGTTTAAAAAAAGTTTTCGTTGTTGTAAATCTTAGTAATTGATACATTAAATTATTTTGTGTTTTATGAAGATATATATTTGAAATAAATAGGAGAGATCGAAAAAAATCTTTTATAAGAGAGCAAGGATTGATAATTGATCAATGATGCAAAATTAAATTTTTAAATAAGTCTTGAAAGACCATCAAGATCAGCAGATGAAATAAGAAAACAAGTTGGAGTAATGTGGAGACCATTTGCCTGGAATAGATGTGTATGGGAAGTAGTTGAAAATAGCTCCATGGGAGCCGTGGATAGATAACGGTTGGATATGAATTGGATTCTGAATTGTGACTATGAGGGCCGTCATGGTGGCCGGGTCGCAGGACTTGTATTTCCATTTACCATGGAAAAAATTTAATAGCGAAAGTTCAAGTATTATGTAAGCACCTTTGGGGAGGGAGGTTGCTGTTGTGCTTATTTTCCTATGTTAGTTTATTTTCAATGTTTTGATTATATGTTTGATTATATGTATACGTAAAGTGGCTGCATTCTACTTCTCATAAATAACATATCGACATATACACTACGTGGACAAAATTATTCTGATTGAGAGTGAACAATAGAATACATTATCCGTGTACATTGTGCACTGTCGATATACTTTATCTATATAATGAATGCGGCCACTTATTTAGGTTTCTTTTTAATGACACGCCGATGAGTCAATACTACATATTGTTTGATTGTGTTTTACGCTAAAGGGACAATAAAAGTAATGCTGCGTCTGAATCTACAATTTTCTGAAGAATCCGAATCCCTGTTGCCGAGAAATCCAAACCCAGATCTACGGGGCGTCAGAACACAGACTATGAGAATTGAGCCCGGGTTAACGGCACAGGAGGTGGATGCATTACCTCTAAGCCACCATAGGGTCTCTAAATATTGTATAATTACTTTTGCAATGCCTTAGTCAGAATTATAAATTGCGGCTTTTCCCGGATAAGCCAAAATTTATAATTCTGATTCCTATTTGTTTTTTCGAGGTAGTATGCGGCTTTCCCTAACTTGTCCAGCAGATATTCTACTGTCTATATACCTATTGTGCATAGTAGAAGTTTGATATAAACCTGCCTTTCCGGAAGTAATTACAGATTTGTATGCAAAGATGATTTTCAGGTGGAATAGTTTCACACTATGATTATGTATGGTAACAGACATTATTTTAATTTATGCAGTGAAATTAAAAATACATTCAAAGTAGCTCTTTGGGTTGAAATCAATTTTTCATTTAAGTGTGTCACTCAGTTCTAATGTAAGAGAAAAGGAGAGATTCACAAGTTAGAACTCCTTATATGTTCCTATATCTTTGTCGATTGCAGGCTAACATTATTAATTTTGAAACAATGGCTTCTAACGTGTTCGTGAAAAGAAAGCATTGGAATCCACATATAGACAAACGTTCATTCATTAATTTTTGTGATTCGCTGATATCAACTGCCTTTTTTTTTTTGTAGAACTTCACTTTGCGTATTATACGCTATTCCTTTATTTTCATATATATTATTTTTTTTGAAAATTTTATATATTATATAGATATATAGGGGAGACCGAGGTACATTGCGACAATTTTACTTAGTTGGTAATATTTTTACATTTTTAATACTAGAAATTCAACAAATATATAATACAATAGTACTACTTTTTAACTTCCATTGTTAATTTTTCACATTTTTTCATCAAGTTTTCCTTTTCAAAAATATTATATTTCCCAGTCAGTCTCCGGGCTAAACGGAGGGACCCTGGTTCGAATCCAGGACGGGGAAACGTCTCTTTTTCTCCAAAAATAATAAAGCTCTAGTTTGAGCTATATGTACGTGGGTGGCAAAAATTATTGTATAATAAATTCCCCCACGAAAACTCACAAAAATCTCGCCCCGGAGGCTTTCTTGTGTTGACCATATTTGGCAATTGTGTTATCCCTGCGGAGGGTAATAATACCTTAACATCTTTACATACGGAGAAAGAGAGCGTTGTTTCCTGTCCTCATTCGTCTAGCGGTCCAAGACACTCCGGGCTAAACGGAGGGACCCTGGTTCGAATCCAGGATGGGGAAAGCGTCTCTTTTTCTCCAAAATTACATAAGCTCTAGTTTGAGCTGTAATTAATACGTGGGTGGCAAAAATTATAGTATAATAAATTCCCCCACGAAAACTCACAAAATTCTCGCCCCGGAGGCTTTCTTGTGTTGACCATATTTGGCAATTGTGTTATCCCTGCGGAGGGTAATAATACCTTAACACCCTGTATATATATATATCATCATCATCATCATATTCAACCATTATCTATCCACTGCTGGATGAAGGTCTCTCCAAATGCTTTCCACACAAGTCTATCCTGAGCAATTCGCTTCCACGTCACCCCAACCTGTTTTCTTATTTCATCCACCCATCTAGTTTGAGGACGTTTTCTAGGTCTTCGGTGGTCTCTTGGAATCCAGTTCAGAATTTCTGTTGTCCATCGTTGATCAGTTCTTCTTGCAATATGCCCAGCCCATCGCCATTTCAGCCCTTTTACTTTAACAATGATGTCCTCTACTCTAGTTTGCTCTCTCACCCAAGTGTTTCTTTTTCGATCTCTCCTAGTTATTCCAAGCATGCACCTCTCCATGCTCCTTTGCGTTGTCTGTAACTTTCGTATTGCTCCAACTGTTAGACTCCATGTCTCTGATCCATAAGAGAGGACTGGCAATACACACTGGTTGAAGACCTTTCTTTTTAGACACAAAGGCAATTTCCCCTTCAGGATAAAACTGTTTCTTCCAAATGCACTCCAGCCAAGTTTAATACGTCTGTTGAGTTCTTTCATAATGTTGCCATCCATTGAAATCAGCTGGCCAAGGTAAATATATGAATCAGCAATTTCTAGCTCAGTGTTGTCAACTTGTATTTTTGTTTCCTCTACAAAATTATTGAACATGATCTTAGTTTTTTGTAGGTTCATCTTGAGTCCAACTTCTTCACTTCTAGTTGAGAGCTCTTGTACCATGTCTTGGAGTTCCAATGGGTCCGTTGAAAAAATAACAATGTCATCAGCAAACCGCAGATGATTTAAATATTCACCATTTATTTTTATTATATATATATATATATATATATATATATATATAGGTTTAAAACCAAACTAAAAGTTAAAATAAGTAGTATAAAATATTCTATGTAACAAAATATTATGTGTTATGTAAAACATATTGTACAATATGTACCATAAACATATTATGCAATA
>QLNU02015360.1:71215525-71226898 GCA_006491805.2 Dysdera silvatica
GGGCGTCTTGCCGAAACTGGTTTTTCGCGCCGGAAAAACCAGTTCCTCCAAGACGGCCTTCCCTAAACTGCAATGGACTAACAAGTCTGCTAACGGTATCACGCGCCAACTGAGCGCTAATGCACAGTACTTCATCGTACGGACAAATTTTATAAATTAAATATAAAAGGAAAATCGACAGACGTAACTTTGGACAGATTAAAACCAGCTTTTAAAATTGAAGGTACACCAGAAGCAACTAAAAAGAGTACGCCCAGCTCCAACGCGTCACAACCACAATAAAAATCAGTATAAAACTAGATATGGTCGATGAGTGACATTTCGCACCTAGGTAATATCATCTTTCGGCTTTGGCTTAGATTCTAGTGGGGGGGAGTCCTGTTGTACTCCCACCTTCACTTGTGAAAACCAAACATTTTATTTTATTACATTTCGTATTTTTTAACTTTTTTCCGAGAAGAAGGAACAATAATAACAAGTCATGCGCTCGTGTTTTCTCAGCTTTTGGATTTTGTAAAGAATGATATTATTAAAAAGTATTTTTATAGCGTTCGAATTTAGGTACATTTTCTCTGTCTGTCCTACAATGCTACCTACCTACCTACCTACCTACCTACCTACCTACCTACCTACCTACCTATTACCTCTCCCCCGCTCTCTGTCTGTCTGTCTGTCCGTCCGTCCATCCATCCATCCATCTATCTATCTATCTATCTATCTGCCTGCCTGCCTGCCTGTCTGTTTGTTTGTTTGGCTTTTTTATGGCGCAAGAGCATCTGGGCTATACTGCGCCAAAGTCTGTCTGTCTGTCATTCAACTAATTTGCTGTTTTCCCTATCTCTACTCCAAATAGTGCCAAAAAATGAAGGCTTAGCAACTAACTGCTCATTGAAGTCTGAAGGTTGGTTCCCTAGGCCTTAAAAGGTTCAGATTCTTCGGAAAATTGCAAGTCCCCGCGCAGCATGTCCATTGATGTCCTTGCGTCGCAAAATTTCGAAACAAACAATAAGATTAATTTACGCTTCTTATGGTGTAAGATCGTTGGTCGTTTGAAAAACGTTTTCCCATTGTGAGCATTGGCGTACGCAGGGGGGTGTTGATGGGGGTTTTAACCCCCCATTGCAATGAAATTTTGTATATTTAACATAGGAATATATGAGTTGTAGCTCTGTAACCCCTACTAAACTTATATCCCCGTATGCACTTTCTACGCACGCCTATGATTGATAAAATCAGCTTTTATTTGCAAAATGTCTTACGAAACCTTTTTTTTTTGCTCAATTTATGATTGCACATATTTATTTTAAGTATTGCCTTATTAATAATTATAAAAGTGAAATTAAGTTTTTGGGCCATATATATATATATTAATTTCGATATTTATAAGTATTTGTATAAGTGTATGATTATATAATAGTTATAAGTTATATATTTATTAATTTAATGTAAGAATTAAAACTAATTGTATATTTCTTGATTTTTTAGTAAATGTATAAACTAGGAATTAATTCTTTGCACTGTAAATTCAATTAATATACAGTAATTCATTTAAAGTTGCTAAATGAGTTAAAATGCATTAAAGACCGTTGATACAATTTTGGAGTTGATTATAAAGAATCTATATTTTAGAAAAAAAAGTATGATTTTCTATACTTTTATAACACACTGTAAACCTTAAATCAGGCTTCATAAACGCTTTAAAATATTGTGTATCATCAGTAAAACGCTTGTGGCCAATTTATTAACGGTTGACGGATGTTTTCGTCGATTGATTAGTATATGCTATTTATCTGAAGAAGTATTCAACCCCAATAAGATGGAACATTTCAACTGTGATATGTTTAGTTACCGGATGCCTACCAAATGGCTATTTTTAACCAAATGCTTAAGGAGGCACATAGCCCATAAAGTTTCAAAAATTAACTGTCTTTCATTTTTTTATCAGAAAGCCCAAATATTTCTGACCATTTTAAGACCAACCGTTTAAAAATATTTACATTAGAAGTTGAGTTATGAAAAAAAACCTAAAGAGTAATGAATCTTCAAAGATGCCATTTTAAAGGGACGCAGAGTTTGTTTACATTTAGTTTCGATGTTTTCGTATTCATATATTCGTTTAAGAATTTTATGCGCATTGTAGGAAACGTGTCCACATACGCACTTTTTTATTTTATCAACAGATGCAGGACAAATGAAGTAAACTACTCTACGCACTTTATGTTTGTAAACAAACCAGCGTTCCCTAAAACAAGCCACGTTTTTGCGATTGCCTGCTGCTTGTTTCACGTTTGGTTTTTTGACCTCGTTTTTGCGATCCAGGTTTTGAAATCCTATTTTCTTTCTTTTTTAATACATATATTTATATTTTGTCGTTTCTCTTACTCTATATATTATTTATATATTATCAGTGTTATGGCGAATGTTATTCCCACTAAAAAACGTGCATCCGGAACACGGCCAAAAAAAGAAAATTTACTGGAAATGTACATACACGAAATCATAAAATGCTGGACGAAAGCACATCGAGCAAAAATTAAAGCTGTGCTTTGAAGAAGATTCTCCTGTAGATCAAACTTTTGAAGGGTACCGAATATTGGATAAGGGTCTGATGTTTGAGGCCCTGGAACAATTCCTTTCTTGCAAGGTATGTGGTTGCAGCATTACCATCAGTGAATTAATTACCAGTGGACTAGCATCTAAATTTATTTTGAATTGCTCAAGCTGTGGACAAATCGGTTCTTTTCTCAGCAGTAAATTTATTGGCCCGAAGAATGCTGTTGCAGAAATAAACCGTCGGTTTTTATATTCCATGAGATGTCTGGGTCAGGGATTGTCGGGGATGAATATGTTTTGTTCTGTAATGGATTTGCCACAGCCAAATGCAGAAGGGTCGTATAATCGACAAATCAAACACCTTGAATCAGCCACCTCGAAAGTTGCCACAAAATCCATGAAGAAGGTTGCGGAAGATGAGGCATTACTTACAGGGTCACCGAACATCATCATTAGTGGGGACGGTACCTGGAAAACCAGAGGGCATACGTCTTTGGTAGGTGTGTGTACTGTTATTGGTGAACAGTGTGTGAAAGTTATCGATAAAGAAGTAATGTCAACTTTTTGCAAGGGGTGTGATGCATATAAAGGTATTCGACGTGGTCCAAACTTCGATAAATGGAAGGCCTTACACGAACTTGAATGTTTGAAGAACCATACGGGTTCATCGGGAAGTATGGAGGCGGTAGGCATGTGCCGTATATTTGAACGATCAGGGGCACTAAGAGATGTTAAATACAGTGGATATATAGGAGACGGGGATTCAAAAACATTTTTATCCATAAGGAATTTACAGCCATACGATGATGTAGACCTTAAAAAAATCGAATGTGTTGGTCACATTCAGAAGCGCATAGGAGCCAGGCTAAGGAAAATGAAACAACGTATGTCTGGAAAGAAATTAGAAGATGGCAAGTGTCTTGGAGGAAAAGGCCGGCTCACTGATAAAGAGATAGACCAACTCAGTTCCTACTATGGGAATGCAATCAAGGAGCATAAGGACAATTTAAGTGCGATGAGGAAAGCAGTATGGGCTGTCTTCTTCCATAAAGGATCAAGTGATGCTGATCCACTGCACCATTTTTGCCCCAAAGGAAACACATTGTGGTGTGCTTACCAGCGAGCTATTACAAAAAAAGTAACTGGGACATTTCGCCATAAACAATCTTTACCTCAGGCTATCATGAAGTTTATAAAACTGATTTTCAACGACCTGTCCCATCCCAAATTACTGAGTTGTTGCTTAGGAGGGAGGACTCAAAATCCAAATGAGTCTCTCAACTCAATGATTTGGAAGTTTTGCCCCAAAACGTCTGGGTCAGGACGTCGAATTGTAGACATCGCTACAAATGAAGCCATAATTCAGTTCAATGAAGGGGGTAAAGGACGTCTCCACACTATGAAGGCTTTTGACATCCAACCTGGAGTGCAGGCAAGTCGTATTTTAATAAAAGCTGATGGACGACGAATTTCACACTCCCTATGTCGTGCAACCAATGTCACAAAATGCCGACATCAAGTGAAAAGACGCCAAAAATTAGGTGCAGCTGAAGCTGTGAAGCATGCCGAAGGACCCTCATACTTGTCTGGTGCTTTTTGAAGAAGCTTCATCAAAACAGGTTTGTAATACAAAACTTTGCTTTTAGTTTTTTAGCAACAACAATCAATTTTATCATGCGCGCAAGGAATTAATATAGCATTTTGAATTGATGAATGAGTGATGACGTTGTCATTGATTTAAAACAAATGGCAACAGATATATTTTGCTAGCATTTTATGAAGGGAAACTGTATAATGATGTTGCATGCAATTTTTCATACCTGAGTTTGTGTTATTTTAATATAAATTGTTGAAATCTGGGCTGTTTTGGGACATTTTTGAGGCCAGGGATATGTGCTCCCTACGTGTTTCTCTCAAGACTGTATATTTCACCCTTGTGCCCAAGATATTTACAACTTCATTTGTGCTGCTGTAATGAAATTTGTCATGCTCTTGTAATAATACATGGTAAAAATTGCAAGAATTTAAACATTTTTATATATATTAAAAAAATAATGGGTAAAAAACAAATATCGCATTTTGATCACCGTTCCAAGACTGCTGCTGGAACTTTCCAATAGGTGGAAAGCTAACAGAAGTTGCAAAAAACTTAAAACTATAACATCCAAGGAAGGTTCTACATACTCGTCTGTTGTATTCTAAACAAGTTTATGAAGGTAGGTTGATGCAAATAGATAATAACTCCAATGTTGACAAATATTTTTCTTTAAACGCGTTTTTCTCAAAACAGTAAATTTTATCCTTGCGCGCAAGATATTTAAAAAACTTTTTACACTAGTATAATAAAAATTAGCACACTCTTGTAGCCATGCATAATTAATAAAATGACGAAAAAGATAAGAGATTAAGTAATAATATTTTTATCTAGATGCATTTTAATATTGAAAAAATGGCAAATTTTAAAAGTTTTATTTTTTATTGTTTTAAAAAATATTAAGTATCATTATTTTCTTAAGATTTTTCGTTAGTTGAATGCTATACTCATTATTTATCATTTAGCACATTACTTTTGGTAATTAGATAATAACAACCAATTATATTATGCGCGCAAAATGGTATTAAAAATTTTAACGAGCAAAATCTAGTATAATATTTTGATTTATTATAAAAAAATAGCAATATGTAAATACATTTTGTTAATGATTTTAGTAAGCACATAATACAATAATTATATGCAAATTTTTATTTTTGGGTATGTGTTATTTTAAAAGTTATAGAATGTTGAACTTCAGCCTATCAGAAGGTATTTCGTAACACTTAAGGGGTATGTGTTATTTTAAAAGTTATAGAATGTTGAACTTCAGCCTATCAGAAGGCATTTCGTAACACTTAAGGGGTATGTGCCCCCTTAAGTCTGTGATATTTGCTTTGTTTAGGTAAACACCAGTTCTACAAACACCGATACCGAGAATAAATATATCTCTTGAAATATTTGACGGACTTCTAGTATTGGGTGGTTTTGAAATCTTCAATTCGTTCACCGACACTGTCCTACCATGCTTATGAATTTGCGGATACATTATTTAACGTTACTGCCCCCTGTCCAGTCATCAATAGGCATGTGTATTGGTATTATTATGGTATAGTCTCCAGGCTGTATGCAATTTAACGCTATGGCATTTAGAAGTCATGCATATTACTTCCATATCAAATATGTTGCAAGTGCAGATAGATGTATCGAAAAGTTAAATTTGGATTCCACCAAACCAATTATTGCCCTATGTTTTTATTTGATTCAGCAGATAGAAAGATGTAAATTATAGCTTGCAACCCACTAAAAACACCATTAAAACATCAATATATATATATACATATATATATGTGTGTGTTGAGATTTATTTATATATGTCGAGCGGTATTTTAATTCAATTACACAATTTTCGACAAATTTTAAATTGCCAACGATTTTTAATATCTTTGCCGTGGAGTAATCAAATCCTAATTTAGGCGCTCTCAGATCGAGTTTCGATGTTAGTTAGTTGGTTGTGTGCGAATTATATAGTATTAATATTTGTTTGCGAAAACTCATAATTGATATGTTCGGTGTCTATATACTGACGCATGCACGCTTGTGTATTGTCACAAGAAAAATATCGAAAACCATCATCTGCTGACTTATTAATGGCCAAAGACATGCAGCTTGGACACGGCTCACAATGGAATTTTACGAGTGTTGTAAATAAAGTAGTGGCAACATAGGCGAGAAAGTCGCACAAGTTCGCGCATGTTCAAACAGGATATGGACACCGCTAAATGACACTAATGTGTAGAGGGTATAAATCAGTCAATCCAGCCAGAAAGGTAATTGCTGTGCGGAATTTAAATGGAGAGCATCGTTTGTACCTCTCTAAAGCATGTTTATAAAAGGTAATCAGCGGTTGTGGATTAAAAATGAGGTGGACCGTGACAAAAATGTGCGGGAATGTTATCACAGATTAAATGAAGTCTGTGGCAACAATGCATTAGCATATAGGACGGTTGCAAAATGGGTCAAACTATTTCGTACGCGTCGGAATGAGACAGTGGAGTTACCCTGCACAAATTGCACGTTCATTCTTAATCATCAGATAGAAATCGTGAGAAAGGTTTTTTTGAAGCCTGAGTCCGCCCAAGCCCGAAATGCTTTGTGGAAATTTGAGTCCAAGCCCGCGCGAGTCCGAAATTTCAAATATAAATTTAATTCTTTGACGTACGATTTAAATTTTAAAAAAAAATTTGAACTGTACCATTTAATTTCCTCTGAATTTTCATATGCACGTCTTTCTATAATCCTCGAAAACTAATCAGAATTGTATTCCTTGGAAAATTTCGATATTGAAACACCAGTTTTCGTCTTCAATTGTATCCGTCTGATGCGCCCGGGCCGGTCCGAGCCCGAAAACAATATGAAATATAGAGCCGGGCTGAATCTGAGCCCGTCTCAGCTCTACTACCCACGTCCAGTTATGCTGTGCAGTTATGCTGTGCAAACGTCCATGTATCTTCCGAGACAATATCCCTATCATCTTGTATGAAAACGCCCGTTGCCATGCACCACAGTTCAAAGAAACTCTCAGAGGCATCCGATTTCCTGGTGTTGCATTTGTGCTCCAAGTAATGGGCACTCCATTATTGCGTTCAACAGAAACTACATTGCTAACGACATCCAACGGCTTCCCGATATTTGGCAAAAGGCACCAAAGTTTATTGGTGATTGTATTGAAGAGATGTAATGCAATTTTGTGTTTAGATTCAATAAAACTTGTGTACGAGCTATGTTGCCCCACTTTATTTACAACCCTCGTATAAAACTAAAGGCAAGGAAAGATCTTGGCAAGAATACTTTCTTTCGCCGGTCCGTCATGTTGACATCTCCACAACAACCAACAGGCTTTAAAGTTCAATCAATAACTCCAAGAAAAGATAGTAAAAATCCCCCAAGAAATGAGGCTCGCACATTAAAAATACCTTAGGGACACACCTGCCTTCCATCGGGCCAAACATAACGACCCATCCTCTGAGAGTTTTGTGCTACGTCGAGTTACGAACAGGTGACCAGATTTGTTTCAGAAGAAAAAATGTTGTAAAGTGTATATGTAAAACGGCCTGTGTTTATAAGTAGGGCGCCACACAGGTGGACAATAATAAAGGTGGACAATAGAAAGGAACCGAAAGGAATCGAAAAATATATTTAAAAAGAACAAGAAAGGAGAAGGAGGGAGTTTCTGTCTTAGGAGCGAAAGCTGATGGTGGAGTTGTAAAGGGGCGGTGAACACCATTGAAGTTCTTGGCGAATTTCACTCCTTCGTATGGTGGTTTGATTATTAACGTTAATGTTAAAATAAGTTGAAAACCACCGAGTTCTAGTTTAACGCTATACTGCCAATCTTGCCTATCAGATAATACGAGCAGACACTACCTTTGCTATATATTACGTTCGTTCAATAAATAACTAAAATGCATAATTCTATTGCGATTGCCGTTTTTCATTTTCCATATTCAAGGTTTCAACGATGCATGTTGGAGTCCCATGACCTGTACTATTTCACCACTGTATTTTTCTGCCAAACTAATTAATTAGTTTACTGTGTATCGCTGTTTACGCTCCCCCTCTACAGCTAGTTACAATATTCTACAGCCATGTAAGATTTCAAAATGTGAATTAAATTTTCGAATCCACGTTAAATTCTAAGCCCAGCTTACCAATCCGGCTGATTAGCGTGGGAAGATTACGGCCACTTCTTACATTATGCTTTCACCGTACCGTGCGTAGGACGGGCAAGTTGACCTCCATTCTGCTGTGGATAGATAATGGTATATACCGGCTTTATACAGTGGAACTTGATTATAATGAACAAGGATATGACGAATTCACAATTGTAACGAACAGGGATATAACGAATTCACAATTATAACGAACAAGGATATAACGAATTTACAATTATAACGAACAAGGATATAACGAATTCACAATTATAACGAACAAGGATATAACGAATTTACAATTATAACGAACAAGGATATAACGAATTCACAATTATAACGAATAAGGATATAACGAATTCACAATTGTAACGAACAAGGATATGACGAATTCACAATTGTAACGAACAGGGATATAACGAATTCACAATTATAACGAACAAGGATATAACGAATTTACAATTATAACGAACAAGGATATAACGAATTCACAATTATAACGAACAAGGATATAACGAATTTACAATTATAACGAACAAGGATATAACGAATTCACAATTATAACGAATAAGGATATAACGAATTCACAATTGTAACGAACAAAATGATTTAGGTTAGTTTGATTTAATGTGTAATATATACTATTACTTCACATAACGATTATAGCAAATAACGGTTATAACGATTAAAATCCCACCATTCTTTGGGGTTCGTTATAATCGAGTTCGATTGTATAATGGATATAAGCTGCGTCTTCAGTTACGTTGCGCAATGGTAAAATGTTGATTGCATTCTCTAAAGTATGGAAACAGAAATTGCGTTGATAAAACGAAAAGAAAAAGCATATTTGGCTCGCAAGTTCGCAATCCCAAAAAATAAAAAAGACCATTGACTTTATTCAGAGAATGGGTTTCTGCGAAAAAAGACGTTGACTGCGTGCAAAAATGTTAAAAGTTTGTTTTATGCATTAGTTTAGCAATATTTTAGTGTAATTTAATTTGTATAGTTATTTTAATTGAATGATTTTACTGTAATGCTTGTATTATGAAGCCACAGTGGCCATTTTACAGTATTGATAATAATAATTAAAATACATTATAATATTATATATATTATAAATATTATATATATTGAGAAGATATATATTATAAATATTATATATATTATAAATATTAATAATTTTATTCAACCCGATATACAATATTTTGTGATACATAACTTGAGAAGTATAAAAGTTAAAGGAATGTAAGAGAAGATCTATATTAAATTATTTTAAGTTTTGGGTTAGAAATGGAAGAGAATATAAAGCCGAAGCTTGTTACGGGATTCTCCTCCAGAATGCGGTGATGTTGAGAAAAGAAAAGATAGATTTTTATGGTTTTGAATTATGCTTATTTTAAAGAGTTCAGTTGTTGTATATCTTTAGCAGAGGGACGTGGAAAACTTGTAATAACTTAAGAACAGACTGAGCGTCGTTTTTACGAATTGATGAATATAAAGTATTAGTGTTACTTAGGGCTAATGTTAATAACGCAACACGGCGTTTCTGTACATGGGCGCCTCGAGGGGGGTTGCAAAGGGTACACTTGCACCCCCTTGGCTTATGAAAAAAGGGGAAAAAAGGACTGAATCCACAAGAAACTACAGTCCAACAACATTATTCAATTGGAATTTTTCCTGAATGCACCCCTCTGCATATAATTCTGCGGGCGCCATGTTTCTGTACTTAGAGCTAGAAGTGGCAACATTGTGTTTGTTTGTATTTTAGGGCTCAAGGTCTACAAAAGTCACGCTGCGCCGGAACCTAAAATTTTCCTGGGAATTCGAAACTCTGTTGACTGGGAAACCAAACTCCAGACTACGGCGGGCAGAAAAGCAGCATGCTTACTAGGGTATAGACTTAAAGGGAGCAGTGGTTCTTGAAACGTTGAGGAATCTTTTGTTATACGGTGAACCAGCGACGAAATTTTACTAGTTATGGAAAACCATGGTCAGTCGTAGTAGTCTTTTGTTAACTTCGCTTGAGAAAGGGAAGAGTATTTCTCGAAACTTTGCTGAATCTTTTCTTATACGTTGGACCAGTGAAGCAATTTTACTAGTTGCTGTATCATTGGAATTGAACCCAGGTTAACGGACCAATGCGCTTCCACTATGGCATCGTGGGATTAAAGAGGATTGGATAATCGGGGCACAAATTCCAAGCCTATCAATGTGGAAATAGAAGTTATAAAAGTAAAATTAGAACGTGCGTGTGTTTCAGAGTAACTTCAACTACAGAGAGGGGAGGGTATATATAACAGAAGAATGCAAAGACTTCACTTGATAAAGGAAGGACTACGTCTCAAGACGTTGTAGAATCTTTTCTTAAACGTTGGACCAGTGATGAAATTTTACTAGTAAGGCTATATATGTATAGTGGCGAGCTGGCCAGGTTTTCAGCTTGTCCGATGTGAATTCGGCCCTGTGAATACCGGAAGAAGTTGCCCTTTAAACATTGAACAACATGTTAAAAAATTTCCTTCCTTCCTTCCGTCCGTCCGTCCGTGCACACACACACACACACAAGCAAACGCACACATAAACAGACAAACAAATTCCTCCAAATCTTTCAGATTCTCGAGGCTGTTTATTTATATAATCAAATACCAGTATAATAATGCATTTAATTTAGGCCTGTTCATTGATTTTATTTCTAAAACCTATTGTTTTCCAAAGAGTGAGTTCATATTATCTAAGCGCGTTAAGAATGTAAATTACTTTAGTCTATCTTAATTAATTTTAGCTCGTCATAATTACTTTTGACGAACGTATAATTACATGGAAATGATGCATAATAGTTTTAGGAAGACAGAATTTTAAAGTGTAGCGTTAGCATCAGAATAGCAGGGGTGTATTTAAAGTAGTTACACTTCTGTTCCCTTTAATTTTGACATAAAATTTACGCTCTTTCCCGGTAAATTGTTACCAGAAAAAAAGGCGGATGTTTGTTTGGGTGTGTGTGTAAGTGCGAGAGATAGAGAGATTTATTATTCATTTTTTTTATTTGTGGATGTTTTTTCTGTCACGGTGATAAGATCG
>QLNU02015360.1:71226998-71253543 GCA_006491805.2 Dysdera silvatica
CATTGTATCATTGTCAGATATAGGCTTAGACACCATGTAACCAAAAAGTAAATTTTAAAATGGTAGTTGTAAAAACTGAGTAGTTTCTCTATATGTTCAACGTCCATTTACAAAATTGCGTATATAATCGCTGATAATAACACTAAATTCGGACAAAAAGAATTTTACAGATAATATACTAATATATACCAAGGGTTATGACAATGGCTAAAAGCCTTCTGCACCGTGTGTGGCCAAACTTTACTTGGTCGTTTAAATGAACACCTCTGCAATAAACTCTAAAAATACAAAAGGGGTAGGTCCACAATATTTTGTAGTCTTTCCACAGTAATTTTTCTGCGGGTTTTTCTAAGTGTTTGTAAGCGCTCGAAAAACATCCAACGTTCCCTGTAATCTATATAGCTTGGGTCCCTCAAAATTGTATAAGGGCAAGCTTCTTCTCGCGTCAATACATTCCTATCTCCCAACCCAAAGGTCTCATTAGAAACTGTTTTTTTTTTCTATAACTCCTCAATATGAGCTTATTGCCAGAAAAAACGAGGTGATTTTTTTTTACTACTAGTGGTCATCCATCAGATCCTTGTCTTTTTTACACAGATTATATCCTTCTATTTAACTTTTTTTGACTAAAGGTTTCCTACATATGAGGCTTTTCCTTTATTTTTCATGAAATTATTCGCTTTTCTCTCAAAAAATTAAAATCTGATTTTCTAAACACACACACACACACACACACATATATAGTATACACATAAATATTCTTATGCACCTACAGAAACAATCTACCTTGTGCAGATATTAGATATAGACAAGAGTATTTAGTTTTTCTAAAAAGTCTGAGTTTTTTATTTTTTTTTCTCATATTATGAGGAATTTTAGGTGATTTTCATACGCTTCTTAATAAAGCATGTAAAAATCAGTTACACTCTTGGAATTTGATGAAAATAGTACTATTTTTAAAGAGAACATTTACATATGTTTTTCTCTTCATTTTTTAAAATATACAATTTTCCTTATTTAAGATTTCTGTTTGTGGTTTTACGGCTCAAGGACTGCAATGGTCATGCTGCGCCGGGACCTACTGTTTTCCGAGGAATCCGAACCTCTTAAGGCCTAGGGAACCAAACCCCGGACTACAGTGAGCAGTGCGATCTTTATGAGATCTCTGAGTAAGCGTTCTTTGCACTGCTGGGAGTCGAACCCGGATTAGCGGCGCACTAGGAGAACGCGTTACCACACTGCGCCACCGCAGGACCTTTCAGATTTCTTCATACATGGAAAAATATATATACATGCGACGTATCTCTTTAGCTTTCATTCAATTAAGGGGGAAAATGGATTTTAGTTCACATGAATTATTTGTATATTACGACATACGGGCAGCAAAGGTCATACTACGTCGGAACATACAGATTTTTCGAGGAATCCCCACGCTATGCGAACGCATTACCACTGCACCATCGCAAGATAGATCACATAAAGTTCTTTTCTGATTTCACTAGTCTTAATTATATGGAAGGGGTGATATTAAAATATGAGAAAAAAGAGGATACACGAATTTATAATAGATGCGAATTCGTTAATTAGTGATAATTATAATATAAATCTTAGTGGGGGGGAAAAACGGATTGACCAACTATATTGGATGAGGAACTAAAATAAGACGTCGCGATTTTATATGGGAAAACCCCAACATGACCTAATTAGTGATAATTACAACATACAATTTAAAGGAAAACATCGATAGGCGTGAACTATACCCATAAAGGAAAATATTACAAGCAGGTATAAATAATAATAGAGTGATACTCTTATTAGAATGGAAAATACATTACGAATTAATTAAATTTAAAGGCCATCAATAATTAATTAAAGTTAAAGACGTTACTAATTAATTAAAATATTAAAATATTCATAGAGACGTATTGCGAAAATCACTCCCGGGTTTCGGAAGCGAGGGACAAATATACTTACTTTACTGAAATAAAAATCGAACGTCATATAAAAGCGTCTGACGCTTTATTTTCCCCCATCTTTGTGAAAAAATAATGATCAAGTACCTAAAACAAACACAAGGTAGCATTGTAACATCGAAAGGTGGTAGCTTATAGAGATGATCGGATTATACAGGTCCCACTATAATAAATTATCCCGCGAAAATAATTATCTATCAGTCGCTGGAAGACGCAATAACTTTGTGAGGTGTCCGTGTTACAGAGATGTTTAAAATGACATACTCGCTATTTTAAATATACAAAAAAATTGTAAAATACTTATTTTATTGCAATAAAAATCAAACGTTATATAAAAAAAAAAAGTCTGGTACGATCCGACATAAATAAAATATATTTTAAAAAAGAGGTGACATAAAGAAAACCGAATCCTTGACTACCTGCATAAAACAATATAAGAATCCGTTTACCAAATCCGCAGTCGCCGAGTGGTTATGGTCGTCCGCTTCTCACCCCGAAGAACCGGGTTCGGTCCTCCAAATTTTCTTTTTTTCTGTGACATCGAGCGCTGGTAAAAACAGGTTATCCGGGGGTATGAAGGGAAATAATTATAAACGCCTGAAACGGCCGTTAGAGGGCAATGCAACACTAGGATTATAATGTCAAAAACAAACACCAGGGGTCAGGGTATCCGTGGTCGGATTATAGAGACGGTCGGTTTATAAAGGTTCATGAGATCGAGATCCCGCCAAGAGATAAGTCTTCCGAAACCCTCAGGGCAAAGATCCCCTTACCGAAAATGCGATAACGGACTGGAGACCAGGACGGCGGCCATCTTTATTCTCTGACGCCACTTCCGGGCCCAAGTTGTCCCCATACTACTGTAACCCACCATTGCAATGAAATTTTGTATATTTAACATAGGAATATGTGAGTTGTAGCTCTGTAACTCCCATTGAGCCTATAACCCCCTTATGAACTTGCTGCGTACACCTATGGTCATCCTACAGAAGGAGTCCTCTAAGTGTCCTCTGAGAAACACATTTGAGATGAAATTTTTGAGCATATAAAATTTTCAAATTTTTATATTTTTCGTGCATTCGACTATACATTCACATGATCAGAAGTTGGCGAAGCTATGTTTGGATATATTTTAAGGTGTCCGTTATTTTGAGATGTCCGTTATTTGGAAGTGTTAGGGTATAGTATGTATATCTCTATGACGCACACTTTTCCAATTACCAATTCCAAAGCTTGTTATGCTCTAACACTTCCAAATAACGGACACCTCTGAATAACGGTCATTTCTGAATAATGGACAGATTCCCAAATCCCGAAGTGACAGTTATTTAGGAGTTCTACTATATACGATATACAGTAAAACCCATTTAATGGTCACCTCTTTGGGATTATTTCTTCGCCGCCTTCGGCGGCCACTTTTCCCTCTAATTTTTTTTGTTGCTTACTTCCTTCCTTCCTTCTTCTAATTCTCACCCTTAAGCGAAGGTAAGTTCGGAAGATATTAATAAAACTGAATCCTATGGGACTTGTGAACAAGTTAACTGTTATTCAGATGTTGTACTGTATTTATTTGCGTGTATATACTTTTTTGCCTGGTTTGGCAACAGGGTATGAAGTGCTTTTTACGGGAGTAATTGTGACATCAGTTGCTTTATTTTTCCCTTCCGTTTGTACCTCTGTGCCTTCAGAGCGGCGTGCTTTTCCTGACGCGTTAGTGTAATTTTTTTGCAGGTAGAGGATTCACTTTAACAGTATTGTATAATATTTTAGTTATATATGTAGTTTTTTATTATGTTTATTCACGATGCCTACATTAATGTTTAAAAGAAAAATCATTTTTTTGTCTGACCGCAAAGAGGTCTAGCTACTGCTGTGTGTAATTCAGCACCACGTGTAGCGACAAGGTGGAATTGGAATTAAAATAAGAAAGAAGTATTTTTCATTTAAACAAAGATTAGTTGAGCAAATACACTCATTGCAGAACCGTTATATCGAACATTCCCTTTTCTGATTTCGCAATTATAGGACTGCTGGGGTTTTGGTAATTTGTAAATATATCGCAATGTGTCGCTAGTTTATCTACCGTATTTCAACTTCAAAATTACTTTTTGACTCTAACAAACTTATAAAAATGACATATATATATAACTTTAAGTAGAAAACAATATAATATGGATTAAGGTAGTTTTATTCGGGGCGAATGACCTACTACCTGAAGTCACACAGTGCCAGTGTTATAGAATAAAAAAGAAAAAGTGAATGAGCAGTAAAATCGAAGAAAGGATTTCATTAGTTAGAAATTCGGATTTGTAAACTATTCCCACAATGGATTTACTTCACAAGTATTAAAAACATATAATTAAACGTTATAAAAATCTATAAAGAATTTCCAACACAAACGTTTCATATTAATAACAGCCTGCGTTTGTGCTGAAAAACAATTATGAGCTAGGACATTCTGTGGATTACACATGTTTTTTGTGGTCATATATATAACCACAAAAAACTGCCATGTAAATCCACACAATATCCTAAAGACATTCATTATCGTCCTGAGGATGCCCTGGGGATGCCCCCTTAACATCCTGGAGATGTCCCGTTGACGTTCTGATTAGGTTCTCACCGGCCGTTCAGATCCTGAACTCAGCCAAAACATGTCCGAAATACATCTTTTTCGACGTGCGTAGGACGTTCTGAGAATGTCGCGACCTCGGACATTTGGACGTTCTGAGAACGTCCTCAAGACGTCATCGACACCTTTTTAGGACGTCGGTCACATGTCCCGTCGTCCTGAAAGGAAGTCCTGCGGACCTCGGTTTGCTATCTGGGTAGCTGTAAGTTTTTATGTGAATATAACTTTTATAAAATTTGCGTACTCGTTGTCAACCTGTGAAGGGATAGAATTACACCAATAATGCAGTTTTGTTTTATTTAAGGATGGAAAGATTTTTTTCTGAAAACTTTTAACAATTCCATTAAATAAAAAAGAAAACTGCGTTAATTCGTCTTATTTTGTCATTATTAGCCTTTGCAGTCATCCTCTATTAGCATCTATTACGCCTAATATTTTTTTAAAATATATTTATCTATTGAAAAATGTATTTTTAGTATGTAATATTTTATTTTATAACATATAAACATCATTTTATTTTATAACATGTAAACATTTTATGTGCATCTCATTTATATGCATTTCCTTTATATAGAAACATTTTATTTTATAAAATGCAATCAATTTTATTTTAAAACTGACTGACGTGAACATATTTTTTGTGTATCACTATCGGAGGTGTCGGAATTGTATACTGGTACACAATTTTGGATGATAATTATCATAAAAACAATAAAAACATAAAAAAATTCTACAACGTGAGCATTTTATAAATGAATTGTTCGAACAACTGATTTTCTTTGTCTAATATCATCTGGAAAACAAATACCATCTACATTTTCAAAAACGCTTCTTTCGTTTGTTAACTTTGCAACGAACCAAGAGTACAGTAACATATTCTTAAAAATCGGCGCCGAAAGTTGATTGTGAATAAGTGAATGGATCTTCAAAGCATCTATCTGCTCGCGTGTTTAAATGACTATTTTTTTGTAAGCTTTCAACACAATTTTGTAACCTTTTAATGAAATTTTTTACTTGACGGAAGAAGTACACATCACGAGGTTGACAGTATGGGGTACAATGAGGTGGAATTACTTCAACAGTAGAAGAAGAGGTGCCGTCGTCATTTGTAAAAACATTATTAAAGTGTGCTGGATCTACTTAACTACATAACAGGCTGGATGGCTACACCAAAACTTTTTCTACTTTTCAGCTTTTTAATAATCAACAATTAAAATTCGAGTAGAAATTATCACTGCCAATAAGCATACAATTAACATATAACTACATAAATACGAATTTTATTAAAGTAAGTTTATGAACAAAATCTGATTGTAAGCGAAGTATTTTTACTAATAAAAATACATAAATGAACATGTTAAAAAAAAGGGTAATCGATGTCCCGGGGCATCGAATACAAAAACACGGCGCGAAAAGCCGACAACTTACCGCGCAAGCTACCGATTGGCTTGCAGAGGGCGTTGTGTTTTAAGCTCATATATAATATGCAAAATCTTTAAAAATTCGTATCGCCGAAAATAAGCTGCATTGGCACGAATGCCGAGACACGTATTTCCTTATTTTGTCTCTACTTTCATTCAAAACATTTCATCAAAATCGGCGGGGCACTCACTGTGTGTTCCCCTTGTCAGACAATTCAAAAAGTAATGTTTCAATTTTTATCTTTGCTCCTTTTAAAAATAAAAAATAAATAAATCACCCATTACATGAAGTAGTTTAGAAGTAAGGCTAAATTTATTCAACCTATATAAAAAATCGTTGATATATTTAATGCCTAATATTTAAGTTATTACATTGGTGAATTCGTATTAGGATAATTTTTTCTAATAATTAGGTTATAAATAGAGGAGAGCAGAAAGCAGTATTTTGTTACAAAGCTCTCCTCCAAATGAATAACGTGTTACATAACCCACACGCAATTCACACCATAAGAAAAATCAAACTCATTAAGAATGTCTAATTTTCAAGTGTAATGTTCGCTGTATAATCGTTCTTCTTTAGCTAATTATGAAATCCATTATGTTATAGGTTAATTTACGAATATATTAATTATAAGACTAATAATTACTTACCGGTATTAAGCTTTTTTAAAAAAATGATCCTATTGCGGTTTATCTGACAGAGTTTTCAACGTTTCAGTGGTGTTTGTACAATAAAAATTGAATGTAAATTCTTTCTGCGTTAGTCTCTTTTACATTCTTGATAACGATTTTCATCATCCTGCCTTGGCGCAGTATAGCCCAGATGCTCTTGCGCCATAAAAAAGCCAAACAAACAAACATCTTCCTGCCCCAATTTTACGAAACGGGTAAGCAGAAGACAAAGATACGACGACGAGCCAACATGCGAATCACACCCTCGGATTGGCGGTTGTTCGCAATGCAATACTTACATGGACGACTACCCAATATGTACACGCCGATGGTCATGAAACTTTTATCACTGAAAATACTTTCAAAATGATGAACAATGATAACAATTTTATTGGCAACCGTCAACGTTAAGGTGCTTAAAAGTTTAGTTTGCTTATTTCAACTATTGTTCACGTCCGTCATCATCGACACGTATGGAGTATAGTTTCTCGTTAGTGATAATATACTAATATCATTATTACAAACAAGGAACACTACCCAGGTTGTACACGTCGATTGATAATATAAGTGTAGCGCTGAAAGCACTTTTGAAATGGTAAACGTAGACTACCAATTTTATCGGTAATCAGCATTGCTTATAATGAGAAAAACTGTGACTTCTATATTAAATTGATAAAAGCCTGACAAAGTATGAGAAAAATTTTCATGTAGCAATCAAGTTACATAATTTTGGCAGCAATGATAATTAATGTAAAAATGAGTGAAACACAAATATTTCTTGCACCATCCGCAGTTTACAAAATCTTGACATTATCAACTTGTTTAGGCAAGGCATACATATATATGTATAAGAGGCATGCATTGCCGAGATATGTAGGTTAGTGTGTTAGACTTTTATATTTTGAAACTAAAAAATAAATGTAGCTTGCACTGCTCGTCGTGGGGGTGAGGAGAGATTCAAACTATACGTGTCAATAGGGTTGTTTGTCAAGGGAGTATACAGGAAAGCGCCCCTGCACCTCCCCCCAAAAATAGGATTAAACTAATGTAAATAAAATCAGTGTCAGGGCAAAATACAAAAATTCAACAAACTGTACAATGATTAATACATACCCCACACCTCACTGAAACAATTTTGTGGATCCGTCTTTGTTGCTTGTACATAGTTATGATAATTTATTTTCGAAATTCAAATTACATTTCATTACAATAGCAAAGTT
This sequence comes from Dysdera silvatica, assembly GCA_006491805.2. Lineage (NCBI taxonomy): Eukaryota > Metazoa > Arthropoda > Arachnida > Araneae > Dysderidae > Dysdera > Dysdera silvatica. The sequence goes on from QLNU02015360.1 coordinate 71,234,917, forward strand.
TGGAGATTGAGCTTTGGTGTCAATGATGGACGTGAACAATAGTCGAAATAAGTAAACTAATTTTTTTAAGTACCTTAACGTTGACGGTTGCCGATCAAATTTATGTCATTGTTCATTATTTTGAAAGTACTTTCAGTGATAAAAGTTCCATCACCATCGGCGTGTACATATTGGGCAGTGTCCCTTGTTAGCTAGAGAGTCACAAAGGAATTTCAGGAAATGAACGATATGCCATTGACTTTGATTCTCTGTCCAGTTCCTTTGTTACTGTAATTTCTTGATTTTTATAAGCGGCAGTGTTGATGTGGTTAACCGGCGACCTTTTACAATAACATTGCCTTGATTTGAATCTGTTCCTGGGAATTTCATTATATATAAAGCGGCTGATTTTGTCAATCCTGAATTTATTAACCGGCGGACATTGTATATGAACCGGTACTTGAGAGACCACAGCTGTAGGTGTACTGCTTTCTAGTATCAAAAAGTTCCTAAAAAATAGAGAACGGTTGTTAAATAATTTCGGAGAACTGATTTCATATAATCAAAATAACATCTCCATAATGAATAAACGTCCATTCGAAGAACAGTAAACATGTCCGGAGATAGATTCCAACCCAGGACCTTCCACTTATTATACGAATACGATAATCTTTACAAGAACTAGAACAAGAAATTCAGCGGTATTTTCATACATTCGAATTATAGAAACACGAATATTTGCTAAAGGCAGAAGAGCTGCCATATTTTCAAGTTCAGGGAGATGGTAAAGCAAACACTATATATTCTCAACGTGCTTCGAAAGATACTTTGGATGACAATTTATGTTCAAACGCATTTTCCTTTGCAAAAATGAAACTGACAATAGTTTAATACAGTTTTCCGAAAATGGATGCACACCGAAGTTAAAATTTTCGGAAGATAGTTGATAAACGTATTTAAAAATGTTACTTTCGAGGGTTCTAACCCGAGAACTCCCGCTTTGTGAAGTGCATTTGATATCCACTATACTAGTAGTTCTTAATTTCTATGCATCATAGAGCACTTTTCAAGGGAAAAATTATTCGCTGAGCAATATCTTCGCTCTTATGCCAAAGGCACGTATATGCAATTTTAGCTGCTTTTACCTAACTATATTTTTCGAATTATAAGTCGACATTTTACTTACTGTATTATAGTAAAAGCACGAAGTTGTTTTCAAATTTTAAAGTGCTTAAATCTGAACCGAAACCTCATTTTCCCAATTGAAGTCGTTAAAAACTGGAACTTGAAATATCGTTTTCTGAAAACATGAATTATGCATATACTTTCTTATAGGCTTATATTTAATTATTTTTTAGAGTTTCTTTTCACGTAAGTGCGACGATATTTTTGCTAACATAGGTACTAAACCCAATGATAGCAATATTAAAGACAGAAAGTATTTTTAAGCATTTGGGACGGGTAAGACATCAAGTTCTTTTTATTCAAAATGTTATATTTCTCACAAACTTCAAAGAAATGTGTAACTTAATCAGCTACATAAACATAAACGAAAAACAGTAACAAAAAACCTCCTTTAGCTAGAAAATTCTCGATTCAGCAATCAGCAATAATGTTTTATAAATGAGGCTTTTATAAACTGTTTAGGAAGAAATCCAGTGATTTGTTGTAATTTTTGAACACTGGAGAACGCGGATCACCAAATGCTCCAGGGAGCACAGGTTGAGAATCGCTGCACTATACCATGGACGTGTTTTCTTCCTTCGATGGATGTATTTGAAAGTCGAATTGAAATATAAATGATCTACATCTCACTCTAATATTTGCCAACGATCATCAAAAATAACTTCCATCAAGTGGAAACACTTTGTGTCTTACAGTTAACGGCGCTGTTGAAGAGCAGCTCCATTACACATTTGACACTTGAACCGTCCATATTTAAACTTACGTTAGTTGATAAAATAAAACACTCAGGATTATTTTACAGTTAATTGCTTTGGATTAATTAAGCTGAATGCTGATGGACCATAGACTTTTAAAATGTTCACACAGCTATGAAAATGCGGATATACGATTGAACAGATCTTAATGTTTTAAAAAGTGTCATGCAATACCTGAAAGTAAGTATGCCCAAACTGAATGTGTACACGACGCAGTACTAAATAAAAATTTTCCTAGATTCCTTTATATACTGGTGTCCAAAATTAAGATTACATTCAATGTTATTTCAATGGGAGAGGTACATATTTTGCTCTTGAACTCTCAATGTGCTTTATTTATAAAAAAAACATTCTATAGAAAATTAAAGAGCTACAAAGATATAATTATAAAAAAAACAGATTTTTTAGCACTTTATGAAGGAGCATCCGCAATCAAAATTTATGCAAACATTAAAAGTCGAAAATGAAAATTCGTAAATTTAGTCCGTTCGCAAAAAATTAGTGATTATTAATTAATTAAAATAATAAATTATAATTTCGCGTTATTCGCGCGAAAAACCAGTTATGAAATGATGCCCTTCCCTCTACTGCAATGAAACAAGCCGCCTGTGACATCAGCTCCTTTGAATTCTAACGTACTGCCCGCCAATTTTCCGCGAACGGACTATAACTGATTTAGAATGACCATTTTTCTCACATGAACATGCAAAATTATTAGAAAATGATTGTTGATGCTTATATAAGCAAATTTTTCATCCTAAATCAGTTTTTTTTATGAATTTCTCTTTTCCACCTTCAATTTTTGTACTATTTTTGACCGTGGGTTTTACTTCATGGGGTGCCTGAAAAGTTTTGATTGTTCTATAGTTATGCTAAGCGTTTATAGCTCTTTAACTTTCTGTGAAATTATTTTTTATAAATAAAACACATCAAGGGCTAGGGAGCAAAATATATACCTCTCCCATTGAAATAGCGTTGAGCGTAACCTTAATTTTGGACGCCAGATTATATTAATTCAGAGCCAACTATTCTACCTCCTTTCCCCAATTATTTTCTTATACAATTAGCTAAGTCTGCATAACTAAGCCGTGAGAAAGCATACGAAATGTTTCCAGATCGTTAAGTAGGTTTCTGAAAATTTTTGGCAATAATTTATAGCAAAAGGGTCATTATTTATCATTATTTCCATAAAATTACGCCTGAATGCGATGCAGGAAGGAGAGTAAATTCGGAAATGATTTTTCCATCGAGCAGCACTTCTAGTGTTACCTGTGGAGTAGTCATTCTTGCCAAGTCAGAGTCGATCACAAAAGCAACCTTCTAGACCAATTCAAGACAAGGTACCATCTGCAAGTTGCTCCGCCTGATTGCAGCCATTATTTATTTCAATGCGGTTAACGAGAGAGAATCCTTTTTTCCAGGCAGACCCTTTGGCACAAAATCAAGAAATAAAATCTAGCGCCTTCCGAGAACATCAAGCTATTTTGAAGACTCATTAGACTAGACTTTCATGCGAAACTGGGCATTTTGTTTCCTATAAGGTTCCGAACAAAAGGGCTGCTTTAAATGTCTCAAGAAAAACTTAAAGCCTGCGAATTCTTTGAAAAGAAGATCCCTTTGCTCGCAAGTGAACATTACGTTCCTTGGTTGAATAGGGCCGTCCTTAATTTTGGAAAGAGACTGCAGAAATATAGTCGAACTGCGCTCGCCAAATAGGAAATTTTTCCTTTATTGTTACATTAGGATCTCCTTGAATAAGCCTCAAAAGTCCATCGTCTTTTATTTGCATCTGCGCAGGCTTAGCTGTTGAACGTCAAAAAAAGCTCGCACTTCTTTTCAAAGTCAAAGCCAATTCTGTCTGACTGTCGACCATGTTTTGGCAGACCCGTCGCCATGCTAAACCCAAAACGTCAATCACGGGCCTCTTTTTTCAAAGTCAACGGCCTCATCTCGGTAAAGATTCTTGCCAGGGAGGATTCTTTCTGGAAATTTTGAACCGAAGAGTGAAGGGGAAAAATGAGTTATGATTTTTTTTTTTTTTGTGATAAACGATGCCCCACTTTAAGGCCAAACTCGCGCCTAACGGTCTAATGTAAAAGCAAACGAAACTGAAATCCTCATGATAAATGAGTGTGGATTAATGTGCCAATTCGCTGCGAGATTTTGGTCTTCCTTTTATGAGATTTCCTTCTTTCCTTTGTTTAAGTTCCTCTGTAATACCAGAACTTTACTATTTTCAAAATAACGTGTCTTCAATGTTAATTTTAAAGTTGTTGTCACATCTATCCATGTAGAATTTGTTTTCAAACATTTCTAAAAAATGGATAAACAAATTAATGATACTTTTCCGATAAACATGCATCTGGACGTAAATAACTCATCCTATTTGAATCCTATATTCATATTGGACTTCTGTTCCTATTGTCCGTAGAATTGGGATATGTTTTGGACCAAACCATTCAGACTTCCCAATAGAAACTACGCTATGATTTTAAAATTGTGTTTTAAATATACCCGGAACGTTAAATTTTATAAGCTGAAACATTTGATTAAGTGCAGATATTGTAACGACATAATTTTCCTAAACGATACTGTCAACGTTCACTCATGTGTTCTATAAGTTTTGAATCGAATATATATCATACTCTCAACCACAATCTCTCTTGCAGTTGTTGTTAAATCTGTGTTCCAATATTTGCAAGTAGGATGTGTTTTACTGTAGTATAGCTGTACATAAAGGGAGAATGAGCTGAAGTTTGAATCTTATAATTAAAACCAAAGCTTTCTGATGGAACTCGTTATGAATTTGAAACTACTGAACCATATATTCGATATCATGATTATTTTTAGTAATATGGGAAATTGTGAAAATGCACAAAACAACACATCGTAACCGCTGGCGCTGTATTTTTGACCTCATGTATTATCAGATAAATTACTTTATTACACACGTGAAATAGAAAAATGTTATTTAATTTATATAACTCAACGTAAGTTTTATTTTACAAGGGAACCACCCCACATGGAAGTCAAAGCCAGGGTAGTGACTGAGCGTGACAGAAAGATCTGTCGATGCATAACAAATAGCCGTTCCTATGTTTTGGATATTCACAGAACGGAATTGTTTAGAGCTGTTTGAAAATTTCTAAATTATGGAATTTTGACCCTGCATTGCAGCTTCCGGGGAATGCAGCACAAAAGCCTTATATAGGCAGGTAGCAGTGGAAATGCAGAAATTCATTTTTGCGTAGTTCGCGGTTGAGAAAAGGTTGTGCTCGTTAACAAAAATACTTTAATTTCGTATCTTTTCATTGTTATGTAATATTTTTTGCCATCATATAGTATAAGGTTTAGACATGAAAAATATAGTGAATATCATTCATGGAACACTGAATCTAGCCAGTGCCAATTCTAAAAATGGACCATCCGTTGTTTCACAGGAGGAAATGCGCGAAAGTGAATGGCTGTTTGTCAAAATTGAAGAATTACTTCTGAACGAAAATGTCGAGGTTTCGCTTTCTTTTTGGTTTTACGGCTCAAAGACTACAGTGGTCATGCTGCGCCGGGACCTACTGTTTTCCGAGGAATCCGAACCTCTTAAGGCCTAGGGAAAATGTCGAGGAAAAAGTGTCTTTGGATATAGATGATGGCCAACATTTTGCTGATTCCGACGTTAGTGACGAACTGACTTTGCACCAACAGTCAACACGTGTAAATATTATAGTTTATCAAAAATGAAAACTGTTGTTCATTTTTTTGATCGGTGCGGGGAAAAACAAATTCAAACGAACTCAAAGGAAATTTAAATGTGTTGCCAACCGCAGTCAAATTTCACATTTTAAAAAATACATATCACAAAGTGGAACCAAAAGACAAAAAATGAACGAAATTAAAATGTATATATTAAAAAAATTCAAAAACGGGAGAGCACAAAACTTGCCAGTCCATGATATGGATTTAAAAAGATAGGGGCACAGTAAAGCAAGGGAATTAGGTATGTTGTCATTAAAATTATCAGCCCATTTTGTCAGGGGATTAAAAAACTATAGTAATATCGTTTCACGAAAAATTGCACAATATACTACAACGTATCGTGAACATAATGTAGAGTATATTGAAAATAATGCGGTTGCATTTATTTTACAGGCACGGGACGTTTTTTCAAATTGTGATCCCACTCAAACTTTAAACGCCGATTAAAACGGCCTTTCTTATTTCATTGCAAACGAGAGGACGTTATCTCACAAAGTCGGAAAAGTTATTGCAGTTTTAGTGGAATCAAAGTTTACCTTAAAGCACTCCTATACTATCATGCCGATTTTATCCATGTCTGGGGAAATTAAAGGGAAGTTTTTCTTATGTTTACCTGAACAATATGGGAAGTCCGGGCCTCGTGTTAAAGACAACATGTCTCAGACTTCCAATGTGCACGTCACAGGTTCCAAGAGTGGGAAAATGGTGAAATACGAGATGAAGGAATGGGTGACGAAATGTCTAAATGCAATATTACAACCTCCGTCCTGTGTGGTGCTAGATTCATGGACTCTGGCAGTGGACCCACAAACCTATGACAATATGCCAAATAATTGCACCAGATTGCAAATTCCTCCTAGTACAACCGCTATGATTCAACTTTTGGACGTCTATTTTTTTCGCCACTATAAGTTATTTATTAAAATTTTTTTAAACTACATTGCTACAGACGAACGACACGTAAATACAACGTCTAGAAACGAAATAATAAAATTGCACTCTTTAGTTTTTAATCAACCAAACTCTCCACAATATAAGCCAATACTACGCTATCCATGGATAAAATGTAATTACGTTGTCGCTCATGAAAACTTAACTTTTGGAAACGTTATAGAAGTTTCATTCATTTTTACACAGGACACATGTTCTGCTACGGACTGTCAGAATATGGCATTTATGGCATGCACACACTGCGATGCAGTTTTATGCTTTGCACATTTTTATATCAATTATCACTTTCATAATTTTTATAAATATGATGCACTTTCACTTTGCATTAATTATATATTTCATTATTTTCGTAATGCTTTACATTAGTTAAACACCGTTTCAGCGAAACTGACTCCGTAAGTTACGATTTCCGCAAAATTGTCTATATTGCGTATTTCATATATTTCTTTCATCGCTTTTGCATCATATCGCACCCTCATAAGCCGTCCTATTTTCCTTTTAATATAAAACACTAAAACTCATAATCACGCGCATATATGTATCGCATTTCTTTACACAAGTTGTCATGATACTGTTTATAAATATTAATTTTTCATGTACGCTGTCAGTTTGTTCACGTATATTTCTAGTTTTATTTTTGATATTTCCCTGATGTACGGAAGCTGAAATGCAGGAGTAAAATTCCATAATTTACAAATTTTCAAACAACTGTAAGAAATGCCGTTTTATGAATATCCAAAAAATAATAACGGATGTTTGTTATGCATCGACAGATCTTCTGTTGCGCTCAGTAACTACTGGGTTTGACTTTCATGTGGGATGGTTCCCTTGTTAGTATGAATGTTCTACTGGTATTTTGTGAACTTTCATTTTAGCCTAAGCTACAACTGTTTATCTAACATCTATCTTGGGACCCATCTCTATGGATCCATTGTTCAGAACAAACGTGGGAACTAAGAAACAAATTCTGCCATATATTCATACTGAGTCATTGAACAGTAGAGAAATCGTTCTTGAAATCAAACTTCTTTCTGCTTTCAAATAGTTTAATTTTATTTTACTCTATATTAATTAGTTGCTAATAAACACAGTGAATTTTATTAATTCTAATAGTTTATTTTTTATAAAATTATTTATTTAATTTAAAGTGCATATTTCATTTAATGACTTTTTAATTCATAGGGGAGACCGGGTCTAATTGATACACTTTTCGTATTTTGATTTTAAAATATTTTGTTTTTAAAATCCCAGGCCCAAATGATATTTCTTACTGTACTATGACTATTCCTTTATAAATTAATGGCTTTATTTTAACTATTGAAGTAATACTATGAGACAAAAAAAAAGTTTTAGAAAAAAATTCAAAGCGTATCAACTTAACCCAGCTTGAGTCAAGTTGATACGCAAGAATTGTGATAATATTCCTTTCTGTACAGCATCAACCAAACATGTTTTGAATCTAACTAAACAGTCAGACTCCGAAGACAAACATAAATGTGATTGGCAATTTATACACGTGTAAGGAGGGCTGTCTTCTCCGCAATCTATGTGTGCCCACATTTTACAGAAAATGCATTGAATCCAGTCTTGTCCCGGTTTGGATGTAGAGTAAGTTTTTAAACACACCAAACAAAATGAATCTCCATTTTCATCAGAATCCGATCCAGAGTCTTTGTGAGTTTTTTTTTTAGATTTCAGTATTTTCGTTTTTCTCCTTTCCCTTTCTTACTAGGTTTATTACTGCCATTTTTCTTTTTACAGTCGAGTAATTTAAATAATTTCCTTTTTTCTTTTTTAATAGATTTCTTCATCTCTCTCTCTTTCATGCTTCGGCTTCAATTCTTTTCTTTACTGGAATTAATAACTCAATTGTTAATTTTTTATTTTTATACCTTAGAAAAGTCATTTTATCTATAGAGAACGTGTCTCCCTTAAGAGACATCCTGTCGTTTTCAATTTCGGCATAAGGTCTGTCGAACATTTCAATGGGTATTTCTCCCTTGTTAGTTTTTTCTTGTAGCTCCTCGGCATTTCTGAAGAAAAAAAATAACGAAACAAGTATCATAACTCTTGTGGGTTAAGTTGATATACCATATCAACCTGACCCAAGTGAACTCTATCAACTTGACGCAAACGACGTCATTATACTAACCTCACAACTATAACCAACTGGTAACAGTTACAACTATTTCTTTCAACAAAAGTTCTTACCTGTTAACTAAGTAACACCATGATAACTTTATTTGAAAAACAGTGCAGCTGTGAATTCCTCTGTGACACTTCAAACAAGAACCTAAAAATTTACTTTCGATGGTTTAAAATTAGTTTTTACTCACAAAGCTAAAACCATCACTTCTACTTCCTCCCGCACAAGTGTGCTGAGTGTTGAGCCCTCACTTTTTCCCCCTTTACCCCGCTCTTTTGCGTCTGCGCGTTAAGGAAATATTACTGCTATATCAACTTAACCCTGTATCAACTTGGTCCGGTCTCCCCTATGCAAAACTAAATCAATTATATGTATAGATACTATTTATTCAATAGAGTTAGTTTTTAATTTACCCTTTTTTGGGGTTTTCTTACATATTCAAAAATTTTGCATTTTTCAAACTTTCACAATTCCCTTCTTACCTTGTGTACAATAAAGAATAATTTCTAACACAATAACTTGAGTGTTATAAAACTATATTTGAACATTTGAATTAAGGTTGAATTATTCTTTGTATGTTTAGCGCCAAATAATTTGGCATTCTAATCTTCGATGGAAAATTTTCATCAAATGGCTTGGGGAATTCTTTACTAGCCCCAAATTTTAAAAACAGATACGAGTCATATATCAGTCTCTTCGCTAATTTATCTTTAACTTCTAGAATATAGAAAGTGTACTGTATATAAAAGCTTCAGAGAGTTTATGAAAAATATGAATGCATAACGTAGAGAATAGATATTCACGTTTCTGAATTCCATAAAGTATAAAATATAACAGCTATTATGTCGAAGATGCACTTTTTATCTTGCTATATATTATATATTTGAAATAAAAATAATTTTAAGGAGAAGTTTATATGGACATAGAGAAGTTAGAACTACATTATAAATATCTAGTGTTTTGAGAATACCTTTTGATTAGAGTTTTCATTTACGCGAGTTTTGAGTCTTTTGCGTAATTTATTGTTACTTCAGCATCAGTTATAAACCTTATGGTACTTATAAAGAAACAATTACAAAAATCCTCAAATTTAGTTAACAGATATTTTAATAAATATGTTTTGATAAATATATACAAATTTTGTTAAATATATATATCAATAAATGTGTACTTCAATAATTTCGTAAATACAGTATAGTACAATAACACAAAGAAAATTATTATCATACATATATATACAGATTGTCAAATTCTGTCAAAGAAACAATCTTTGGTTTTTGCTTTCTACGTCACCTTCATCATCTTCCATTTTCAGTTTTCCATCCCAAGCAAGCTCATTTTTACGATATATATAGCTATGATATTAAAAATGGTTTAAAATAAAAATATTTGAAACTTTTCCCTAGCGACTGACTTTAAAGCGCTATCAGTTAACGACGTTAGAAAACAATTTCTGGATTGGATAAAATATGTCACTCAAATAAGATTTATATTTATTTTTAGACATATTGTTTGACCGAAGTTTGGAAGCTTTGCTTTAAACATTTCTCAAACACTTATTAATATTTTTTGCGGAAAAACTATAAGCATTGATATTGACTTTCTAACCCAGGTCACGACATTATTTGAAGTAAAATCCCTCCTTGTGGGTAATCCCAAAATCATCCATAATGAATATTTGATGTTTGAAACGTAACAGTTGCAATATTTACCTTGTTTAGATAAACAGAAGTATTGCATATTCCAATATTGCGGTGGGGGAGGGGTCTCGGTATATTTTTTATCTCTTGAAATATTTGATGGACTCATAGTCCCCGATGACTTTGAAATCTTCAATTCCTCTATAGATGTCGAGACACTACCCAAACATGTTTGTAAACCGGCCGATTCCTTATTTAATGTTATTGCCCCTATCCAATCATTTACAGGTATGTTTTTTGCATCATTATGGGTTATATAATGTCCAGAGCGTGGATACAGTTACGAGTGAATATAACGTAGTTAACTTTAGAAAGGAATCATAAACCAATATTTCCCTATATCATTAAATGATTAAGGAAAAGACAGTAATACGTAAGTTACAGTTCATATGCTATCAAGAAGAATACAAAAGTTCTTGTGTCACGCTATTTTTTTAATGTAATTGCTAATGAACGTCGAGTTTTGGAAACGTGGTTTATTGGAGAAAGTCTTTTAAGTAAAAAGATTAACATTACTGTTGTCACAGTGATTTTATACTACATTTGTGGTATTTTAATACAAGCATTTTTAAGGACTGAGTTCATTTCAATTAATTATATGCATAATTTTGATTCGAAATTAATATAAAAACCAATCGTTTTATTAGGTCCTTTTCCTTATATTATCAGAAAATTACTGGATTGCTTAATTTTATAAACCGAGATCTGTTCCAATCAGTTTCCATGATCGACGATTTAATATCAATTATTATTACACCTTCAGCGTATTTTATACCATGCGTCGCATAATCATTAAATGATAGTGCGTAGGCATTCACCAGAATTAATTAAGGTTTATTTAGTTAAAAAGAAATCTAGTAAGTGATATTACATGAAGATAACATTTTAATTGGTGTAGAGGATATTCAACATAAATACTTAATTAACAATATTGGTTTCGACACTGTCCTAAGGTTTAAAAACGTGACGTGTCGATGGGGATTCCCAACATGCGGGTATATAAGCTTAGGACTTTCACGAACTCTTCATTCTGCCTTCACTTGACAAAGGGAGCAGTTGGCTCCCGAAACGTCGTGTTTTTAAACCTTACGCCAGTGTCGAAATAACTGTCTGTTATGGAATCACTTGGTGACACATTACATTTTTTATTAAAGGTATTTAATTGCATGTCTTCGAAATAGGCTCCACGCTAACATGAGCTGAAAGGATAATTTATTATACACACTGGGTGGGTATAACAGTCAGATCAATCTCTTGATCTCAGAATAGCAGCAATACATAGAAGCACGAAATTCGGGAGCTCTTGGAAACGTGAGAGCGGAATTGCGGACCATAAATCTCGAATAGTTATTTGAAGATCGTTCAAATTCATTGGTAGTCGAATTTTGGAACAAATTTGTAGCTCCACTTCCTCCGACAAATGTCCAATTGCGTTCGAATCTAGAGAGTTAAGAGAACATTTCAGGATAGTGAACTCGGTTGCATGATGATTGTTTTTTTTTTCTTTTACTTTTTTAATCGGTTACCAATAGCAAAATATGGTATGGTGCCTTGTTCTGCCGAAAAGTGAAATTTTGCTGTGAAATCATTGGTTATGGAGTGAAGGAAATAATTATGGGGTAAATTTAATTGGGCGTGACAAAGTTCTCCGGAAGTATGTAGGAATACAAAGGGTGTTTACACATATTTATAATGATTTTGACAGCATAAATAAAATAGATACGTTAAAAAAATTATTTTCTAATAACTTCTATCTGATATTTCTGTCTTTACACTATCATACTGCATTTAGATTTCTACGATAGTAGGGTTTTCCGAAGTCACAAGCGGAATTTTGTCCCATTCCTCCTCCACAGCTTTCCACGGTCCATCCAAGGTAGTGGGTCGGCGTTTTGAAAGAGATTGTTTTAAAAGTCCAAATGCACAATAAGCCATCGGTGCTACATCTGGAGACTGGGTAGGAATATGGCTAATTGGTGTTGACTTAATTCCAGTTTCTTGTCTCATTTTTCTAGAAATGCGGTTGTACTTTTGGAGGTGTAGCTGCTCGCTTTGTCCTGATGGAGTTCCACAATTTGAAAGTAAATAGGATACAGTTTTGGAATATCTTCTTTAGAAATAGGAGTCAGAACATTATTTTGATAATATGTAGAGTTGATGTATCTTTGATATTGTTTTGATTATGTATAGTTGATAATGTAGAGTTGAGTATCAACATGTAGAGTTGATTTTTGAATTCTTTTCCAACTTTTCTTATTTTTAATTTTCCGTTATAAGAGATGCCAGCAATAACCATAAATCCTTTACTGAAAATTTCTTTGCTCTCTTTGAACCAAACTTTGAGCCTCTCGCGCTTTTTGATAATAAATCGACCTTTGTTTATTACAATCATTTAAATAAATCCATACTTCGTCAATTGTCAAATTTTGTTTTCATCTATTTCTTGCTAAATGACTTTCATATAACAACCTGCATCTAGTCTTCCACTCAGCAACATGCCGAGGTAGCAGACGATAAACTGCACTTTTTTTGCTTTGATTAAATTCAAATCTTTATTAATTTATTTATTTATAGTTGAAGCTGATGCAGAACTTTTTCAATAGTTCTTTGAGGTTTTGGATTTTCTTGTAAAATCATAGAGCAGGGGCCTTCAAGCCGCGGCCCTACGAAAGGTTTCATGTGGCCCCCCGGCTCACGAAAAAATGCAAATTATTTCACATAAAATTAACGTCCCTGCTCCCTTGGAGTCTGAAATCTATATATTTTATTCTGTTGTCATTTTCACATTTCGTAATAAATATCTTAAAACACTATAAAACTGAAGTGACACAAGGTTACCCCTCAATCATATTTTACTTTAGTTTTCTAGCGTATATGGGCACTAGGTGTAGTTTTATTGATTTGCAGTGCAACAGTGATTGAAAAAAAATTCATCTTAGGACTCATCAAATTCTATTCTAAATATGCTGATAAGAACATCTTCCCAACCATCTGACTGCATGCTCTGAAAATGTTACTATTCTGAAGCATTTACAACTGCGCATAAGCTAACATAGAAAGTTGACAGTGGGGTTACAGACTTACAATTGTGGGGGTTACAGAGCTACAACTCAATATATCTATAACAGTGTACAAAGAACGCTTACTCAGAGATCTCATAAAAGATCGCACTGCTCACTGTAGTCCGGGGTTTGGTTCCCCAGGCCTTAAGAGGTTCGGATTCCTCGGAAAACAGTAGGTCCCGGCGCAGCATGACCACTGTAGTCTTTGAGCCGTAAAACCACAAAACAAACAAATCATATATCTATGTGTATATATAATACAAAATTTTATTGCAATGGGAATTACAACCCCTACACCCTCCCCCCACCACGTACGCGAATGCGTCTGAAAATTCAAAAGTAAAGTTGATTAAAACCAAAGGACCAGAATAACTGACGTCCACCTTAGAAACACTTTTAGGGTTGCAATATCAAAAATAAGACCTGATATTGATAGGATTGTTAAAAATAAGCAGTGCCAAAAATCTCGCTAAAAGGTTTGATTTCGCTTTACATATTAATAACTAAAAGTATTGTAAATGTTTTTTGCTTCCATACGTATTTTACATTGTAATATATACAGTAGCGCTCATAAGTATTTTGATAAACAGTTTTTGTTCAATTATTTTATTTACTCTATATTTTATTATGAATTAAAATAAACTAATAGTAAATGAATATATATTTAAAAATATATAAAACAGCATTTACTTCAAAGTTTGTAATAAAAGAAATTAGATTTAATCGAAATCTTGTGGATCATAAGTATTTTAACAAACGTTATTTTTATAGTTCAGTCTTGTTTTGACTGATAACTTAAAAGTAAAAAACACTCTTGTGTTTAATATTTGGTTGGATAGCCACTGGAATCAATAACAGCCGTGCATCTTTTCGGCGTTGTGCCGATTAAATTTACAATGCACTCTTGAGGAATATTTATCTTCGCTCATGGCATAGTGCATCAAAAAAAGTGTCCTTATTTGTGTAGTTTTGGCGTCTGACACGTTTGTCTAGTTCTGACCACATGTGCTCGATTGGGTTTAAATCTGGGCTTTGACTAGGCCAATCAAGCACTTGCACTTTCTTCTGTTTCAAAAAACTTTTGACATGTTGAGATGTGTGTTTTGGGTCATTGTTATGTTGGGAAATCCAACGAGCGTGAATTTTCCTCCAGGTATGGGGTAGCATATGATTTTTAAGTATATCACAATATTTGAAGCGATCCATGTTTCCATTAACACGAATTGGAGGTCCTACCACGTGGCGGGAGAAACAACCCCATACCATAACCTTCCTCCACCATGCTTTTTGGTTGGAACTTGATATTTTACAGCATTTCTTTTGTTTGGAGAGGGCCGAACATCGTGAATTCCATCAAATGAGAAAAGATTAAACTTGATTTCATCACTCCAGAGGACAGACGACCAGTTCTTAGTAGTCCAGTTTCGATATTTTTGGGCAAAGCTAAGTCGAGCCTTTCTATTCTTTTTAGATATAAGAGGCTTCTTGCTTGACCGGCGGCCATTTAAATTTACTTCATTTAGACGTCTTTTTATGGTGGAAACCTGCACTTTAACTTTATAATTTTCCTGTAAATCATCTTCGATGTCTACAACAGTTAGACAGGGATTAGCTATAGATTTCCTTCTGAGTATTTTATCAGTCCTGCTGAACGGTTTTCGTAGCCGTCTGGACATAGAATTATTGGATACAGTTCCCCCTTTTATGTTGAAAACTTTATTCTGCACACAATTTTTCTGGAGAGATTAAAATCGTAAGCTACACTTGCCTGAGAGCAAACTTCTCTTAAAGTTGCAAATACTACTTCTTTTTAAGTCTTTAGAGTATTCCTTTCCTTTTGGCATGCCTTCACAATCAAAATGACTACTAGAAGATGTTTGCAAATTATAACACAGAATTTAATTAAGTATATCAAAAACAAATTACTACGTAGCATGTCAAAATACCTTTGAACATCGAATTTTCTTAGTTGAACTGTAAGAGAAGGTAATTGCTTACGCAGCGCTAGTTTGTTGTTATTGTAGAATGTTCAACTCCACAGCGAATCACGACATATCACTATGCAAGTGAATGCTTTAATATAGATTGCGCTGGCGAACAAAAACGGTTTGCCAAAATATATATTCACTCACAGAGGCGAATCTTGAAAATATTTTTGGGCGGGTACGCAAAACTAATATAGAGACTTGAAGAAAAAAATCAGCAAAGTCTAATCCAGGGGAGCGCACCCCTTGAGCCGCATTTATTCAGTCCTAATATTGCTGATACAGTAGTGCGGCCCGCGGGCCTACAAGAATAAGCAAAATTGGCCCTTGGACTGAAAAAAGTTGAAGACCCCTGCCACAGAACGCACTTTAGAAATGTTAGAAGAAATATGAACCATTTTGGGATATTTCTTTTGGTTTGTTTTTCCTCTTGACATTAAAGCTTGACTATTTTTTCATTTTACATTAATAATATCACTTATTTTATATTTTGAAACTGGAAAACTATGCTTGTTGCATTGTTTTTTAATTATTGAATATGAATATTTCTCTTCGGAAAGGGTAAATATATAACCTTCAAGCCACAGGTCCCTTTTGTATGCCATTTCACAGCGCAAACTAAATTTTTAGTCGCAAACGATTTTTCGCTTTTCAGGTAATAGCGTGTTACCCGAATTTTTCCATGTAACTTTTTTTTTTTTTAAAATTTAAAATCAAAGTCGTTATAAATATGTGTAAACACCCTCTGTATATTGTCCTTGATCATCATATTATCGACACTAGCTTCTAATGCTTCAAACTTGAAAACGTAGTCCATAGCAATGTATGGTCTGCCTTACACACCCCATCTTACACACCCACATGGCGTGTCGCCACTGCAACCTAGATCCATTAGCTCCGATGACCGACTGTCAGTCCTGCGTAGTTCAAAATATCGAAATATTTTCTCGCCTAGAATAATCGATTTCCGGTACTAATCATTCCACGAAAATACCCGATTTTAGCATTTCCTGCCCTAGCCTATTCGCGCCATCGTATGTCATGTTGATTTTAAGCATGCTGAATAACGAATGCATATCATAGGACATGCCTTCGTTGAATTCTGACATCATCCGACTCGAATCTTCAATCCGATAGGCTGTTATATTGAATAAGAGTCGCCTTCCTTCTTGGGAGTTGATTGGTTGTTTAGAGTTTCAGCTATTTCATTGATCTAAACTTTTCTATTATTGTATATATGAAAATATATTTTGAAATAATACGCAGGTACTGGGCGCTCGTTAATTCATTTGATTGTAATACCGACGTCGAGTTCAGTAAAAGAATAGTAAGAATTTTCTCATTATCATATTAAAAATATTTTCTTTAGTTTTATAAGATCTGTTTTGATTGATTTACATTCTAATTTGTGTTTTCCGTTGTTTATATAATATACTCTTCATTGAGACTAGTGCAGTTTATTTAGAGCAACAAACTTGTAAATAATGTTTATTAAATTTACAGTAAACGAACTCAGCTGGTACCGACGATGAGTATATTTAAATGGGAAGTATTCAGAATGAAGAAGTCGGAATATAATTTCATAAAAATAAATATTTTGCTTTATTTACATATTATATAATATTCCATTAAATGAAATCCGTGTAAGACTTTTATGTAAAACTGATAGCCTAAAAAATTATCATACTCGTACATTTGCTGCCTTTTCCGAGTATTTTACAAGTTTCTGGAAGGAAAATGAGAAAAAATAATGTTATTTTAAGAAATGATCAAATTAATAAATAATATTTTAAGGAAGGATCAAATAAATAATATTTTAAGGAATGATCAATTTAATAAGTATTATTTTAACTAATGGTCAAATTAGTAATTAATATTTGAAATACACAAACACATATATTTTTTCCATATATAAAATTTTAAATAAAATATTACGTACAATATTTTACATCTCAACTTTTCTCGAAGGAAAACGTGTTTTCTCTCATGAAATTTTCTTATACGCCTAGTAGCGATAATTCGCATTTCTGTGAAAAAGCATGCCCACGAAACATACCGAAAAACAGCTAAAAACGGATTTTGGCAAAGTTCTTTCAAGAATTTATAACTACGTAAATTGTAAAATAAATTCTGAATGCTATCAAAATTGTAAAATATATTCTGAATGCTCAGCACGAAAGAAAGTAAATTCGAAAATGGTTTCCTCATTGAGCAGTACTAGTAATCGTGGAATCGCTGTTCAAGCCAAATTAGAGTCGATCACGAAAAACAACTTTCTAGGCGAATTCAAGACAAGGTACCATCTGCAAGTTGCTCCGCCTGATTGCAGCCATTATTTATTTCAATACGGCTAACGAGAAAGAATCCCTTTTCCCAGGCAGATCCTTTGGCACAAAATCAAGAAATAAAATCTACCGCCTTCCGGGAACATCGAGCTATTTTGAAGAGTCGTTAAGCCAGACTTTCATGCGAAACTGGGCATTTTGTTTTCTATAAGGTTCTGAACAAAAGGGCTGCTTTAAATATCTCGAGAAGAACTCAAAGTCTGCGAATTCTTTAAAAGAAAGATACCTTTGCATGCAAGTGAACATTATGTTCCTTGGTTGAATGCTGCCGTCGCTAATTCTGGAAAGGTACTGCAGGGCGCAATCCAACTCAATTTGTAAGTATGGAAGAACTTCTATCACCATTGTTTTATTACGATCATCTAGTATCAGCCTCAGAAGTTCATCGTCATTTATTTGCATCTACTCACGTTTAGCTGTTGAACGCTGAGGAAAACTCATACTTATTTTCCAAGTCAATTCTGTCTAAGTGTCTACTACGTTTGGCAGACCAATCGCCATGCACTGTAAAAAAAAACCACTGTAGTTTTTACAGCGGAAACCGCTGGCAAAATGGGTGCCAGCACTTTCTGTTGTAAATTTTATGTAAAAAGGTTTTAACAGTTGCTGTAATTTTAACACCTGTTTTGCTGTAATTTTTTACAATAGGTTTTGTTGTAATTTTCACGGTGGCTTTTGCTCTTATCTTTACAGCAGTTTCTGCTGTTATTTATGCAGTGGTCTCTGCTGTAATTAATGCAGCTGCTTCTGTTGTAATTAATACAGG
>QLNU02015360.1:71253643-71280684 GCA_006491805.2 Dysdera silvatica
GATTTTTTTTTCAAGCAAGATCAATCCTGCCCCCTCAACAACAACAAAAAAAAAACCAAAAAAAACTGTGTTTTCTTTAGGTTTGGCCCATTCAACTGAACCCAGCATGTAGTAGAATCTAAAAGGAAAAATAATATATAATGATCAAACATCTTACCTCTACAGTTTTGAACATTTTTTCAAAGTCCTCTGCAAAATACCCAGTGACAAGGATTAGTAGGACAGCTAGGTCTTCTCTTTCAACATCTTTGGTTTTGTTTATCGCCGATGTAAATTCTCCTTCATTTCCATCAGGTGGCATAGATTTTAAGAAGGTACTAACACTTTTACCTTTATTTTCCATTGCATCTTCTAAAATTCTGCCTAAGTTTATGCTAACCAGCTCATTAAAGTGATTAAGAAAGCATTGTTTTAAAAACAGACACGTGACGTCATTTCACTTTTCTGATTTATCTCTGTTCTTCGAGATGGAAATGTTTCAGATATTGTTTTACACATTAATTCCTGATCAAAATTTTTTGGGCCAACTTTACACAATGCTAGCAATTTAACTCATTTTGCCTCTTGCGTAACTTCAGTTTCATCACACAATGATGGCTGCCAATTAGGACATCCATATGTATCGCACAGTCTATGCGAATTCCTTTTTTTTACAATACAAGTTTCTGATACTGGTCATCTACATCCCCATTTGTCTTCTTTATATTTTCATTACCCCTATTTAAATTTTCAAGTCTACACCTTAAATGTTTTGCTAAATAACTATTTCCATCTGATATAACATCACCACAAACATTATCCATCAAAACAGGATAGCTATTGTCGTGCTTACATCAATTGCTTACTGTCCAGGAAGAACAGTTACTCTCCGAACAGCGTCTGCAACAATTCTGACCATTGCTCTACGCTGAGATGGATGAGGGCGTTTCCCGTCATTTAATGCCTTCATTAAGGAGACCGGCATTTTATTCCAAGGAATGTCAAATTGCGAAGACCAGTTGGAATTAAGAACTGGCAATTTCTCAATAGGCTGTTTTGCAACAGATAGCCTTGACAGATAGGTTTGAGACTGGAACTTTTTCATTACTTTCATTTTTATCATCTACTGCTGCAAAGAATAAACAAAAAAAAATATAAATTTATACTATTAGTTTATTTTTAACTTACATTCTGCGTCAAATTTAATAAAAAAGATATGTCTAATTTCTAATTATTTTGTGGTATCCAAGCAAGAAGTAACTTTTGACTTTGTATTGGTTTTAGAATTGATCTGAGATCTTCATCTGAGATCTTTCATCTGAGCTCTTTATCATTCTAATTAATTCCAAATCATCTACACTTTCCACTCCAACATCTTCGATGATCACAGATGAAACCTTTTCAACCTTTACTGGGGAAATTTTTAAAATATATCCAATATTTTGTTTCAAATCTTCTACAAAGCTTGCATCCATTACAATAGGTATTCTATATACGGTAATGGAATGAATGATGAGGAATGGGATGAACAAACTAATTTGCCGTCACGCGTAACTTACACATTAGAAGACATGAAAAGAATTTCCATGGAGTGGGTCAGGAAAACTACGTTCCTTGAAAAGCATACAGCATCGCTTTAAAGACAACACACTTTCACATAGACAAATTTATCACTTTCGGGATTATGTTGCTTCCCAGGGTACAAGATGTGAAAAACTGTTACGGATGAAAGACGAAGTATTTGAGAAGTTTAAAAATGCCCGGGAATATGCTTTATTAACAGTTCACGATGCCGATTTAAAGTTATGGTTTCTGAACATTGCAATGAGAGAAAATCTCACAAACTTTAGCGCAAGTGATGCTTTTCTATTAAAATTTTAATAAAAGAGCGTGGCATAACAAGTAGAAGAGTCACCAAGTTCGTTACGTATGAACGTACTATGCACACAACGGCTTTGGAAGATAGAGCTATAGAATTCGTCAACATAGTTACAGATGCAATGAGCAACTATCCTTTTGATGAGGTTTTAAACACTGACCACAGCGGATTCACTAAAGAACGGGCATCTACGCGCACTCTGTCGATTAAGAGGGAAATCACACTCCAAGTATCATTCAATCTTCTCACGCCATATCCCATTCCGTAATAATCCGACCTATCATTTCTGCTACTGGACAATTATTGCGACAATTTCTGCTCATCCATCAGGAACCAAAGGGTGTATTCGATCCACGGGTACAGGAAAAGTTATTTAATCTCCTAATGTTATTCTGGAATGTTCCAAAAAGAGAAAATTGTATACCAAAATCAATAAGATGTTCCTCAGCGAAGTACTCAAACCGAACATCAAAAGTTCTATTAATTATGGATTCGTGGACGAGTCAAATGGACGAAAATATATTTGATAATGCATTTAGTCAAGCCAGTCTTTCAGAGCAATCGAAATTGATGATTACACCACCTGGAGGGATAGCACTCATACAGCCATACTACGTATATTTTTTTCTTCAATGGAAATATTTCGCTAAACGCTTAACACGATTTTGCCTTTTGCATTATTATGATCATGTAAGCTTATCATAAAGGAATAACATCACAAAATTGCTAATTTAATTTGCTCATTCACAATCAGCTGTCTTCCCCAAAATTCCGTAATATGATAATCTATGCTTGGTGGAAATCAATGTACCCGATACCAAAGCCTGAAAAATTCTTCAATGTGCAAGAAATTTGTTTTAATTTCACGGACCAAGTGTGTCACGAAATGGACTGCGATGGTAGTTCATTCATTTGTTGCAATCATTGCTCAAAGTTATTATGCTTTCTCATTTTTTTATTGATTTTCATTTCCATTAAAAGCGTTTTAAGTTCATCATAGCCAAGAGCGCAGTTATAACTCTGGTAACCCCAGCAGTTAGGTAACTCAAAATTTTTTTTTTCATATCTACATAAATTCATTTTCATACATAAATACTCCATGTTCATAATTCAAATCAGTTTCATATGTAAATACTCCATATTCATAATTTAAATCAGTTTCATATGTAAATATTCTATATTCCTAATTCAAATCAGTTCCATATGTCAATATTGCAGCGGTAAATAATTTTAATTGATTTTGGAAAGTGCCTCTAAAATTATTTGCAAAGGAACCTCAGCTTTTCCGATGCGCCAGGACTTCACTTCTACAAGACGTAGAAAGCTAAACTTCTAACATGAATAAAAGTAACTCACAGTAAAACTTTCGGCGCTTAATGCTTGCTCAGCACGCCAAAACACTCTTTTCACCTGTCATGCAGCGAAGCATCATCGTAGGGTGAGCTCTATTTTCAGTGGGCCGTAGCTCGACCCCCAGGTCGATTGGGCCAAATTTGATTTTGGATCTTTTATTTACTCGGTCATATTGGCCTATAAACCGAAATTCAGAAAAATCGAGCTCTGACAGTTCGCGAGGTTCCGTTGTAAGGACATGAGAACCTGTGATGGGACATGAAACTGTATGACATGGCGAAACTGCAGAAACTACAAAAATGCTACTTTTAATAAAAATCATTAAAAATTTTCCAAATAAAGGACCACCTGAAGATTTTTTCAATATAACATATTGTCCTTTTTTAAAAAATTATTACTGATTGATTGTCACCGGGAGCAGAGCAAACCGCTGATGAGTCGGTCCATCTGGATCCTGAATGGGAAAAGCGTATGTGCGGGGAAACAAAATGGTGAACATTAAATCATGATTAAACCTTTTGGAAATGTGGGTTCCTGTATCAATTATCGTTGATTAATGAGTTCCTACATTAAAGCCCTTGAAGAAGATGTGTATACTTCATTTTATAACCATCACCTCCACATGGTTTATTATGCAACTGGTGCATCGTTCTGGTTGCACGCTGCTATGCGGGTTTAAATGTTCCGGTTTGCGTTTGTTTATTTTTGTGCTCCCATCCGGGTGTCAACTAGCTTTCCACTCCGCGCAGAACAAGTTTCTCTTTTGAACCGCGCTCGTAGTCAAGCGTCAGGTTGTATGCTGAAACCTGTCTGTAAAATGTACAGTTCCTTGGTTCCTTCTAAGCAGAGGGATTTGATTGTTCTCCGGTAACTGGTTTGCTGTACCGTCGGCGGCGTCTGTTGTCATGGGAATGTCGATGTCCTTTCTCTTTTCGTCTGTGGTTTCAGTTTTTGTGCCTTGTTCGTCTGCTATGTCCTCTGTTGACATATAACACGGCTTAAGGCGGTCGATTGAAACGTTTTCCTTCTTGCCTTTCATTAACAGTGTGAAATATTTAGGTGTTCTGGCGATTACTTCGAAAGGTCCGTTGTACCTTTGCGCTAAAGGTTTTTGTACAGCGTCTTTCCTAATGAAGACGTGTGTGCATGTACTTAGGTTTTTATGCACGAAAATTTAGTGTTTCCCGTGGTGCGCGGGGGAAACTGGTCTAACTTTTTCAAAATGTTGTTGCAGCGTTTTTACGTATTGGCCTACATTAACATCCTCCCTGCCTCTAGTAAAGAATTCCCCTGGTAGAATTAGATTTTTACCATAGGTAATTTGGACTGGAGACGCCCGTAAATCTGGTTTAATTACGGTTTACAAACAAAGCATTATTGCGGGAAGGGTTGCAGTTCAATTTTCGTTTTTATAAGCGCGCAATGCTGATTTGAGAGAGCGGTGCGATCGCTCAATGGAACCTTGGCATTGTGGTCGGTAGCTACACGTTTTCTTTTTTGTGTATACCTAAAAGATTTTCTAATGCCTTAAATAGTGCTGATTCAAAGTTTCTTCCTCTATCGGAAGTGATGGATTTGGGCACGCCGTACCTAGCGATGCATTCTGAATACAGTGCTCTAACAATGGTTTCAGATTCTTGGTCCATTAGTGGGATTGCTTCATGCCATCTAGTAAACCTGTCTATGATACTTAGGCAATAGCGATAACCATTGCTAGTGCCTAGTGGGCCTATTATGTCCACATGAATATCACTAAAGCGTTCATCAGGAAGCTCGTATGTTCCTAGTGGGCTATGTGTGTGTTTAGATATTTTACTGCGTTGGCAGTCAATGCATTGTTTCGACCATTGGCTCACATTTTTGCGTAATGCGGGCCATACAAATCTATCAGAAATTAGTTTTACAGAAGATTTACTGCCGGGGTGAACTAAACCATTCAGTGTTTTGAATACTATATGCCTGTGCTCTTTTGGGATATACGGGCGTATTTTGCTTTGCGAAATGCCGCAGTATAGTTCGCATTGTGTATCAATGCAAGTTTTTTAAACGTCAAGGACGATACTGATTTTATTAAATTCTGAAGTTCCTCGTCGTTCGCTTGCGCTTGGGCAATTACATTGTAGTCGATTTTGTTTGGCGCCACAATAGTTTCAATTCTAGATAGGAAGTCTGCGGCTTCGTTGTTGGTGCCCTTCGAGTGGATAATGTTTGTAGAGAATTGGCTTATGAATTCCAATTGTCGCGCTTCTCGCGGGCTTCGCTTTTGGCGTTTTTGTTTGAAAGCGTACACTAACGGTTTCTGGTCAGTGATAATTGCGAATTGGCGCCATTTAAGCATCTATCTGAAAGGCTTAATTGCTTAATACACAGCTGTCATTTCTCTGTCGTATGTGCTATATTTGAGCTGCGCAGGGGTTAATTTCTTTGAAAAGAATGCAAGCGGTTGCATTACACCTTCTACCCATTGGTTAAGTGTGGCGCCAATTGCGTAATTTGAAGCATCACACCATAATTCTTCTTTCGCGTTTGGCGCTGGGTACGCTAGCATTGTTTGCGGCGCAAACTGAGTTTTGCTGTTCTCGAATGCTTTTTCAGTTTCGGGGGCCCAAGGAACTTTTCGTTTGTCGTTATTTTTGGCGCTCTTGAGAAACTCATTGAGTGGGGTCTATATTTGTGCTGAAATTTTACAGTGACGTCTGTAAAAATTTATGAAGCCTATATATTGCCTCAGTTGTTTGATTGTCTCGGGTTTGGCATAATTTTTATAACTTTCACCCTTTCCTCCATTGGTTTGGCGCTATTTTTGGAAATTAAGTAACCTAGAAATGGGATTTCCTTAACTCCAAATATGCATTTTTTTATGTTAATGGTAAGGTCATACTGGTCAAGCCTTTTTAATACCTAAATATTCATTGGTTACCCCTTTAACACTAATCGATGATTTGTTGTTCTAGTCACGGGTTCGTAACATCACACTCGGAGGGTCGTAATCACCATGTCCAGCAGGGGTACTTACAAGCAGAAAATGGCTGTCAAGGAGTTTGACAAAATACGATCAAGTTATCCTTGCACCGTACCGTGTTGTACACTAAACTCAATCGTCGCCTGCAGCCAATGTCTTTTCCGTGGCCGGGAACACAGCGAACCGCTGATGAGTCGGTCCATCTGGATTCTGGATGGGAAAAGCGTATATGCGAGGAAACAAAATGGTGAATATTAAATCATGATTAAACCTTTCGGAAATGCGGGTTCATGTATCAATGATCGTTTATTCGTGTGTCCCTATAATATAAAATAAATACTACTGTCATCATAAAGAAATCAAGGGAATATGTTCACTTACTTTGGTATCCGTTGTTTCGTAGCGCAGGCCTACGATGGAATGGTACTCGTACTATTCAACTATATTTATATTTGCGAAATTTGGCGCGCGTCCTAGCATATGGATTAAAATTGTAGATTTAGTCAAGCTATTGTCACTACAGTATTGGTGATACGAAATTGTCCACCCAGAGGGCGCTGTGGGGTCTTGTGTGAAAATACAGTAAATGATCTTGTAACCATCTGCTCCCCAAATCTATTAGTGTATTTTCATGAAAATAAACAGCAAAATATGCTGTAATCACGAATTTTTCTTTTTGTTAACTAATTACAGCACTTTTGCTGTATTTTTTTTTGTTTGTTTTACAGTGTGAAATTCCAACGTCAATCACGGTCAGTATTTTTAAAAGCCAAAGGCCTTTTTTCATGAAGATGCCTTCCAGGGAGAGATCCTTTCCGAAAATTTGAACCGAAAATGAGGGAGGGTGGGAGATGAGTTATGATATTTTTTCATGATAAACGATGTTCTACTTTAAGGCCAAGTTTGCGTCTAAGAGTCTAATGTAAAAGCAAACGAAACTGAAACCCTTATAATAAATGAGTGTGGATTGATGTACCGATTCGCTGGGAGAATTCGTTTTTTCCTTTGCTGTCTCTTTTTTCTACATGTGACTCTGCAATGCCGGAATGTTACGATTTGCCAGACAACGTGTCTTGCGCATTAATGTTTATTTTAAAGTTGTCATCGTTTCTGTCAGTGCAGGAATTTCTCCAAATGTTTTCCCTGAATTACAATAATACGAAAACAATTATTTTTCGAACAAACACAAACGCACATTTTATTTACATCTTACCCTCATCTCTCTCTCTCTCTTTAATACTGGCATATATTTTATACCAAGCGCTTTTTTATACCCTTCTAAATGGTAGTTATTATGCTTTAAGAAAATTTCATTCAAAAAATATTAGAACGCCAAATTTTATTTGCATTAGTTATGGTAGAAAAACTCTAGAAATGTGTAATTATCTTACCGAATACAGGTAACATTAGTTTATTGTGTAATATTCTCTATATGTCCTGTTTTCTAATTTTAATACAAATCACTCTGTATAACGCAATCTCTGAATAATCAATAAAAGTCAGTTTTTGTACATTTTTAACGAGATTTTCTGAATTCTTGTAATTTGTACTAGAGGTATTGTAAACTAAAATTCACTTTTAAACTTTTAAAGCCAGCAAAATGATAACAAAGCTCTGACCTAATTATTCAATATCTTGATTATTCTCCATAATTGTGGAAAATTAAAAAATGAAAATTGTCAAAGACATACATAGAAATACCTGTTGCGATTTAGCTTTAATATTTTTCCACTCGGCTTATCAAACTACATTATTAAGCATATAGTTATACAAGCAATGTATTCCAATGTGATGGTTATTAAAAATTCAGCATAATTATTTAATAGAAATTGGTATGTATTTTGAAAAACTGTCATTTTAATCGGACCTATAGCCGAATGGTAGAGTTTCCGTGCTATAAAAGTTTTTTGCCGGATTGCCTCACGTCTGGAAATGATAATAAAAACTTGCAAAAACTTTCGAAAAATATAAAGACTCTTTGCAATATGCATATTAACTCGTTGGGAAAGACTTTCTCGAAAAACCTTTCAGGAAAATATATTTCAGAGAGAGAGAGAATCTTAATATAAAATAGTTTCTAATGTACGTTTAATAATAAATACGTTTTATTTCTTCCCTTGCCTGTGCATATGTTGTTGCTTTCTAAACAATTATATATTTGTAAGATCATTTTCTCTATAAAATACCTTTTGTCGTTGCATGAATAGATCTTATTTACACTATTTGTGCAGTTTACTTCGTATTGACAATTTATTATTGTTTTCGACTTGCGTTGAACGAAAACGGTTCGCAATTTTCTTTCTCTCCTCCTTTCCCATCCTTCTTAAACCTCTATTTTTGCCATGTACAGAATAGAATTTTTATTTCTTCAGTAGCAATTCGTGAGCTGAAACACTGATATTACGTTATGCTTCGCCATAGGAGAAATTAAATCTGAAATCATTTCTTCTAGCTCTATTCGGCGATTTAAATATTCAAGGCTTCTAAGTTTGGAAGGCAAATGGCTTGAAAATTTCGCCCATCCCAAGAATTTCAAAACTGATAAAAGTACTGCCATTTTCTTAGATTACATTTTTCTTGCAGAATAAAACATGTGATCTGTACAGAACAAATTTAGAAAATATGCCAAAAGTTAGAAAATGCAATGGTAAAAATAAACGCGGATATTTTTTCTGAATCGTGTAGTCAAAATAACATAAACGTAACTGTGTTTTTTTTTTTTTTTTTGGTAAAATATTTTTGAGGTAAGCAAAAATTCAAGCGTTGCTAAATAGACTAAAATCTTGCTGATTCAAATCTCGGTAATGCGAACTGGTATGTACGTATTTATTTTACGTTTTAATATAAAGAGAATTCGTAATTTTGAAATAATACAGTTAAATATATTAGTTTACGTATACATAATTTTTTTAAAATATCAATATTTAATTTCAAACGTAATTAACGCCTTCTGGAAAAGAGCAGAATAGCGATTGCGGCAGCATGACCATTGCTTTCTTTGCACCATAAAATTTCAAATAAGTAATAAAGGAATTTTAAGCAATACCTTGGAAACATTTCATAAACTTTACGTTCGTTGTATTGACATATTATTATGTTCGGTACAGACGGATATGCCTTAAGAGCGCATATATTGAATATGTGAACATATAAAAATCTCGATACTCCGAAGCTTATACTAACCTAAACTGAACTTGGACCAATCTAGATTTCATATTTTTCTACATGTCCATGTTGTGAAATTCCAAATATCGATGCTTTGAACGTATATTGCGTAACAATTTAGCATAATAATTATACGATTTATGAGCAGGGCTTAAATGACCAGGAGCCCGTGGGAGCCCGGCTCCGTTACGTTCTCATTTTTGGCGATGTACACTTTTGGCATTTTTTGCTGTTCTGATGGTAGAAAGGTAAACCTTGTATCTACTATCCTTTAGTTCCGGGTTCAATTCCCAAGATTTAGAACGCTCATTAACTATAGGTCTACTCTGTGTTAAGCTCACACAGAAAAATATATGCTAAAGCTAAATGTTGGGTTATCCGGAAAGTTCTGCCGTTTTTGTAAATCTAAGCGCGTTTCTCTCTATTTTTTTGCGCTGATAAAGAGATTCGAGCTGATCAAGAAAAAACGATTAGTTCTGCTGATATTGTGTTACTCTTGCATGTATTGTATGTGGCATTATTTTTGTTTTAGTGCAGTGATAAAAAATGGAGGGGTCAGAAAGGACATTTTCGTCAAATTAGGGTCTTTTATTTCATAAAAGGAAAAAGTGCTAGCCAGACAGCTTGTAAATTTGTATACTTTATGGATAAAGTTTCTGACGACACATTTCGAAAATGGTTTGAAAAGTTTAAGCACGGAAATTTCAGCCTCAAATATGAAATCCTCTCTAGACGTCCTTCCTGTATAATGACAGACCTACTAAAAGAAACTATCAGTAAAAATCCCTGCTATACACTTAAGGAACTTGCAGATAAACTAAATAATCCCAAAATTACAGTATACGATCGTTTGACAAAGCTTGGGTAAGTAAGCCGCTATGATGTGTAGATACTTCATACATTGACAGAGCAGAATATGCTTGCTCGAATTTCAGCAGATTCCCTTTTTAAACTAAATGAAAAATCTCCTTTTCTGAAAAGTTTCATCACTGGAGATGAGAAGTGGGTACTATATAATAATATTACAAATAAAAACCATGGGTTAAGCCAAATAAATCTTCTTCAGTGATCTCCAGAAGTGGGTTTCATCCTAAGAAAGTAAGTAATGTTCTGTATATGGTGGGACTATAAAAGAATAATTTATTACGAAATGTTGTGACCTAATAAGACCATCAACTAGAACAAATACTCTGTGCAGATAGCAGTTTTAAATACAGAAATAGATGCAAAGCGGCCAGAACTGTTCAATCATCGAGGTGTTGTGTTGGATCACCACAAAACTAGGCCCCCTGCGTTGCAATTAATGTTCAACAGAGATTCATTGAGTATACATAGGCTGTTCAGATTCACCTCCATGTTCAACTGATCTTGCACCCTTAGATTCCCATCTGTTTAAGTCACTACAGAATTCCCGGAATGGCCTGTATTTCATTATTTTGGAGGCTGTCAAATAACATCTTTATAATTGCTTTATAAATTTAAGATATTTTTGCAAGGGAGGATTTGTTTTTCAGCTACAAGGAGGTGGCAAAAAAGCATCGAAGAAAATGGTGCTCATGTTATTCAATAAATTTTTATACTGTTTCTATATTGCTTCATACACACATTTACCGTCAAAATCAGCAGAACTTTCCGGATGACCGAATATATTAGTGGTGGTCGAAGTCCTTCATAAACTGTAAACGGCAGGGGATGGCGAGATGCTGGGAACCAGTTTTTCGTAAACCGACGCCACGGGGTGGGGATGAGTGCGAATCGGGCCATCGCTCTGAGCGGCAAATTTTGAGGGGTATCAAAATCAGATTATTATAAAAAATGTCGCCCTCTTGGGGCGGCAAAACAAGGCCGGATTTATAAATGGGCACGTTGGGCACTTGCCCAGGGCGCCAAATTTCAAGAGGCGTAAAAGGCGGCGGATCTTTTTTTTTTTTAATTGCAGTTTATTTACCGTAGGATTCCGTCGATCAGCTCTCCCCGAGAAGGCGCCCTCTACCCTTTTTTCTAAATCTGAAATTCTGAAAGATTGCGTGAAACAATCCTGCCCCTGAGAATAAAATTTACATTAAAAATGATTATTTTCAAGTAGAAAATAAAACTAAACTTACAAGTGAAATTTTTAAGCTTTGCGCCCCACATAAATTTTGCCTGCATCCGTCCTTGCCTTCCCCCAAATCCAAAAAAAAATTTAAAAATCGTCGTCAAATAAAATTAATTTATTCATAGAAAAATATATATTTTTTTAATCTTAACAATAATAATAACTTCATAAATTGATCATGAATGCCCCTCCTACTCCCCCCCCCAACAGAATTTTTTTGCATTTGAGGAACGAATCGAAGAAATTTTATTCATTTCTTTTAGCCAAAAGTGCTCAGATAGCACCTCCCTACTTTTTCCGCATTGTTCAGGGCGAGGGCGGAGAGACGGAATTCTGTGGTAATTCAAACCATATGTGTTTTCTTTAAAGGCGGCTAAAATGACTTTTTGGGCACAGATTACCCTTACAGATTGCCCTCACAGATTACCTTACGACTGAAAACTTTATAAAATGTATACCATAATTGTAATCTTTAAATCGTTAAATTTCCTTCGTATACACTTCCCAATGCATTATTCTCAGATGCAGCTCGAATGATGCGTTATATTATCATCAAAAATTTTTACGTAAATGAAACTGTATAGCTGAAACTATCAGTGGAAATGAACATACGCTTTTATAAATAAATTTGTATAAACTTTAGTTAAGTAATATATATGTATATATTCCTTTATCTATACTCTGTTTCTGAGATACGTTTTAAAAGATTTAAATCTTACATTAATATCGAAATGAAATTAATCAATGAATTTGAAGTTTATTTATTTAAATTACTTATGGAAATTTAGGAAATTATGTCACGTCCTTATAATCACAATATCATAAAATCAAAATACAATTTAATCACGAATAACCAAATGGAGTAGTACTGTATATATTGTCTTCCGATGATAGTTTTCAATTCAGGGAGATTCACTCTCTTATTACAGAATATTTTATTTACTATGCGTCACCAATTCCGCTGTTCATAGAAGTAGTTTTGCGTTAATAGTTATAAAAGCTCGTACTAGTAAATTACTCCCTAGTAATCACCCTATAAAAGTACAAAAGTATAGCGGCATGCTAATAGGTGGCTGCAGAACCTCCTGCTACTAGATGGAGAAAAATGTGGTTGATGCAGTAAAAAGCATTTGTGCTTAAACGATAGGCAACGTTTGCTGAAAAACGGAAATAAATAAATATAAATAAATATAAATATAATAAATAATAAATATAATAAATAATAAATAATAAATATAATAAATAATAAATATAATAATAAATATAAATATAATAAATAATAAATATAATAATAAATATAAATATAATAAATAATAAATATAATAATAAATATAAATATAATAAATAATAAATATAATAATAATTATAAATATAATAAATAATAAATATAATAATAAATATAAATATAATAATAAATATATAAAAATAATAAATAATGTAAATAATATGATATAAATATAAATATAAATAAAATCGCAAATAAATAAATAAGTAAAATATCGCTGTTGAAATTGTTTTCATACTAGATAACCTCTATTTCTGTTTTGCATGCAATCCATTAAACAAAACTTTTTTTACAGTGCCTCGGAAATTTTTATTGGATAATCCAAACACTACCACCAACTCTTGAGTTCAGTTGCAAAAAATATTTAAGGAAAGGAGATAAAAAAATTCTGTCTTCTTTTCCATGTTTTCTTTGTAATCTTCTTCTCTGAAACAGCTCTCTTGTCCTATGGTGTCTACTTCGGATGAAACCCACATTAAACCTGAAAAGTATGAACGACTGAGAAAGTGACAGAAATATGTCGTTTCGTCCATTTCAAGCTTATCGGTTCATAATTTCATTTTATTCTCTATTTCGAGACAACCTTTCATAATCACTATTTCGCATTCAAAAAAATCATCGTGATTTCAGATTTGTCTATTTCAACAGTAGCTTGGTGGGCGGGAGGGATGCTATTCGCTCAGTTTCAACTCGAAGATTTGAGAAATATACGGTGAGCTATCTTAGATAAAGAATGATGATTACAAAGCTCGCCTCTCGTTTTATTATCTAATTGATATTGATGCTCCAGCCTTGGCTACTTTTACGTACTTCAGTGAAGTTCAGGCAGTCAAAATGTATGTGAATTATTAGTAAAGTTCAAAGTTCTCGAATCTTAAATTCAAGAATGAAGAATGTTTACGTTTTCTAATGACGCGATATATTTCTACTTTCACAAGAATTATTTGTACAGTTAATTTTAAAAGTTTCCTTTTCCTTCCTGTTTAATATTTTACATCTCTCCAAAAACACGACATCCAAACAATTTCATATTGAGACTCATAAAATCAAAATGTTATATTTGTTGTTTTAAAATGAAAGTTGCGTCCTGTGAATTGCGAAGATTATTGCATATATAATTCATAAGTTGGATCCTATTTGTACTTGATTACTAACGTCGGTGGTAACTTTGCAAGTCGTCGTAATGGCTTCAACGAATACGAAATAAACTGTATTGGAAATACTTCGTTATCGCTTTTATTTTTTTATTTTTATTTTTTAATTGCCTCTTTCCATAATTTTGCATACATATTTTTAATAATTTTAGAGCATTTTTAATGTCTATTTTAAACTATTTAAGTGCTTTTTTGTCCGTTTTTTTTTGCTATTTTAGTGCCTAAACTTCTGGTCTCTACTTAGAAAGTTACAAACTGGAGCATATATGAAGCTTTGCAGACTTGTACCCACGACAATTACACTTAGAAGCAACTACTATAAAAACTACAGCAAATTGTACTAAAGATTGATATTTTGACAAAGAATCTATTTCGCAAAAAAATTTTAGGTTAATCAGAGCTTTTATTAACTATATAAACTAAATTCACCCTAATTGCCTTAAGAATTCAGTTCTGGTTGAGTTTTTTCCTGTTCGATTCAAGCAGCTTTGAAATTAAAATTCCAAAAATGGGTGATGGAAGTTGAAATCAATAGCTCATTTGCGGAAATATCTCAATCACTATTAAAGGAACAACTGATGCAATATATTGTGGAGTTTAATAGAAGTGAAACTTGGAATATTAATTTTCCTCGTACGATGCTGAACGGAATCTTTTTGTAAACATTTTCAAACTTACCACCAATAATAAGTAAGAGAACCCACTGAGTAAGGGAAATTTGAAAATGTTGAAATCTTTGCAAAAAATATTTCTTAGAACAAATAAAAAAATATACATAATTGGAACAGATTAGTGACACAATAGGAAATATTGCTTGTGGATTATATGAAGGATATTGTATACTAAAATTAATGTATAAAACGATAACAGAACTTAAGCATATAGAATCAATAAGAATACAATACCGTAATAATCAAAAAAAGCTTCAAGAAATGGAAAAAATTTGAATTGTAAAAAATAAAAACCGAATTGCACTCGCCGACAATGACAGTTGAGCACCAAGAAGAAAACATTCTACAACTACGAAATTATGTAAATAGCTAGAGGGCAGGCCGGTATGTAAATGAACTTAGTTTGATGTGATTGCGCATGACCGTATATCCGTGAGTGGCTCTGTAAACATGAGCCAGCAGCCTTATAAACCGGCGTGTAGTCAACGTTCTATCAATGCGAGAAGTTTCGGCCAACACAAAAACGAGTATTGAGTTAAAAGAATGGTGGATAGATGCCAGAAACGTCGATATACGCAAGTGATGGGCTTCAAGAGAGATCTGATCATCTGACTGAAAACCGCAGGGCGAGCAGCGCGTCGGGTAGATCGTCACGTGGAACATTCGGACTATACTACCATACTTTCCGACTGTGTTGGAAGTACTGATCACGTGACGCTACTCAGACACGGGGGACGAAATGTGCAGGGACCAGGCATACCACGAGTTGAGAGGATCGAGTGATGGTGTGTCAGGCACGTATGGAGCCAACGGCGACTCTATCCGCAATACGGGCACAAGAAGTGGCTCGTGTGTGCCCAAGAACCATATCAAGACGCCTCAATACAGCGAATTTGCGATCCCAGCGTCACTTGCGTGTGCTGCCGTTAACACGGAATCATCGACGTCTTCGTTTGCAGTGGTGTTAGGACAGAGCAACATTTGAAATGCAACAGACTGGCAACGTGTCATGTTTAGCGATGAGTACCACTTCGTTTTGAGGACCGATGATCATCGTGTCCGAGTATGGAGGACCCCTGGATAATGCCACAATCCCAACCTCACTATCGAGCGACACATTGGTCGTAGTGCAGGCATCATGGTCCTCCGAGTAAATGACTCGGAGGTCACTTTCATACAGAAATTAAACAAAACAACCCTAGAATTTATACGGCCTATAGTATATGCCATCTATCTATTTTTAATTATAAGCGTAGTTTAAAATGGGTAATTAACCTAAATATAAATGTGTTGTTATCTTATGGTAAGAGAAGACGAGCATGAAACAGAATTATTGGAATATTTTCTTATAAATGGCGGCAAAAGTAACAAAACGACTTCCTCCTTGAAGAATCTTCCTTGTGAAGAAAGTGCACACCATTCCATAGGTGTTACTTAGAGCAAAATTATTGCAAGACGGGGATGTTTAATCCCTCCGTACGCCTTCAAACTATGCTGTTGATAGGAACGGTATATATACGTTGTCTTTGAGCAAACATGCTCATTTCCGTGAATACTTAATGCTAATCATAGTTTAAGAAAATATATAAATCTTTAACAGATTCCGTCCACACGCTCATTATGCTTAGCACGGTTCATGAAATAACAGTATTATCATTAACACAGCAGCACTCCATAATAAAGTTTATGGCTCTCAACGATAACTTGGTCATCAACTTGGACTAATCACTTAGGAAGGTAGACCGAGTAAAATGATTAACAGAGAAGGAAGCAAGATTAGCTAATCGATCATTGATAAACACAAACAATTGAATTTCAGGGCTTAAATATTTGAACTTATGCATGCAAAAATAGCGTTACTTGGAGTATATAGATGCAAGTTTACGGAAAACAGTAATTCACTGTTTAGAAAATTAATGATAAGCTTATTTTATATTGAGAATAAGCTGTTTTATTAACTTTTATGTACTGTACACTGTGACATCGAGAAGCGTCTCCAAGTGACACACTGACCTTCTTAACAGAACTTGAAAACGTTGAATAGAAATGAAGTATCATTCCTTACTTGGCAGTTTTTACAGTAGGTATTGAATTTCAAGTTTGACTGACAAGAATCTCTTGAGTCGTCTGAGACGAAATTGACAGCTTAACGTATACTTCAAGAGTCTCATCACCCTATATTTCTCTCGAAAATCAAGATTATGACTGGGGTATAGATATAACTTAACGCCCTATATGTCACTAGATTATTTCCTTCAATCTACGTCTTGCGGCATTTGATCATTTACATTCGACGTTTCGTCACACGGTCTATCTCACGTCTTAGTATTTCTACAAGTAAATCCATTACAGAATGATTAATAAGGCCAATTTCCATGTCATGTATCCTACTAGCGAAGGAAAAGTTAGGCATATGTAATCAACTCCTGCAACTGTGCTTACGAAGCGTCCTCATGACGGAATAGAGCAGTGGTTTACCAACACTTTAGTGCAGAGACGGGTAAAATCTTGCAAAGTTGAAAGTAATCATCGAAAATTATGACGGAAAAGTTCATTTGAAAGTTCGTCCGGTATTAAAAGGGACGCGTAATAAATATTTCCCAACATGCAAGTGGCTTTCTAGTGCCCAGTTTAGCCTCTGTTCTTGCGAATATCGATGAGACATGACTCCTTAATTTGTCTTCCTTCTAATATAGACCGTACGTCTGCTTCTCTGCCGGTTCCGAATGGCGCCAGCTGCAGAAGACAGCTATGAGCTGGCCCGTTATCCCTATTCAAAATCGAAAACGGAATTGGAGGAATTGCCAAAATATTCAGTTTCCAAACTGACGCTTTGTCTTATAATGATTGGTTACTCCGAAATTGCTGCAGAAGCAATGACGAAACTCCGGAATATTAAATATTCATGACTCCAAGTGGCCCATCCGCGATTCCCATTCAAAAATGTTCCCTTCAAATCCTACTTCGACTCCAAATTCCTAAAAGAGCGAAACTTGAAACGATTGTCATCAGTGAATTTTATTATTGAACATTCGTGGATCAGCCGGCTGGGATGGTTTTTTAAGCGACGCGGATGAATACGAATAGAAGAAATAGAAAAGACGGAGTTCTGCCAATGACGGCCTATTCAGTTTTGGCCCTTTGTCCCGCACTTTTTAATATTATAGAGAACTTTGCGACACCTTTATTGGCAAGCATTCTAAATTTTACTTTTTAATCTACGTCATATAATTTGAACTCGCCCCTTAGACACAAGGTAACAGAATTATAATATAAACTAAGTATAGGAAAGTTTAAAAGAATTACATAAAATATACGAATAAAGTGAAATAAAAACTGTGATCATTTCTTCCAAATATTTAAAGACATCGCTTTAACATTTTTCATCGTTTCACATGGAAAATATTAATTCATCATAAAAGTTTTTAGACGTAAACGAGCAGCATTAAAGCTATTATCAAATATATCATCACTTTTTAATTATTCAACAATTTTTATCATTGAAAATATCAGTTTGTTTTGGTTGACAGCTTAACAAATGTGCTCAGAGACATTCCTTCGATATGTGGACGACAAATAAAAACTACAATAACCTGAATGGTGTTCCGATACAAAGTTTCCTGATGCTTCTCAAATCTGGAAAATATATAGTTTCTCTCTTATATGTTGTTATACGATAAATAAATCTTTAAAAAGTTAATTAAAGGTTAATTGTACAATTGAAAATACGTTAAAATCGGTTTCTCGAATTTCGCCTGAGAACAAGCGTAGAAGCTGATAAAAATTACAAGAGAAATAGAACGAAAAAATTTTGATGAATAATATAACTTTTTTATACACAAAA
This sequence comes from Dysdera silvatica, assembly GCA_006491805.2. Classification (NCBI taxonomy): domain Eukaryota; kingdom Metazoa; phylum Arthropoda; class Arachnida; order Araneae; family Dysderidae; genus Dysdera; species Dysdera silvatica. Next base: position 71,272,034 of record QLNU02015360.1, read on the forward strand.
TACGTAATATGGGATACTAAAACTTATTTAGCAACAGCTGAGTTGATACTGCTTCTTTTGTACGTAAGTTGTTGAGAAACATTTGTTTGTCTGTATTTCAGTTTAATATTTCTTTACACTTGGTTTCACATAACGAATCGAATTCACATAACATCGAAGAGGGCTAAAAATTTATTTAGATCTTTAAAAGTTCTTGGACTTTGCCCGTAAAGGACTTTCCCAAGAATGGAATGCTCTGATATTTACTGTCAAAACTCCTAGCCTTAAAAGCATATATGAAAATAAAATAGTCACTTTGATAAAATTTCATTCCAAAGTGAGGACAATGTCATAACCTGCATGTAGTGGTGAAGTCATAAAATAAATAGTACCGCGATGATTTAAAATCTATATTACAATGATATAAATTACTGAAATTACATACGTTAAATTACATATTAAATTGTCATAGTTGTTAGCATGATGTTTATTATACATTATAGAGCTTTGCAGGATATTCCGCAACGTCTGTTTATTAAAAACATTAGGTGTTTTTAATAAACAGACGAGGCGGAATATCCCGCAAAGCTCTATAATGTATATTAATAGACGCCGTGAAAGTCTTCGTGAATGTGATTAATGTTTATTATTATCATTACACTTTTTTTTAAAGGAAACTTTTCTGAGAAAACAACTTGTCCACCATATTCTAAAATTAGTTTACACGTTTATATTTTTTGTTCATGTTAAATATTTTAATATTTTTTAATTAGAACAGAGTAAACTAGAATGCGTCATGACATATATTGTATATTGTGTGTATAATAAAAGTATGGAAATATTATAATCGAAAACTTTTTGTACAAAATAAATTTTGTTACTTTCATAAATTTAATTACCAAGTAATGAATATATACGGTGAGAATGAAAGTGTAAATAAACAGAAGGCAGTCGGTAGCATAGTTTTTGTGAAGTGTCTTCAAATAAAATAATGATTATCTTTTTGTTATACAACAAATGAATCATTATCATAGGCGTCTATAAGGGTACTTCTATTGGGCGAGGGCTGAGAAAAATTATTACCTCCTTCTCAAAGCTGTCGAGAATTTTAGTGAATGTACAAGATACCAAAACGCTACAAAAATAATTGATACTGCTTGACAATTAGTAATGAGCTAAAAAGTACCTTATTTTAAAATGTGACTGTAAAACTTTTGAAAGTAATGCATAGCTGGTACAGGCAAATTCAATTTTTAAACAGCTAGGTGGGGTCTGAACCCTCCTGCCTCCATATGGGCGCCCATGATTGTTATTCGGCGTTATATTTTGTTTAGACACATACCTGACAAACTAATATTAAATAATGAAAATTTAAAAAATAGGTATTCACGATCATTTGTGAAGCAGGTAACACCTGGGTTATCTAAAAAAGCACCTATGCGGCGCACTACTGTGTTCTAATATGACAGCACTAGTTTCTGCGTGCTAATTTGAATATGCAGAATCATTCTGAGAGAGTTTTAACCCTTTATTTTTAAGTTTTTAAGTATTTTTAAGTATTTTAAGTTTTCATAAATAATCGACTTATGCAAAATAAAATACGGGAAATAATTGTAGATAGAAGCTTGGATGTGGCCTTAAAAAGTATATACTGATGTATGCATATTGATCAGAAGAACTAAATCAGAACATGTAGCTTAAGCGACACCCTTTATGTAATTGATCTTTCGTGTAGAAGAGTTAAGTACCGTCTCCTCACGAGAAGATTTATGGCCTGTTAGTATTACTGGTAACAGGGTCTAACGCAAAAGGTCCTTTATTTTGTAAACTTCCGCTCATGTATTTCACTAAGTACATGCACTCAGAGTAAACGACCCTTATGTCTTGTAGAGTCATGCATTTATGCCTTGACGAAACACTTTAATGACAGCAATCTTTAGAGAACGGGCTGATCATGTTTTAGAACAGGTGTACGAATTTTAGTTACAACTTAGGGAATGCAGGTTTAGAGGAGACTACCCTTAAATATAGGTAAAAGTGAAAACATTCGAACTAAACCCATTAACAGTATGGAAAAATCAGTCCAAAGGTGGTTTTAAATTTATTGCGACTTTTCCTTATTTTATGACTAAGACTTTCCTTGACTAAAAATGTAATAAAATATATTTTTATATTCTTACTCATTATTATTTTATATTTTTTTCAGATTCTCATTATTTTCTTCTGAATTTTTTGTGATAATCATTCTAGTCACGTGTCATCTTATCACTAATTTATCACAGCATCTTCAGCAGATTCATTTCGTATAATTTATACTTATCAATAATATATATATTCATGTAAAAAGAATACAGAAGGATCAGATCAGAAAAGGAAAAGTGATAAGGAGATAAAAAGTATGAAATGAAGTATATGTAGGCATTAATTCAGTCATGTTTTTGTTTTCTTTTTTTTTCTTCTTTTTGCTGTGCTGTATACAAACTGTTTATATGACTGTACCAGAGAGGAATAAATAAAGGTGTATCATTATTATTATTTTTTCCTTCCTTCTTGTTTTTGAAGGACTTCATTTGGCGCTTTTGGCCCTAATTTTAAAGTATATAATACCAAATGAAATTTTAACCTTATGGTGGGAAATTATTGCGGTTTTCACTTTCCCCCATGTTTTAAATTGTAGCTTGGAAATAAGCAAAGTACTCGACCATTTGGAAACACATAAATAATAGATACACATAAGATATATAATATATATAAGATATGTAATATACCTACGCCATTTGATGGCGGAGCCTCTTATCAAACGTGCACGCTGGTTGATGGAAAACCAGAGACTGATTTATTTCTAAGAATCCAGAACACATTTATAATATACTGTTGCCAAACTTTAGAAATATAAAAATAATAAATATATAATCAAATTGTATTGTTGTTGACTATCAAAAATGCAACAACGAAAGTTATTTAGTTATAGTAATCCAGTGGCAAGGGTATTGAAGTCTGTAAAATGGAGTTCACTACAACCTCATTTTACTCACGCCAGAAATCCCAGTTTTATCACACAACGATTTTCTCTACTTACCTATCCATATACTCCATAACCTCCCAGTACGCTTATTTTATAACAAATTTTACCGATATCGTTCATTCTGGAAAATTCAGTTACTACACGACCGAATTTTCTAAAGTACTAGCCATCAAGACTATATTATAGATGGGAAATAAATTTAAGTTTTAGCTTCTAAAGCTAAATGCGTTTGAATAAAGAGAAGAAATATGTTCATTTGCATAATTTTACTTCGTTTTCTAAAGTACGTGCGTTTTAATCACATCTATTTTCATATGGAAATACCAAATAAGAATGTTTATTTCCGAAAACGAACGTAAGAACACTTTTAAATTCTACAAAACAAAGAAAATCCTTGCACAAAGCCTCCAGCTATAAATATATATATATATGGCCTGCAAAAGGGTTGCTGGTATCTAACTGGAAGGAGACCCACACGCTGAACGTATGTGACGATGTGTGGAACCGGCCAGGCCAGTAACCTAGTGTCCTACCCCGCCTTCAAGTGGTGCAGGCTGAGCTTTCTATTTATGTGGCAAATTAATATTTGCTACACGGATAGAAAGGCGGAAGGGGAGGGCTAATTCACCAACCCGTCTAGCCAGCGTGGTGAAATTATGGCTAATTCCTCCATTATGTTGACACACCAGAAACCATGGCCCCTAGTCTCCAGGTGCTGGAGTGCTCCTGATCAAGGCAGCGGTCAGTGTGGCATGAAAGCAGGGGGTGCTAAGAATCACTGGAATGGCCCAGGCTGCCGTTTGTTATTGACCTTGGCTACGTTTAATGGACGATCCCTTGCTTCTGAAGCAAAACTTCAGGAATTGGAAGAAGAACTTGACAAGATCAAATGGGACATTGTAGGACTCAGTGAAGTTAGAAGAAAAGGTGAAGAGTTGGTGGAACTTAAAAGTGGACATTTGTTTTATTATAGAGGAACGGAAACTGGAAGAACAAGTGGTGTTGGCTTCTTAATCAACAAAAGAATTAAAGACTACCTTCTTGAAGTCGAAAGCACGTCAGATCGAGCAGCGAGGCTCGTTGTTCAACTAACCCAGCGATACCAACTTCAAATAGTACAGGTATATGCACCAACATCAAGCCATACCGACGAAGAGGTTGAAGAATTTTATGAAGAAATCAAAGAGTTACACACCAAAGGGAAACAACATATCAAGCTCATCATGGGGGATTTCAATGCAAGAATTGGACAACAGGAACAAGGAGAGACATCGGTTGGTAAATACGGATATGGGGAAAGGAATGAACGTGGCGATCAACTCATCGAATTTGCAGAAGCTGAAAATCTTAGCATCATGAATTCATTTTTTAAGAAGAAACCGCAAAGAAAATGGACATGGAAACACCCAAATGGGGGAACTAGTGAAATTGACTATATCCTGGCAAACAAGAAATCAATTATTGAAGATTGCAGTGTACTGAACAGATTTAATACTGGAAGTGATCATCGAATGGTGAGATGTAAAGTGCACTTAAATACTAAATTAGAACGACAGAAGCTCATTAGGAAACAAGTAAGTAAGAGGGTGGATTTAAAGAAATTAAAAGAAAATACCGAGGCATTCAAGTTGGAATTAAAAAATCGCTTTTCTGCACTGGAAGGACTTATTGATGAAAGTGATATCTCAGAAGCAAATGAAAACATTGTTAAGACAATAGTTGAAACTGCTGGGGAAATTGGTGGTGTAACCTGTAAAAAGCACAATAGCAAATTATCTGAGAAGACGAAACAGCTCATGAAAAGGCGAAGAGATATGAAGGTGGACAATCAAAATACCAGTTCCAGGATTGAGTACATAGAACTTTGTAAAACTCTGCGCAAAAGCATGAAAGAAGACATAAGAAAATTCAACTGTGAGCTAGTAAGGAAAGCCATTGAAAATAACAAGAGCCTTAGGGTTGTTAAAGGAAGTTTATCTGTTGGGAAGAAACACATCATTGCATTAAAAGGAGAGGATGGCACCGTAACAAGAAATAGGGAAGAAATACTTAGAAGAGTTGAAGAATTCTACAAAAATCTATACGAAAGTAACAGTGGATTAAACGAAGACATTGAAATAGTCGAAGGAACAGCTCCTAAAATCTTAAAAGAAGAAGTTTCATTTGCAATAAAAAGTATGAAGAAAGGAAGAGCCCCTGGTGATGATGGTATTACATTAGATATCCTAAAAGAAGCTGGAGAATATGTAGAAGACATACTTGCAAAATTCTTTACCAAATGTCTTAACAGCGGTAACATACCAAACCAATGGGATTCTGCAACAGTAATTCTTTTGCATAAAAAAGGTGATAAAGAGGATTTGAAAAATTACCGACCAATTAGCTTGTTACCTGCTATTTATAAAATCTTCACAAAAGTGCTAACACATCGCCTGCAGAAAAAATTAGATGCAGCTCAACCAAGAGAACAAGCTGGATTTCGAAGTGGATTCAGTACAGTGGACCATATTCAAGTATTAAGAGAATTAATTGAAAGAACACATGAATATGAACTTCCATTGTGTGTGGCATTTATTGACTATGAGAAGGCCTTTGACTCTATTAAAACATCAGCAGTCATCAACTCTTTAAGATCAACAGACATTGAGGATGTGTACATTGACATGGTGAAACGTGTGTATAAAAATGCAAGTGCAAAATTTCGGTTACATAAAGATACCAAAACTATCAAACTTGGCAAAGGGGTGAGGCAGGGAGATACCATTTCTCCAAAACTTTTTACTTCAGCTTTACAGATGATTTTTCAGCAGATAAATTGGAATAACAAGGGAATAAAAATAAATGGTGAATATTTAAATCATTTGCGGTTTGCTGATGACATTGTTATTTTTTCAACGAACCCATTAGAACTCCAAGACATGGTACAGGAGCTCTCAACTAGAAGTAAAGAAGTTGGACTCAAGATGAACCTACAAAAAACTAAGATCATGTTCAATAATTTCGTAGAGGAAACAAAAATACAAGTTGACAACATTGAGCTAGAAATTGCTGATTCATATATTTACCTTGGCCAGCTGATTTCAATGGATGGCAACATTATGAAAGAACTCAACAGACGTATTAAACTTGGCTGGAGTGCATTTGGAAGAAACAGTTTTATCCTGAAGGGGAAATTGCCTTTGTGTCTAAAAAGAAAGGTCTTCAACCAGTGTGTATTGCCAGTCCTCTCTTATGGATCAGAGACATGGAGTCTAACAGTTGGAGCAATACGAAAGTTACAGACAACGCAAAGGAGCATGGAGAGGTGCATGCTTGGAATAACTAGGAGAGATCGAAAAAGAAACACTTGGGTGAGAGAGCAAACTAGAGTAGAGGACATCATTGTTAAAGTAAAAGGGCTGAAATGGCGATGGGCTGGGCATATTGCAAGAAGAACTGATCAACGATGGACAACAGAAATTCTGAACTGGATTCCAAGAGACCACCGAAGACCTAGAAAACGTCCTCAAACTAGATGGGTGGATGAAATAAGAAAACAGGTTGGGGTGACGTGGAAGCGAATTGCTCAGGATAGACTTGTGTGGAAAGCATTTGGAGAGACCTTCATCCAGCAGTGGATAGATAATGGTTGAATATGATGATGATCTACCGAAGATCCTTTCCAGATCCAGAGCATGTTATGCTTGTGCATTTTCTCGAGACCTTCTACATTGTCAATATTTAGTTTATGTAATCAAGTATTTATTACTATGTATTGGCATGTCAATGCTAATATACATGATAGTAATTGAGTGATGTAGAGAATAAGTAAAAATAAAGATTATTATCAAATTGTTTATGTGTTGGGGACATGCATTTGTCTTGCGGTGGTTTTGTCGTAATATGTTGAGTTACGATAAGAATTATCCAGGTTTAATTCCCGGAATTGCCCATCACTGGATAGTTTTTTCTATGGGTCCGCAGTCCAAACTTTGATGTCCTAGGCAAAGGAGGTACCAGATTCTGTTTGGCGGGGGGAACTATAGGCCTGGTCCAACGTAGCCATACTGCATGGCAGGGTATCAATGATTTTAATCATGTGATTAAAATCATGCATTTTTTTTTAAAAAAATGCATGATTGAAATCAAAATTTATGACCTTTTATAAAATCAATGATTTGTTGAATTTTTAATTTATTTTTTAAAATATGGTAAGTTTAAACTAGTTTTTTAAATCTGATTCAATGAAAAACAATGATTTGAATTGGTTTTTCATTGCTTCAGAAAAAAATAATTTAAAATTAAAATTACTTTCTTCTTATTTCGTAAAACACAATACGAGCAAAAACAACTTTTCTGATGATTTCACTACAGTTGTTTACACACAGTTCATGGTCAACTATTTCTAAAGGTTACAAAGTAGTATGTGTTTATTAGGTATCTCCTTAATCTAACATAGTGATTTAACCAAATATTTTCGAAATCATTTTGTTTGGGCCAGATACACTGAACTAAATGGTCATAGGATTGAAGCTACCAACAAAAGTGGGTTGGAACTCTATGTGCGATCGCTTACATATCTATTAAAAAGTGTCCGATTTTCATGCAGGCAGGTGAGGGAAGAAAAAAAGATATAATAGATGCAAAAATAAACTTGAAAGTATTGAACATAGGTATAAGAAGAATGCTAAAAAAAAAGACTTCTTCAGTTGAAACTGATTTCTGTTGCTTCAGATAAAGTTTAAAAAAAATAATAATTCAGTATTTCTAAAGTGGTAGAAGTTTGGAAAGATCTAGAGAACAGTATAAAAGACCTTGCTTTTGACACTTCTTTGTACATTAAGACATTTAAAATATGCTATGAGCAAGCTTCGTCTCGAGCTCACTATTTGGAATATTTATTATCATTAAATTTTTTAGAGCAAAATGCATTTAAGGAGTGAGCAATAGATTATGAAAAAAAAAAATACAAAGATACCACATTATTAAACACATCGTTCTTAGATTCATTGTCCATGCACTGCCTCTCAATGAGACTTTATTTGAAGAAGAGACAATGAAAATGATTTCCACTCTTCAGTGGCGAAAATCACTGGCCTTCATAAAGGAATGTGTTGGCTATTAGGGAACTATGCACAGCTAAGGGCACCTCTGCTGAGTTGAATGAATGTTTTCCACATTTGGACTTATGCACAGCAAGTTATAAAAGCAATTAGGAATTGGGAAAGCAGCAAAATTGGCACTTTTATTTAAATCCTTAAATGTTGGTTTTTAATAATACCATAATTGAAATCTCTAATACATATTGCAGTCTCAATAAACAAGAAATAAAGGCATTGAATTTTCGTTTTTATGTTATTAAACACGTTATTTAGATATTCACTTAAAGCTTAGTAAGAGTAAATCGTTAAAAGTAATCGTTAAGAGTAAATCTTAGTTAGCGTAGTAAGAGTAAATTGAGTGTTAAAATCTTACATAAATGAAGCTGAAAGAAAAATTTGATTTATTTTGAGGTATACAATCTTAATCAAAAATCCGATTTTTCACCCTTGCTCTATGGAACTCGGATATCATGAATTTGGTTTTTAAACATTATCTCTTCGATCGTTTCTTATTCAATTATAAAGAATAATTATCATCAGGTTAGATCTCCTTTAAGTGTATTTTT
>QLNU02015360.1:71280784-71293560 GCA_006491805.2 Dysdera silvatica
CTTCGGTCTTTATAAGAAGGCTAAATTTGAATATGATATTCAACTTTTCTTGAATTTCTCAAGTTATTAAAGGATTTGGAAAGTGGGGAGAAGCGTGTAGGTACCGGCCCCCCTTGGAGAGATAGAGAGGATTGCCTCATTGGAGGAATTTTTAGGAGATTGGCTCGTATTTACATTACAGACTGAGAAAATCAGGAAAACTCACAAGTAACCCCTCCCCCACTTCCTCGGAGCTCACATGCCGAATCTAACGAATTTAATTGAGCTTAATGCAGATATATTAAAATCCTTAATGTATGAAAATTAGCGGCTATAGACCCTTGGAAATCGAGAAATTAAATATTAAAAGGTAGTTAAAATAGCGCCAATTGCAACCCTTTTGGCAACACGCGGCGGGATAACAAGCTGGTCGAAAAATGTGAAAAAGCGAACGCGGGGTGTATTCTAAAAGTTTAGAATACGTTCAGTAATACAGAGCTGGCGTTAACTTGTTAAATTTAAACGTATTAGATTTTGAAGTAGCTGTAAAGTTATTTTTTTCTCTATTCGTTAAATTGAAGTTCTATATTCTTTTTATTTTATTTCTGAAAGTCATAGCAGAAAACAAATTACTTTAATTTTTATAATCACATTGCAAGTTGCAATTCAGTTTGTGCATAAGAGAAGCATTCATTTTATTTTGAATCCCGCGCGTGGATGTTTCCGCGAAATAAGTTTAGCTAAACTGGTTTGTTTTCTTACATGTTTCATACATGTAAATTAATTAATTAATTAATTAATTAATAGATAGATAGATAGATAGATAGATAGATAGATAGATAGATAGATAGATAGATAGATAGATAGATAGATAGATAGATAGATAGATAGATAGATAGATAGGGAGATGATAGATTATTAAGCCAAATTATCTTGTTTCATTGAAATTCAACCGCCAAAATCAGAACCGCTTCCCATAATTTTATACATTACGACAGTCACATATATATATATAATATTTTATTATTATTACTTTATACATCATATTATTCTTAATAATTAATTGTCATACTATTACTTAAACAAAAACAAATAACGCGGTCAACCGACTGCCTAGTGGTTCTACATAATGTTAATAACTACGGTTCTCTGCAACGTATTTTTTTAAAGCTTTACATCTGCCATTAGGAACGTATTCTAGGAAACATTCTTCAAAACACGAAAGGTTTAAAAGATATTTGAGTTTAAACTTCACAAGCGGTCAATTTGACCCCAGCTGTGGCTCTAGTGTTAACGAGGTTCGATTGTATACAGCAGGGGTGGGCACGCATGAGGTTTATTGAGAGCTGCATTCCAATTTACCATATATTATAAGGAGTCACAGCATAGTTACATAGTATTAAATACACAAATTTAATTAATATGGTTACATATTGTACCAAAGTCTTAAGTGCTATGTAAATTATACATATAAGAAAATATAATTAAGAGAAAGAAAATACAAAATAATTATTTCAAAGTTTAATAATAACTCCTAGATGGACCTATCGATGCAACCGAAGGTCTACTTTTGAAGCGATTACGTACAACTTCTATTCTTCATTAACCGATTGACTTCCCTAGTTAGTCAATTTAACAAGATTCGTAAAAAATGTTCTGGAAAAAAAAAGATTTAAATTTTCGATGGGAGCCGCGCTTAACGAAGTGCCGCATTTACCCAAACTGCATTTATAAGGAAAAATTACAAAGTAAATTAAAGAATCAATTTTATTAAAATTTTCAAAAAGAACGTCGAATATGTTAGAACTTACTTTAAGTTGTACGCACGTTAAGCGAAAAGTTAGAAAACATTTTCCGTATTTTTTAAATTTTAACGTTTAAAAAAATATCAAAAACTATTCTGAATCATAATTATGTTATGTAGCAGATGCGTCGCTTGATTTTTTTGGATAGGTATTCGAATGAAAACTTGAAATAGAGATACACGTCGCTATGTAAAACAGGCGCCAAATCGCCAAGCTCTCATTCTCTTAAAATAGATTTATTTCATTCCAGTTGTGTTTTTCTTCCCCCACACCCCACACCCTTTGTACGCGTGGGGCAGTTTTTGACTTGTACGCATCTGGGATGTAGACAAATGGGCTATAATCGATAGGGAAGGAGCGACATTTATGATTAGCCTACCTTATGTGCATTATTATAAGATATAATAACGATATTTTTATAAATAAATTTAGTTTATTTCACGACGATTTTTTGGATATTGGGGGAGGGGGCAAGGGCAGGTGCAGAGCAAAATTTCAGAGTGGCCACAAAGCTTGAAAATTTCACTTGTAAGTTTAGTTTTAATTATTTTTTGGCTTGAAAATTAACATTTTTAATGTAATTTCTTATTATTCTAAGGAGGGCGCGCGCCCCCCTGCCTGCATTCGACCTTGGGGGGCTGGAGTTTGTTTCACACAGTTTTTCAGAATTTCAGATTTAGAAAAAAGTGTGGAGGATGCCTACTCGGGGAGAGCTGATCGACAGAATTCTACGGAAAATAATTTGCAACTAAAAAAAAAATCCGCAGCCTCTTGCGCCTTAGAAATTTTGCGTCCTGGGTAAGTGCCCAATAAATCCGGCACTGGTTCTAGCCTGAAGTTGAACCAGGGACGCACCGTTTGCATCTTTCTCTCCTATACGTAAAAAGCTCTAATTTGGGTTGGAAAATGTGTGCGTAAAAAATATTATCCAAGTTGTATGATCTGCATGTTATATGAAATTCATATTTCAAAATAAGATACTTTAAAATACCGGTAATATTTTCTTTGTATATATGGTAGGTCTTCCACATATAGAAATCGAATAATCCATAAAAAAATTATATGTAAAAAACTTCGATATACAGAAACAGTTGTTCTATCTAATGAACGGATATTTTAAATCACGGAGTTCACCAAAACTTCGATATAAAGAAATTGTTGTTCTATCTAATGAACGGAGACTTCAAATCATGAAGTTCACCAAAACTTCGATATAAAAAAACAGCTGTTCTATCTAATGAACGGAGACTTCAAATCATGGTGTTCACCAAAACTTCGATAAAAAGAAACAGCTGTTCTATCTAATGAAAAGAGACTTCAAATCATGGAGTTCACCAAAACTTCGATAGACAGAAAACTTCGATATACCGAAGTTTGATATATTGAAGTCACACTGTATTTATATGGCAGATATTACAAAATATTCTATAGTGATATTAAAATAAAGGGGCTTCTAGGTCCTTTAAAGCTTTCAAAAATTTATAGTTTTTATCATTACACAAAACCGTTTATACTCTTACATGTATTTAAATAAACATGATCCAAATTTGTCCATAATCAAGCTCACAGTGGTGAAAGGTAAGAAGTATTTTCAACGCAAGTTTAGATACTCGTAAAGTTCTAAAGTATATTTTCTCAGAAACTTTCTTCTTAATTTTTGAGAATGATAAATCGCAAACTGGTTAGCATAATTGCATAATATTTAATAAGCATCTATATAATGTAGATATTTCTAACTTTTAACCTTCAATTTTCGATTTTTATCATACTTCCTTAGATGTGGTCAAAATAAGTATTTCAAACGATGCTCAAAAACACTATTTGAATAAACAAATTATTATACATACAATTTTTTATCACTATTATTATTATTTTAAGGCATATTATAAATATTTAATATTTCTAAATATTTGAATCTGTGTGGCGTGCCGCCAATATAGAAGCAAAACTTAAGTTGTAATTTTGGACGGTGTCTGTTGCACTGTAATATTCAATGCGAAAACCATCTTTAATATTCGTAAATTTATAAAAAAGTCTGGCCCTTTAAATTATTATTTATGGTAATGTGTATACAAACTAAATGAATTGATATTGTTTAGCAACAACATTTTAATTGGTTTTATATTCTTTGGTAAAACAGAAGTCAAAAATCATTCGAAATTTCACACATTTTGCAACTTTAAAGTTTCTAGGTTCCTTTAATAGGAATTAAGTTTCTACTTTTCTTATTTTATACAACCATCTTATTCGGCCAAATCATGTAAAATTTATATCCTAGCATGGAATTACCAGGAAAAAGGAATGTCAGTTTCCAACTTCAGAAAATGACACGAAAAGAATGTGGTATGAAAGGATACATAAAAAAAGAACGGTATGTCATTACTTTCTATTTTATTTATTGTAAGTTCCACTACTGGTTTATGTTGACAGAATTGCGTTATATTATTTCGTTAAAGTGTATTGGCATCGAATAGATTTCATTTTCTCTTACAATACTGAATTTCAGTGAGAAACGACGAAAAAATACATAAAAGTCGCCAACAAATAAAAGTTGGCGAAAAACTTAGATATTCAACTTTGTCAGATTTTTCTTTTCATTCTTTTTTGAAAACTGAAACTGAGACTGTTTGGAAATAGCGAAAGAATCTCAACTTTTCCTCACTTTTCAAAGAAAATTTTGCCTTACGATTCGGATTCTTCTTTCGATTTTTGTAGACAAAAGCTTTATTTTTGAAATTGGAAATAGTAGGTAGTATTTTCTTTTCTTCTTTTTGTTTGAGACGGCGAGGATATGAAGGATATTTTGAAACTCTAAGAAAACAAATTCCCCTTTCTCTTCTTTGAATTCGCCTTATTGGAAAAAAAATTACTTACGTTTTTGCTTAACTTATGGTGCAAACTCGTTTTGTATAATACATAAAGACCTCTTCAGAGGAAAATGGAGAAAGATTCTCACCCTTTATTTCTTTTCAAATTTCTATTGATTTCTTAACTTTTCCAGAAAGCTAACGGCATTGAACGTAGGATATTAACGTGTCAACCACCAACAGTTTCATTTTTGTTTGCAAAGAACCGTGTGAGTTTTCTTAAAATACATTTAACTGGAGTAAAAAAAGTAGCTTAAACCATAACAGACAGCATAGTTCTATTTCATAGAGGTGGCATTCATTAAATCGACAATAATGTTTTCAGCTATTATTGAATTATTTTATATGAAATACAGCGGTTTCCGTAAAAAGGTGAAACTCGTGCGTTTGGCAAGATTTTCACAAGCTTTTATCTTCGTACCTACATAAGTAATAGTGCCATTGCGTATAATAATAACGCAAACAACAGAATTGACAAATTTATAAAAACAAATAGAGAAGAAATAATTCACTATTAATTTATACACTAATGAATTAGCGCCTTTCGGTAGTGCAGTGTTAACTCGACGTTATACTATATGGGTTCGATTCCAAACGGTGAAAAATGGAAATAAAAAAAGACCACGCTTTCCGACTAAGGACTCACCGTAGACCAAGGGTTGTTTACCTAGGCCATAACAGGTTTAGATTCCTCGAAAAAATTTAGATCCCGGTGCAGCATGACCCTTACTGTCCTTGCGCCGTAAAACTAACAAAAAAAGTATTGAATTATATAAATATGCCAACGACTCCTCCATATTACCATGGGGAAATGACGAAGTGAAAGAAGAAGGTGAATGTGGCGCAAACAAAATTTAGTTAAAATTATCTAGATATAAACGGCCTATTCAACTGACTACAGAACCAACTTCACAAGACTACTGTACAGGAAATATGGAAAGGAAAGAATACTTAGAAATCGGCGCTCTTGTTGTTAATTGTCTACTTGAGAATTCTAGCCTGTATAAAATTGCATCCTAGTTATCAGACTAGATAGCACTAGGTTCGATTTCCGATAAATTCGACTACAGGCAACAGAGTCGTAGTTCGGACATGATGTTAAGCAGTCGCTTACGTCTAAAATGATTAACAGTGCGAACTAGAGAAGTAAATAAATACAAACCGACCTGAATTTATAGCAAAGCCTATATTTTTAAACTATGCTAATTTCAAAATCCACTATTTTACAGTTATAATAAAAAAGGAGTGACTAAACACTAAACGATTGCATTCAGCCATCGAAACTTCCGAGCATTATAAACGCGTGAATTTCCGTTCAAGTGTTTAAAACCAATTTTTATACAGGGTGTTCCGAAAACATCGGATTAAAAGTATATAGCCGTGATGCTTGTGCAGAATGGACCATAATGACCCTTTACATGGGGAGGTCGGAAATGAATATCCACGGAGTTATGCATACTTTTATTTTTCAGAGGCGGGATCTCTAATAACCAATGGCGCCTTCAAACCAAAAATGAGCTTTCTTCTAAATCTCAAATCCGGCGTCAAACCGGTTTTGAGACGTGTTGGCATTTTTTGTGATTGCTGAGATTGGCGACTTGATTTTATAATTAGCGCAATTTCATAGATAAAGATTTCAAGGTTCCTACGTAGGGCTGCAACTTCCAATTTTTCCCGGTGGAGCTCTATGAACACCGGGATACCCTCTAGGTCCGTGGAAACTCTCTTGGTTCAAAATAAGAAGTTTAGTTTGAAAAATCAAATTTTCAAACCTCGCAACACCGATTAAGGAAGTTTGCCTAAGGAGTGTTCCAATTTTTGCTACGAAGGGCAAGATAGGCGACAGGGGAGGGGAAAGTGAATTGCACAGGGGCCCGGTACTAAAAAGAACAAACCCTCCGCCCAGCATGCGTTAGCAAGATCCGTAGACGGACGCCTTACCAACTGCGCTACTGGGACGCCCCTCCCCCCCCACCCCCTGCAGTCTAATCCTCTGACTGCTTATCCCGCGATTTCCACGGGCAACATGAAAGTAACAAAATTTTTCATCCCGCGATTTTCGCGGGTATGCAATTTTTCCATCTATTTAAAAGCGCATCCCGCTTCTCCACCGTTTAACTGTCGGTAATGCATTTTCTACAATATTTAGACTTCTAGTCGTAGTTTGGTCAACAAATGGCGTTATTGTCGCCTAAATTTTCGTATTTGCATAGAGTTCACTAACTGATTTTGCAAGCGCTCCCTTTGTTATCGGTTTTTGTATTCAGAATATGGCTTGCAGGAAACGTTCAGCGAGTGGTTTTCATTAGTATACATGCTTTATATTTGTATTCTATAAAATAATGGAGATTTCAAATATTACGTAAACATTTTTGAGGTCGGGGGGGTTGCCGATCATCTTATTTTCCTATGTTGGTCAATGTTAATTTTTGCTTACCCGGAGGGAGGGGGGATTGAAATGGCCAAAATATTGCTTACGTAATACTTGAACACTTCCTAAATCGTAATTTAATCAAGATTTATTTTCAGAATTTTTGAATTTAAACGATTACTCTTAAAATTGATTTTTATGAAAGCCTGTTCTTATGCACGAAATTTATATTAAAAAAATCTTGTTTACAAAAATGTGCTACATATTTTAACTCTCAAATGCATGTAGATTTGAAATATGTAATAAAAATATATGCAATTTTTGAAGCGACTTTAAGAAAATGATTAAGCAGTTAAGAGGGTTCAAATTATTTTGCATACTTCCATACAAATCGCCACCCTCCCCACCTCTAGGATTCATACTAGATCCATCAATGCCCTCCACCTGCCAATCATATACATTTATGCTCCGAAAATTCTTTTATATTCGCTCATGATTTACAGCCAAATATTCGCCATTCTCGCCAAAAATTGGTGACCGCAAAAGATGGGAAATTAAAGGCCAAACTTTCAAATACAATTTTCATTGGCTCGAAATTGTTAACTCCCACATGCCACATATGCACAGCGAATAAGCTATCCTTTTTTTTTATAATACAGCCCAGATGCTGTGTATTGGATAAATACGTCCAGTTTGGGAATGCTTTTTTTTTCATCCAATCATGCTTTGTTATTTGTTTATAGCCATAACTCCGTGGTTATTTATTTCCGACCCCCCATGTAAAGGGTCGCTATGGTCCATTTTGTACAAAGATCATGGCTATATACTTTTGATACGGTGTTTTCGGAACACCCTGTAGCCATACTAAAATTTCTTTTCATAGGTAATATTTTATTTATTTTAACCCATGGAAGGCTTAGAGATGACTAAATATCGGAGAAATGAGGCATCGTTATTTAATTTCGAACAATACATGGCAAGAATTTTTCATTGGTTTATCTGCTCCTGGCAGGTAATTCTTGTAGGAAGAAAAGTAACCAACTTTGTCTACCTGTCTTTGATTTGACATAGAAACGCAAAGTTTGTCGTGTTACGATGAGAGAGAATTTTCTTCACCAAATTTGCATCAAAGGGATCTTCCACAAATTTTTTGCAACGAACTGGAAGGTTTTCTTGTAAATATTAGTCTGCGCAGCGAAAACTAAAGGCTTCGGTTAATAAGTGTCTCATAGTTAGAAGTGGGAGGTCTCATATGTTTCATCCTTATAAATTAAACGTTATTTCATTTAGTAAAACAGGTATTAATATCTAAAATGTATTATGTTATAGCTAAGATTATAGATTAATTGCTAAATTGATATAGGGAAGCGGATGTCTCTTGTTACTCAGCAGGAAAAAACAGTGTGTGTGTATCATATAGTGGTTATACACTGACTGGCCAAAAAATTAAGAACACTCCTCACTCAAACTTTGACTTCTGCATGCAGCATGTGCATTGAAGTAATAAACTGGATTCGCTGATAAAAAGCTTTTCCTTGGTTAGAAGCACCAATGAAAGTTACAATTCGCCGGTGAATAAGCAAAAGAAGATAGTTGAGTGAGTTTGAACGCGGCATGGTCAAGCGCTCCAGAAGGACAGATTCCAGTGTCTTTTAAACCGCTAACCTTTTGGGCTTCTCTAGTACAGCAATGTCTCAAGTCTTTAACGAATGGCAGCTAAGCAAACAAATTTCGAGCGAAAAAGTGGAATGGTGGACGAAAATCGCTTGTGGACGGAAGAGGTGCCAGTCTATTGACAAGCATTGTGGGCAGTAACAGAAGAGCTACAACGCAACAAATTTCAGCGCAATACAAAGCAGAATCATCGCAAAGCCTATCCGTACGCTCTACAAGACGGATCTCAAAACGAATTGGTTTTAATAGCCGGCGACAAACAAGAGATCTTTCGCTTTCGCTGAGAAACCGAAAAAACCGGCTTTTGTGGGCAAAAGAACGCTAACATTGGGCACTTGATGAATGGAAGAAAGTTGTGTGGTCTGAAGAGCCTAGATTTCTTCTCCATGACGTTGAAGGCAGAGTCCATGTGTGACGCAAGCAGCACGAAGCCATGCATCCGGCATGCCATATGACAACTGTTCAAGCGGGTGCCGGCGGAATCACGGTATGGGCAGCATTTTCCTGGTATACACTTGGTCCCTTAGTTCTATTGGAAACATCCATCGATAATATTCACCTACCTTGACGTCGTTGCTGACGAGCTGCACCTGTTTATGGTCATGATGACTCTTGATAGTGATGGCTATTTCCAGCAGGAAATGAACTCAGCCACAGGGCTAGAGAATCATCTCAGATTGGTTTGCGGAACATGATTCCGAGTTCCAATTGCTTGTATGGCCTCCTCAATTACCAGATCTCAACCCGAGTGAGAATTTGTAGGACTAGATGGAACGATCTGTTCATAGCTCCAGAACACCACCATCCAATCTGAGAGAATTAAGAGCTTTCATTTTGTTAGTATGGACTATTATTCTTCCTCAATGCTTTCAGCAACTTGTAGAGTCCACGCCTAGAAGAATATCTGCTGTCATCAAAGCCAGTTGAGGTTCAATACGATATTAGTACTGCGTAGCAGGATGTTTTTAATTATTTGGCCACTCTGTATATATGCTAGTTATACAAATAATATATTATATTACATTAATATTCATATTAAATACACTGCATTTATACATGAATTACGTAAATATGTAATTTATGAAGTATTAAATATCACATATTAGATTTGCGTATCAGCTGAATGATTAAATTTCAAAATTCAGTACTTGTTGAGAAACTGCTGCAATAGGAAATTTTGAAAAGAAATTTCTGCAATGTATTAACATAAGCTTTCGGCGAATGTGTTCGAAAATAACTACAAATATAAAAAAAATATATACAAATTGTGTGTAATGGTTTGTTTCTGTTTAACGTTAGTATAACTAGTCTTTTGTTTATAAAATTGTGCTGGAAAATGCAAAATTGCAATTTTACAAGCTCCTTATATTCTCTCATGTTCCTTTGCAAAAGCATGCAGCTAGGAGAAGAGAAGCAATAATATATCAACTGTAATTTATTTCATGCCGTCTATTTACACTTTTATAAGACTGTGCACTTTAAGTTTTTGTTTAATAGTCCGAACTTAACTTTTAAAGAACAGAAAATATGTAGAAAAATATCCTAAATTTAAAAATTTTCGAAGTGGCTAATGAAAGTCAATTCGCTTTAAATTCTTGTTTCCGAAGCTGGAAAAGTACCCTTCTAAACGTTGGCAACGTATTGCTTCCCTGGAACAAGAAATGCTCTTAAGAAACCTGTTAAGAATATCGGACAGCATATTCATAATAAATAATGTTCAAATTTTGCGTACCAAGCATCATTTTTCACTACTTGGTGAAGTTATTTCGAATTTGCTGCGCTTTATGAAGTTTCAGAAACAAGGTAGAAGAAAAATGGAACAGGAGAAAGGAAAGGAAAGAAAAAAGACCTACCAGTATTGTAATATTTTCAGTCGAAGTATCTAACGCATAAATAATATCACAAAATCAGGCCTTCTTTCAGAATTTTTGAGAACATGTAAAAAATTTTAGAATTTAATTATTTCTGTCTATTGCTTTGCACCTTTATGTCTCGCCAATAGTCATGGAAACCGTTCCAGCTATTGTATGCATTTAAATATTTGTATGTCACTTCCCAGATGTTTGGCTCCTCGATCCCTAAACTTTTAGAGGGTTGCAATAATTAAAATATTGCCAGTGAGAGGAGAAATTTCTCAATGTGATTATACAAAGTGGCCTCAAACGCCCTCCGTCCATTCCGCTTTTATTTTCAGTATCATTCTTTACGTTTCACTGTGCCACTTCAAGTTCAACATTAGATGAGTTTATATGCGTATGAATTAGGGATTTTCAAACTGTGTGATTCGGCCCACTAGAGAATCACAAATATAGGCCAAGGGCCTCGCGACGTTGGCTAGTAACTTGTACAACATGTTGTATAAAGATATTTATAACATGCATTGTGAACAGTTTTTTTTATATACAAGTCGTCAGCAATCTGTAAGAGGTGAAAGGTGTCGTGGGTCAAAAAATTTGAAAACCCATGATATATAATGACGAAAAGCCACTTCCATTTTTAATGGCCATCAAATTGCCAGCTATCCTCTATATCATCCCGCTCGCTTATATTAGTTTTCCACAGTTAATACACGTTCTACTTCTGTTTATACGAAGAATTGCTTAATTCAGCATGGCACTTTTTTAAACAAAGCAAAAAGGGAACTTCGTAAGTCTTGTACTGAACTCAGAATTTTATATAGCAGGGGTTTTCGAACTCTACGTCGCGGGTTTCTGTCATCCGTGCATTGCGATGTTGACTAATATTTTACATGAGAAGTTATATGGCTGTATTTATAGCATGTGTTTTGATAAATTTTATATATTTGGGAGTCGTCGAGAATTTATGAGAAATGAAGGGTATCGTGGGACAAAAAAGTTTTAAACTCCTTGTATATATACGTATATAATGTATTTGTAAGTAGTACTATGATTACGATAACACAACTAGTAACTCCAAAGCACCTAACGGATTTAGTTTTCTTCTTTTTCTTTTTTGACTGATATAATCAACGGAATATATGGACATCTGGACTGACGACTTGTTTAACCAAACGAAGTCTGAACTTTTATGGATTGCTTGGACACTTATAGAATTATCAGGATTCCTTGTATTCCTTTTATTAGCCGCAAACTGCTGTGTAGCAATGTTTTACGTAACATTAGTACATAAATTTATAATTGTAATATTTATATTTTTCTATGTTTTGATATATACACTGGGTGGGGAATCATCTAATCATTGCCACCTGAAGTCAAAAGAAAAAGTTATTTCGAAACTTCTCTTTTGGTTTCAGTATATCCGACGAGGCTTTGATTCAACAAAATGTCGGTAGTTTGTAGGAGGTGCATCCAACTAAGCTCTCTGTAATGCAGATTTGGAGAGAATTAGTGCACTCGGACACCTTATATTACTTTCTCAATTGTTCCATAAGTGCTTAATATAGTTGTAATCGTGAGAAATTAGAGGACAGTTGATATGCTAAAAATCAGACTGATGCTCCTCCAAGTATACCTCTACCCTAATTGCATTATGACGAGGCATTTTATCACCTTCGAAGACACCATCACCATTCGGGTAAAAGTGAAACATAGCAGGGTATACGCAATCAAAGAAGCCTTTCGCAATATTGGAAACCTATCATGGGTTGATGACAACACAAGCACCAAGTATCCAAGTTCTTCTAAATTAAACATGCCTCATACTAAGTGATGTGTGCTTTGCAGAAAATTTTGAAACGAAAAATATTCACGAACTTCAATTACTAAATATCCAGCGTAAGTGTAACATAATATTTATTAACTAACGATTTTGTTTTATATGCTACACCACTAACAAAACTGTGATGCTCGGCCCCATATTTACCCCTTAGTAAGAAATACGGGACCCCTTAAATTTCCGAACAATAATATTGGTTAAATTTGCTCTTATTACTTCTTACATCTTAGTAACGGTTACTTTAACCTGTTACTGTATAATAGTTCAGTAAGTGTGTCACAGGTTCATAGTTGATTTGATAGTGATACTTATAACTTATGAATACTATGTAGTATTTACTGCATCTGTAACTGTGGCGACTGAACACCTTTTAAGAGTTTGATC
>QLNU02015360.1:71309409-71320010 GCA_006491805.2 Dysdera silvatica
GTCTCCACAAATACGCTTTACTCCTCCGCCCAATCAAGTTTCCAACCGACGTGATGGCAACACCGACCAACAGCACGGACATAAACAGAAGCCGCCATTCGCTCTGACGACGATAGCTGGTTAACGCTATCGAAATAGCTATCAGCAGTGTTATCGTGTTAATGATTTTATCGAACTGCACCATAAAAATTGTATTTTATTTGCTTCTATTGATTAGTGCAGTGTGTCGCTATTAAACCATTTATTTAAGAAGAAACTAGGTTTATAAATTTCCAATTTTTCATTCAATATATCTTACGCTTTTTACCAGTAAAATATTATTTTCTTGTGTGTACGCACGTGTATGCGATGATCAATGTGTACCTACTTCGTGATGCTTTTAATGTTTTAAGATCCAAGTTATTTAGTTCAAACTAGAGCTCAATGGCCCAACATCACAAGCTTTGGGCTGTGGTAGATGTGATAAAAACCTTCATGTTGTGAAAATTTTATAAACACGAGGCTTTAGACGACTGACAGGTACATATTATCCTATATCTTGTATACGAGCAGTACACACTAAATTTTTATTTTGTTTTAGACATTAAATATTACTATTTATTGTACAAGGCAAAAAGTTTAATAATAAGAAATTAGTCTTTAATACCTAGCAGTTCATTTAGTACTATATTAACGTGCCTTACTGATCATTAACACTGCAAGGAAAAATAATAGCCTTCCATGAATAAGAAATTTTTATCTTCTTAATAAATCTAATATATTGTTGCTTGTATAGAAATGTAGTATTTATTTAATGGATATAATATTTATTTAATAAAAACGGATGCAGTAATATTAAAAAAAAATAACATCAGTGCCCGTTGTAAAAACAAGACCATAGAACAAATAAATTCTTTCTAATACTATGGCAAACACTTCTGCCATAATAATGATCAGGCAAAAAAAGCTAGATGCCGAATTGACCAGGACAAAATGAAATTTAATGAATTGAAAAAAATTGTGCGAAATAACATTAATTTTTCTCCTATAGGTAAAAAAACTCTAGTCTGAGCTTAAACGTGGGTGTCGAAAATTATTAAGTATAATAATATTAAGTCATCATCTTAGACTCTTAATTCTAAAATCTTATATGTCTTATTCTGCTGAAAGGATGAGAGATTTGGACTGTAAAAAGTCTTTCAAAGTGCGGACTTCAGAAGGATTTAGAAAATAAAGTAGACTGATAAGAAAGATCTCAAGCCAAGAAGTAAACAAATCCAGTTCAAAAAAAGTTACCACCAATATAATACTGTAAAACATTAGAGCATATTGTGTACACGTAAGGTGAAAAATATAAAGTTGCCTAATTTGCATTAGAGGCAAACATCATGAGACAGAGGCTCATAGTCAGATAAAGAAGAGGATGGATGATTTAAAGTGCGAGACTTATCTAAGCACAGAAGGAATTACCCACGCAAATAGAAATAGGAATCTGTGGCCCTTATTGGCTCTTAACCTGCGAATCAGATAAAGCATTTGAAGAAGAAATATTTATTTAATCCCTTAACGCCGTAAAAGATTGCATGTAAGGAAAGAAAATTGTGTTAAAATTATCAATGGGATTTATCTTTTGAAAATATTTGTTAAAACCACATCTTATGCATTTCTTGCCTGCTGCTGTGCTTAGGATAAAGTTCTTTATTTTAATGGGTGTATAAACTAAATATCTTAATTTACAAAAATTAATTTTAAAGTAAAAAATTATTGAAAAAAAAATCATGCTCAATATTAACTGATACACGACTTTAGTAAACTCACCTTAATTAATTAAGATTTTTAATTAAGATGGCAAGACTGATAACATTGCTAACGACTTCAATTCTTTTTTGACATTGCGAAATTGGGACCAATTTTTCTCTGCAAATTAAATTAATCATTCAAAATGAACGATTCGAAAATAAAAAAAAGATCAAAGAAGAAAAATTTAGTTCCTTGAAATACCAAATACTAAATTAAGGAGAATACAATAAAAAGTATTTAGCCCATTTTTAAATTTTTTTCGAAAATTAAATTTCCAAGCAATTTACACATTTATCGGTATCTATTTTCTGAATGCATAATTTTTGCCTATTTGCAAAATATTAATTATATTAATAGAGAGAGAAGACATATTTTCTGTTTTCAATGAAAAATCTTTGACAAAACTTAGCTTTAAGTAACCACCAACAGCCTTTACAAATGAAATAATTCCGTAAATCTACATGCTGTTAATCACTTTCACCTAGAAGAGAAACAGTGATTTATACACATCCCCAACACCTCTCCAGAGTTTTGATACACTCCCTTAATGAACTTTAAACACACATCTAAACACACATAAAATCTAATCCACATCCCCTAAAAACATTGAACACCCCCAGTTTATGAATCCTGGATAAGCTTCTGAAGGGAAACATCAGAAATGACTATACACACCTCCTAAGTGTTTAACGCAGGCCTTTTCTTTTAAGTAATTAAAGTGTCATCTGAAAGTATTTCAAACATTTAAAGCTTGAATTTAGATTACCTTTTCTTATAATAGAGAGAATTGAAATATAAGAAATTACTCTGTTTTTCACAAAAGAGGTTTTATTAGCAAATATGTTGGAGCAGTTCGTTTATAGGGAAGTGGTAGTTGTGTAGAAAAAGGAAAATATTTTAAAACTGGAAACCCAAATCACGTATCGGTAAAACCTCTATTTTACTGCACGTTTAATATTGAAATTTTAACTGATCCCGCTTTCAATTCTATTCAACTTTTATCTAAAACCAAACGTGGTTTTTCCAGTCGCCATTTTGGATCATTTGAAACCCATGTTGAATCATATCCTTTTCAAATCGCGTCCGACAAACGTCGTTTTGTATCTATGATAGAGAAATATGAAAAGTCAGTAAGCCATTCGGAGGGCTTAACTCACCAAAATAAATTAGAGTTGCAAATGATTTTTGGAAAACGTTATAATTATCGCTAAATATATCTTGATCAGACTAATGCAGGTAGATAATTTTAATGACATAATTAATATTTATTTAATTAATTTAAATATTGCAATTATTTAATTTATGTCTATTAAAAATATTGAAATCCCCAAATGAGTCTATAGAAAATATTGAAATTCTCAATTGAGTCTATTGAAAATATTGAAATCCTCAATTGACTCTATTGAAAATATTGAAATCCTCAATTGAGTCTATTGAAAGTACTGAAATCCTCAATTGAGTCTATTGAAAATATTTTTACTGTTACTTGTGCCCATTTGAAAAACTGCTGACGAGTAAATTTCTTATTTCTGTATACTTGCTTTGTGCAGTAAGATTTGATGCTTTAAAAAAAACCAAGAGCCATGGTACGATACAAATTTTACACAACTTATATTTGCAATAATTTGAAATCTACAATACAGTAAAATCTTAAAAAATATAATTTAATAATCGTTAAATAAAACACTCAAAATCGTTTCCAAGGATTAATATTAGGACTCTGACAACAACAATTATAAAAACGCACAATGATCATGCTAATTCATTGGTATTTTTAATTCAGTTTAATTAAACAGTCCGGTTAAATTTTAAATCTGGCTTTTTTTCCAGGACTTCCAGTATCAAAGAGTGTAATTCTAAGGCGTAAGAAAAATAATAAATTTGCTGAAAAGCATTCAAAAGGCTAAAATTATAATCATTGCTGAGTCATTTTCACATAAAATTATTTAAAAAACCAAAACGTTAAATTAGATACCGCAGTGATTTTACTAATTCCTCTAAAATTTATTAAACTGGAAACATGGCTTGGCAAATGTATCAGAGGTTGGAAAATAGTGCGCGTGTGTGTGTACACATATACTATAAATTTCAATTTCATTAAATACTGCATGCATTAAATTTTGAACCGTTCCTCGAATTATTTAATGACGTTGTGTTTCGATAAGGATGAGAAATAAAACTGAAGCCACTAATTTTTGTTTTAGCTGCAACTTTTGTCGAGAAAAATGGAAAGGAATAGAACAATGGAAGGATGAACAAACGAACTGTGTCGTCTGTGAAGCGAGCTAAACGTGCTAATTAAATGAACTATCTAAGCGTTCATAGTTAAAGTTCATCGGATCCATTATTTCAGGGTGGGAGCCCATTCTCTTTCGCTAGATCACTCAGCTGGAAATAAAGAGTGAAAAATGACCATTGCCTCCAAACGGTGGGCGTGGTTCACAGAGGGCGCTGATGTAGAAAGCAAGCCAGGTCTTATGATTGGTCGCATCGTCTGCTTTTGACCAATGAACGGCGGGAAAATGAATGTTCCAGAAGTTTAATGGATCGGAAATGAAAAACGAAGTGCGGTCTCTAGATATCGTTTCAGTTACATATTTCGATGCCAGAGGAGGTCTAATGATAGGGTTGAAAGTTAGCTTCTAGTTTGTAATTTTTTTTCATGCTATGTGTTCCAACGTTAGACTGAACATATTTCAGTGTCTATCTGACCGAAAAGATTTTTTTTCCAACAATAACAAAACTATAAATTACCTATATTTTCCTTCAATTTCAATTAGATGTAGTGATATAGAATATATGTTAAACAACGTTACGCCCTATTTGGGCTTTCGACGTCTTCCCAACTAGTGAACGATTTTTTAAATGCAGCTAAGGACTATCCTGTTAAACTATTGCAGTCAAATATAGACTGTTTGTTTTGTTTGCAATATATTTTATAACCATAAAAATCTATATGGTAATAAATTGTTTTTTCCATTAAAATTTTTTAAATATATGTATAGAAAGAGAAATATGCAATCAATTTTCTTGTATGCAGATGAATTTGTATTAAAATAGCGTTTCCTTTTTTTTACAGGTGAACTTATATCGCAGTGCATTTCTTCTACTTTGTTTAGAGCTTCATCGTAATTACAGCTTCATTCACGCTACTGGAAAGGTGCTAAGATTATCCAAACATTCTTAATGAATTCTCCATTGTCTTATTAGAAGCATCTATAGCTTGGATTAGTGGCTGCAGTCACAAAAGGGCGAATCTGGTCAACATCAATGTTATTGCTTCCAGATGCTGGCTGCTGATAATAAAGACGTAGGGGAGACTGGGGCACATTTGAACAATTGGCATATTTCAGAATTGCGAATTACCCCACATAGGGACAACATTTTTTCGCGTTCACAGTACTGGCCATAAGTGGCAACACTGCAGATGATTTGCATACCGGTAGCCGTCCAATTCATTATTGTGTAAACATTCAGAGTGAAAACATTTGTCTACGTCTTCGAAAAGTATTTATCTTCTTCAAAAATTGTAAGGGTATAACAATAACGTAAAAAGCGAAAAGGTGAGTTTGTTTGTATAAGATCATTGGCTAATCGATAATGTTAGTAGCTGTTATTGTGAAACGTAAATATTCCTTAGATTTTCATTGTGGAGTGCAGATTTCATTATGGTGGAGATGTAGGGCAGATTTGAACATCCCTTTCGAGGTAGATTTGAACACTGTTCAAAGGTTTGCCCTGAGTTTATCGCAAAAGTAATAACTACGGTAACTGATTACAATTTAAATAGTTAAACTAATAATTATGGACCATTTTTTTAGACTGTGAAGGAAATGGTCCGAACATACACAAAGAAAATTAGAAAGCCTCCAATACCTGACGCTACTCTCCACGCAGCAGTAATGTCTGTAAATGAGAAAGAACTCTCTTTACATATTTTATATACTTTCTTTTGGTAGTAACAGCAATAATGAGTTTTTGGCCCACGATGACGCGGATAACTTAGCTCTCGAAGATTCACTATGTACAAAAATAACTAATGTTATCGCTGGTGATTTTGTTATTTTCAATTTTATGACCAAGAAATCTGAAATTACCATTGTTGAACACGTAGAAGAATAACAAAACATGCTTAAATATAAGATATGTTGTCTGCGAAAACGATGAAAGAACCGTGAAAATTTGTGTTTATAGAGAAAGATGACATCAAAGGAACAGAAAAAAGCAATGTGGTATTGAAATTACCATAGCCCCATGGTGCAAGTGGAACAACCAGACTCCAGCAAAGAAATACTTCGATTTTGATTTCAGTATTTTCAAAGAAAACATAATTTAATCATGATATCAATTTTATGATATTATATATTCAGTTTCTAACGAGATTTATAGAAAATTCAAGAGATGTTCAAAAGTGACGCATGTCTGTTCAAATTTTCCCCATGCATGGGGCAGATTTGAACATATCATAATAATTTCATAAAATGAATTTACTGTATAAAGTATGTTTGGTTCTTGTGCACAAAATTTTGACATGTATTAAAGATTTTATTTGTTAATTTTTGTCCATTAAAAATTAACAAAATAATACTTGATGTAATATAAAAAAAATAAAAAAGGAGGAGTGTTCAAATGTGTCCCAGTCTCCCCTATATGTCATGTTTCAAGACAATCAAGTTGTAGATATAAGGAACGTCGAACCTTCTTAAGTTATGTAATACACGTTACATTCTTTTAATTAACCTTGGAATTGTTATAAAAAAAATAAAAGGTAGGATTTGTTAGAACGGACAGAATTTTTCGATTCTAAATTGGTGATTAAGTGCGTATCGAAAACTCCCTTTATGTTCGTCGAACTTTCTGATAGTGGAATTGTAATTGACAGAGTCGGAGCAAGCAAATTTGGCGCCCTAGGCAAATGACTTATGCCCGCCCCCTCTGAGATAATCGACCCACCACATTATTTTAAATGGAACATAGTGATATGCTCACATACATAAAACGCTCAATCAAGTTATTAAGTATTACCAATATATTGCTAAAAATATTACATTATCAATAATTATTTTATGTACATTTATATCATTTCGTAATTTATATGTACTTATATTATTTGCATTATTTATATGGTACAAAACATTTTATAAGTACTGTAAACTGTATAAATACCTAGTCTATATTTTCTTTTTTCTAGCTTTCAACTTAAAAAACATAGAAACAAATTCATTTTAATCAATAGTTTGTGCTAGGCCTTGATCTATTAATACAGTTGACAGCCCTAGAGTCTATCTCGTTTCGTTGTAGAACATATACATGTATTTTTATTAACTTTATCTTCAATTTGGAAAAGCTGAGCTTACCACTAGCCACAGGTACAGGAAGAGTTAACAAAATTCACGGGGCAATGAATAAATTTCACACGCTATCTAATAAGTTACATCAACAAATGTAATTTAAAACATCCTGTAGTATTGTGTTTTTCGATACTCTTCTTGAAATGACTTGCAATTCACTGAGCAGATCAGCAGCATCCATGTCCTTAGAGTCTTTGGAGATTTAAAGATTTTTCTAACTTTAAACAGTAATCCAAAACATGTTTTGTATAGAGAAATTCTCTAACTCGTGAATATTGTAAAAAAGTATAAATACAGTGGTTATTTGTTCCATTTTGCTAAATTTTCGCATTGATAGAATTAATCGCAGTGTCAAATGTTACAAAATAAAAATTTACTTTAAACTGTTGTTTGACATTTTGTATTAGAAAAGAAAGACACATTTCTTTTGATTCAGAAGAAATGTGTTTTCTTTTTCAGCAGGCGGGTCGGTCTTGACTCTGACTCAGAGGAAGCAGGTATGTCGAGTTCTTTGGAAAATGCTTTTGCATCCACCTACACCTTTTCGATTTCTAAGTCCATCTTACATTTTGCAAGAATATTTTCTTTTAAGCAGCTGCTTTCTAGCAGCAGTTACATCAAACTCCTTGCACTGGGACACTTTATTCGTCAAATTAATTCCATGAAGGATATTTTAAAACGTAATAAGGGATACAATGATTTTGAAATTTTTAATATTCTTAACATGTCCCTGAGCCTCAATTCGAAACAGATTACCAAACAGTTCTATAGGAGTATCGTTTTCGGAAATATCCATGAGTGCATCATACACATTGCCTAGCTGATACCGAAGTGATTCAAAGTAGAAATTTTGCTCCAAAGCACATGAGAAATTCGATTATCCTTAACGTGTTATACACTCACTTTTGCGCTGTGAAATTTAGAGCTCTTTGTTTTGGCTCGAAACCTCAATCTACATACTCATAGTGACGGGTATTGAATGGGTGAAACAAAACTCCCCCATTCCAGACATTTTCCGCACTGAAAAAAACGTAGATCTAGTTTATCTAGTATTATCCAGAAGGGCGGATAAATACTTATAGCTCGGTTTCCAAGAAATATGACAATTTTTTTCTGTTCTCATTTTAGATATTTCTGAATGAGCTATCTTTGGATATTATAGACATTAAGTTTCAATTTTAGGAGACATGAAAATAGAAAATTTCTTTTTTTTTCTATCATTTTATGTGGTAAATCTATAATTTTTTCCACACTGCTGGAAAGAAGAGAGTAGCCAGAATCTTGAGGAGAGTAAAATGTATTTTCATTGGTTTAGTTTCGAAAGATCTGTGGTGAAAAACACTATGCGACATGCTTTGTGAGAAGAGTGCGCTTTTATATACATATAAATTAAGTATTTAATCGTTTTGTAATTTTTTTATATTGTTGTATGTTGCTTTAAAAATGTAACTTAATTTAAAATACCATTTCTTAGCAAAGCACTACCACATTTTCAATTGACAAGCCGTCGCTCTACAATCATTTTTTAGTATCTTCAAAGCACGGGCTATATATAAAAAATATCCAAAATTTAAATTTGCAACCGCTTTATACTACTAAGTTAGAAATTAAAATTGAAGCAATAAGGCCTCTTAAATGTAAGGCCAGAGAAATTTATCAGACAATTTTAGATATTACGGAAAGTGATATCACTGCTATCATTTAGTAGTTCAGGTAAACTAATTTCAAAAATTCTGTTTATTGATATTTGTTTGCTCTATTAATATTCGGTGTATTTTCAGTTTTGTAAATGTTGTAAACAAAATGATACAGAATCCAACATTTAATAGTCGAAGAGCAATAGGAAAACTCGATCTCATCATAATGAATTTGGCGAACTGCAAAACTGATCAAAATATCGAAAATGTTACTTTTACAAAGAATGTGTCAAACAATCTCAATGTAGATCTTATTAATTAGTTAATTAGTAACGTGAAACACTGTGCTCAAACTATAATAAACTATTTAAACACGACTACCACAGTTAAAATTATTTAATTAGGTGGATGACGATCGTTTCGGCAGTGAATGACTGCCTTTGTCGAATCCAGTTACAAAAGTGAAGGTAAACTTTACCGCACTTGGCGTATAAACACGTGTTGCCATATTTATTTATGGAGAACATGTCGATCTTATTGTTTCAGAAATTCTAAAGAGAATAAAAACGAGAACGTTTGTATACAAAGTATCAAATGAACCAATAAATTACGTTAAATAATATTTTAAAATTAAAAATTCTTTGCGATCTTACTTGCTAGACACCATAATACAGGCCTGCACAAAAGTTTAGACACAACACAAATTTGAGTATAACAAAATACTATTAAAACTGAAGAAGTAGGAACTTTAATATTACGAAGTATGAACACATGTAATATGCAAATTAAAAATTTGAGAACAGAAATCACATCAGTAGCGAACTTGCTGCAATATATAACTTAAAATAAGTAAAATATGTGGCACAAAAGTTTAGGCACAAACATAAATTTTAGCACTTGCATAAGGAAATGAACAATTTTAATAATCAATGTAGCCACCATTACTTCGTATTAGATTAAATACGCGGTCGTTCATTGAAAGCACAAGATTTTGAAAGGTTTCTGGTTCAAAATTAAACCACGCTTCTTCTATAGCCTTTTTAAGTTCTAAAACGGACGGATATTGCTTTCCATTGGCATACACAACATTCGTTAGTATGCCCCATACATTTTCGATGGGATTACAGTCAGGACTAAGAGCAGGCCAATCGAGAACTGTAATATTTTTAGCGCTCATCCATTCTTTTGTTGACCTGGATGTGTGGATGGACGCATTATCTTGTTGGAAAACCCAGTTTCGTCCACATAAAAGTTCGCCAAAAGGTAATAGGTGACTTTCAAGAGTTGCCTGGTATGCCTTGGAATCTTGTTTTCCATTCAAAAACGCCAAAGAAGTCTGTCCATTGAAGCTAAAGGCTCCCCAAACCATGACTGAACCTCCTCCTTGACGTCTGCTGAACCGACTTAAGGGGCGTTTTTGGATTTGCCTTTCGTATTTGTCTATCATCCCGAATGCTGGTCACTCGAGGCCTCCCAGATCGTGATTTTGGTTGATACTGATCACCCCGGGATAACACTCGATAAATGCCTCGCTTTGAACGGTTCAATGCAACAGAAATTTGAGTAACAGATTTACCTTTAGTTTTCAGCCTCCAAATCTTCAAAATCTCGTCATTCGTAAATTGCTTTGACTTCGGCATCGTTCTAAGCATTCTAAATTATTTCAGGCCTTATATAACAACTCTGGGAAACGCCCCTTCGATCACTTGGGAACTTCGCGCCGTTAATTTGCATAAATCTGACATATGTGCCTAAACATTTGTGGCATGCAGATTCCAATATTACGGTGTTGGGATATTTTGTTTCAGTACTTTTGGTAATCTTTTAAGTTGCA
>QLNU02015360.1:71320110-71346786 GCA_006491805.2 Dysdera silvatica
GTCCACCTCTGGCCTGGATGCAAGCTGTCACCCGGCGTGGCATAGACTGATAAAGATCCCGGATGGTGTCCTGCGAAATTTCTTGCCAAATTGTCTCCAACTGTCGGGCTAAATCGTCAACATTCCGGGATGGTTGCAATCGCCTTCCCATAGCGTCCCAAATGTGCTCTATGGGAGAGAGATCAGGAGACCTAGCTTGCCAAGGAAGTGTTGGGCAAGCTTGAAGACAATTCATAGCAACACGTGCCGTGTGCGGCCGGGCATTGTCTTGTTGAAACGTAAGTCCAGGGTGTCGCAAAAGGAACGGTAACACAACCGGTCGTAGAATGTCGTCTACGTACCGCTGTGCTGTAAGTGTGCCAGAAATGACCACCAAAGGGGTCCGGCTATCAAAGGAGATGGCACCCCAGACCATAACGCCCTGTTGTGGGCATGTGTGGCGTGCGATAGTAAGGGCAGGATCCCCACGCTGCCCTGGACGTCTCCAGACACGTCTGCGGTTGTCGTCAGGAGGAAGTTTCTAACAAAAAGGTTGTCACAGTTGGAAATTGGTGGGGATTCGTGCAAGGGTTTCATTGGGAAGGGTGGCCGCCGGGGGCGGCGCTGTAATCCCAGACAGGACGCTTGAACAGCGTAATCAGCCGCCGAGGCGGCTGAGGGGGAGATGGATTGCCGACCAACACGGCATTCATAGATGCACGTTCACGTAAAGTCGTCATTCAACGCACACCGAAACCAGCTGCCGGGGGAACCGTCACGGGGAATCCAGGCAGCCAGGACACAGACCTGGTGGCGAGGCGAGGCCTAAACGGCGGCGGGCGAGAAGGAGCTCCTCCCTGAGGTAGCCGTAGGCCGGACACCGCAAGAGAATGTGTTCCAGTGTTTCGTCAGCACCTTCCTGACACTGGAGACACACAGGCGACGGGAGTTGCCTAATGCGGTGGAGGTACTTGTTGGTGAATGCACAGCCAATTCTGAAACGATGCAGCCTGGTCTGTGCCCCCCTTGGGAGACAATCGGAAAGAAAGTATGGCGACTTTCGCACCTCGCAAAAATGATCGGAAGTGCCCCGAAATATCTCTTATCAAGAGGTTCACCATGTCACTTCGATAGGTGTCCTTCAGACTCCTGATACGGCAGGAAAGGGAGGGGTTGTGCGGGGAGGGTCTGTTACTGCAGGAACCGTTTACGTCCTCTAGGGCTCGACGCGCCCAAGTGTCCGCAATTTCGTTACCACGATTACCGGTGTGGCCAGGAAACCAACAGTACGTCACAGACCTCCCCTCATCCGCACATCTAGCCGCCGCGAGAACAATGTCCTGGACAATGGGGCAAACCAGCCAAGCAGCAGGATCGGCCTGGAGGCCAAGCAAAGCAGCCTGAGAGTCACAGAAGACGGTAGCATCGGAGCTACCGTGGTGAAGGACCCAGTTGGTGGCTTCCCACAGACCGAAGTTGGAAACGGGACTCGTCACTAAAGACTATACGTCCCCAGTCAGCGCAGTTCCAAGTTGATCGAGCCCGGCACCACTGTAATCGGACTTGACGGTGTAAAGGCGTGAGAGGTAACTCGCGTTATGGGGACATCTAGAAAGGGTAATTGCAAGTCCTCATAACTCGTTCATCCACCGGTTTTCGAACAAGTGTATTTCGAAAGCCTGGTTCTGTTTGCTCGCCTTCGCATGTGGCCTCAGCCCATCCATTTTCTCAAAAAATGAGTTCATTCTTCTGGCTCACTTCCAGAGCTCTCACACATTCATCTTCACAAGATTCACTCAACAAAGAAATCACCCATCTAAAAGAAATTGCCATTCACCGTGGATTCAGTATTTTTGTTATCGACTACACGGTCAACAAACACAAAAATAAATGCATCTTACAATCTTCGACGGTTTCGCAGGACTCCTCGCCTCAAAAAGAGACAGTGTACATCCCGTTTGAACCTGGGGTAGCATCCAACATCGCTTCCATCCTACAGGCTTTTATTTTCCTGGTTGTCTTCATCCCCATCAGCAAAATTGGAATTTCCTAGCTTAAAGATCTCATTCCGGATTTTAACAACTCCGGTATTTACAAGATTGATTGTCAAGACTGCGGAAAATGCTACGTGGGCCAGACACGAATGGTATTGCGATTTAGGGTCAAGAAACACGAAAATTATGTATGAAAACAAGAAGTGCTTAAATCTTCTATCACCCAGCACTGTTGGAATCAAAACCATTGTTTCTCCTTCCAAGATGCCCGAATAATTGAACGCGTTCACTTTCCGTCTGACCCTAATTTTTTTGAAGAATTCCACATATTTCAAACGGACAATGAAGCTATCAACGATCCTAGTGAAAGCATATTTTTCCCAGAATGCTACAAAAAACTGTTCCCCCATTAACTGTATTTAAAATCCTCATCAGTTTAATTATGATTGCTTTTCTGAAAATTTCCGCCGTCTCGTGGATCAGCGTTGTATCCAGAGACGTTTCTCCTATCCCAGTGAAAAACGGTTATTTTTCTCCGAAGCATTACTTGTAACTCGTATAATGAAAACCGTGACCATCATTACCAATCAACAGTTTTTTTGGTTTGTAAATGTATTTCGTTTGAAAAAAGTATCAAGAAGCTACTGAAACAGCTGTCACGACATTAAATTATGCAATTTCCAACTGCAAAAGTATTATGTTTTATTTATCTACTATTTTTGCGCAGTTTATCACATCAATCGCAATTTTATTCAATGCCTGCATTTCACACTTTGCCGGTAACTGTGATTATTGTTATAAAATATACACATGTATTAACTTTGCAATTAGTGTTGTGAAGTATACACATATATTAACTCTGCTATTATTGTTGTAAAATAAATTCCTAAATTGCACGAATATAGAAAACTAACGTTTAAATCATTTATATCAGATATAAAAATATATATCTAATATGAATATTATTACAATGCCAATTTGAGCTATGATGGATATTTTGTTCTGTGGAAGATACTGAGGTACTCACCATGTATTGGCCGTGATCTGTCTCTGTATAACATTCTTCGAAACTTGTAAATAACCTGCAGCGTATCTCTTGAATCATTTTACAAAAATAATTTACGTATAAAGCTGCTATGTAGATACCTGCACAAATATACCTGGACTAAAGGCACACGGTTTTTAGAAGTGCATTGTTCGTCGGTGCACCAAAAACAAAATAAATGCTAGATTCCTTTGCACCCCAAAGACTTGTAATCCTTATGGTATTTGAACAACATTTGTTTCCGAAAGATATTAAATCCACTTTTTGCTAGTTGAGGAAGACCGCCTTGTTTCTTTACTCAGTTCGATGACCTAAACACAATTTCTTCGTTTCTTTACGGATTATTTGTTTTGCGGTGTGCAAACAAATGTTCGTTCTACAGTTTCTCTTTTTTCAGGATGGTCATCTTTCAAGCAATTTTAAAGCAAAATAAAAAATGTTTATTTTTTTATGACATAAAACCTAGCAATTGACATTTGTTTAATCGAACGACAAATGTAACATTATTTGTATTTCCATTCCGAATTTTAACAACTCAGGTATTTACAAGATTTGTCTTTTAATAATATTTTTTAGCCGAGAATATGTTGGGTCAATTTTATTTTATGTTGGTATTAAATATTTATATTATATTTTAGAATGATTATTTTAATTATGTTGATATTTGTTATAGTTGTAATATGTTTTAATTTGTATTTGAACAATCATTTTTAATTTATATTTTTAATAATCATTTTCAATTATGGCCTAGTAACATTCATATTTTATTTGATAATTACTTTTAATTTGTAACCAGTTTAATTTTATTAACTTAAATAATTATATTTTATTCTGTAAAATTTAAAAATATTATTTTACAATTCTAATGACGGTGACTTCTTTATTATTACAATTGCCATTTATATTAGGGATCATTATCCGGTGGAATTCCCCGCTGGTTCAGTAGGGGAACAGGTGATCAACTTATTGACTCCAACCGCAGTCACCATCGTTATCCAAAAAGGCAAAAAATAGATAGAGGAAGACATCCTGATATGTTCGTGAAAAGGGTGAGATAGCAAAATAAATTTGTAAACCACTGACATTAATACACTAATTCTCTTAAAGATGAAGCAAATTTTGACTTTGTTAATTTTATTACAATATATTTGAGCAGATTGAAAAATATTTTGCAAAATATTATGAATTTATTTATTTTTATTTATAGTTCACCAGATATGGAAGCGCTTTTTATTTTTCACAGTCATATAAAAGTTATAAAATATTGATATTTATAATAAGTAAATCATATGCACCTTAACATGAATGTCTAAACATATTTGTAAAGTAAATTAAACAACAATATTAATCAACGTTTATTGGCTCAGTGATATCAGGAATCAGTGATATCAGTAGAAGGTCGTGGGTTCAGGTCCCACCGAACGCAGAAATATTTATTTTCTTTCGAACGTTTCACCATCTAATCACGCCATGACATCTGCGCTGATATCACTACGCCAATAAACGTTGATTAATATTGTTGTTTGAAAATATACCATTGGGTCATTTATATAAAATATAAATAAGTATTTTTCGTTCCGAGCTACGCGCTCTATTTTTCAAAACACAGGCAAGTTTGGGTATTTACGTTTTACCAAAGTAACTTCAATCACAATGAATAAAACTTCTTGGCAATGCACAACACAGGGAACAGAATCACTGTAGGTTCTAAAATGCTACAATTCAAATCGTTATATTAATATGGGTTTAATGTTTCTTTTAATAGAAACATACGAAATTTAAGATGTACTGTACGTGTTTTTAGGGCAATTTTTATCAAACAAAATATTTCTTCATCTATTACTCCCAAAGTTATGAGTGAGAAAGTGACTATGGTACTGACTTAACTGTTTGCAATATGAGGAATTGATGGAAGAAAGAGAAAGAAGAATAAAAGAAGGAATATATAATATATACATAAAATAAATAAATATACCGAAAATCTCTTTAGCTTTTATGGAAATAATAACTCTTGTTTTATAAGCAAGAACATGAATGCTGGATAGAACTTCAGTCTTTCGAAAGATTTTAAGCATTGTCACCTAAACATCAAACCCCAAAATACGGTTTGGTAGAAAAATGGCAAGCCTTTCATATCAGAGGTGGATATCCACATGGTGGACAAACACCACCATACAGCTTATAACTCTTGAAAATATTCGAAAATCTAGTCTTCTTCGATTTATTGGCGGCACACTGCAGTGTTCCAGAAAATGATTGGAGCATTTAGATGGGGAATTGCTCGCCTACTGAAAAGAGTTTCTAATGGCAATCCTGACTCGTATTACTGGTTTCAGCAGAAGTCGCCATGTTCTGACGAAATTAGTATATATATATATTACTATTGAAATATCTGCTAACAACGTTTTTCTCAATATAACTCCACCAATCTTTTCTTGAAATTTTTCTTCTCTAACCAGTTATCTGTTTCAATTTTTCTACCGTTACTAACTTGGTTGCTTTAATTTTTTTGCTCATTCTCTGCTTCTGTTTTTGTTTTAAAATATGCAGTTTCTTACTTTTCATTTTGATATAGTTTTTTTTCCCAATTTTCTTTTCTCTTTTTTCTAAATTGTTTTTTTTGCTTTTCGATTGAATTTTTTTCTGATTCATTTGTTTTCCATCTAAAATGTTATCTTTGACTTCTGATTTAGTTTTATTTCGACCAAATTATTTTTCTTTGCCTTCTCATCGATTTCTGTTCTGATTGAATTTTCTTTTTCTCTAATTGGATGTTCTTTTCTTTTGTAGTTCCATTCTCTTCATGCTTAGTTACTACCCAGTGATGAACTACTGGATTTAAATTTCCAAACACCAACATATGTATGCTGTTTTATTAAAATACTTCTTCTGTTACAAAAAAAATCTTATTCGTTAATTTCAGTGTGCAATATGGATACGTTTGTTTATAAGGGCAACAATTCAAAATCGAAGGCAAGAAATGATTCGATGGTAAATTTAGATTGAGCGCTAACTGTCATGTGTGACCGAGAGGGGGTTGTATATCGTGTTATGTGTTTTCCGGAATATTTTACCGGATTTCTTCGACAATTTTTCACAAATTGTATAGTAAACCAAATAATATATGTAAACAATAATTTTAAATATCAAAATTTCGAGATATTTATACAAGTAGGAATCACTGGCACACAAAATTGAAAGAAAATTCCATGGATAGCGTTACCACACGGAGAAACCGGACAAGAAAGATAAAATTATTATTATCGTTTATTTTTTTTAAATTGAATAATTTGTTTATTGGAACGTTTCGTTATTATTACCCATCTTGACCGCAGTCACTCAGTAGTGTAAATTTAATCTCCTTCACCGAATTATCTATCCTAAAAGAAAGTTTAATCCCAAATGGAAATTTATACTTAAATGGATAATTAAAGTAAAATAGTTGGACTGCTGGCCGTGATTTCGTTGAAATTTCTGACTTCTTCCGTTGCAGTAATGCCAGAAAAGAAAGTAATCGGAGAGTTTGCGTTTTTCTTCTGTGAGTAATTGATTTTCAGATATTCGATTCCTTTCAAGAATCGTTTAAGCCTAATTTTTAAATTAGATTCGGTCACTTTATTTTATCTAAACACTTTAACCTGAGCCTTTAGTTTGACCTCATTACTTGGCCCGAGTATTGTTTCGAGAATATACTAAAAGCTACGGATTGAATATCCAACGCCAGGGAAATTTGTATGGGAATACAAATAAATATAAACGTAGATAATTGAAAAATGTGTGCCTTTTCTGACCTTTAGTTTTTCTTTGGGCGTTAGGAAATTGTTTGGCCGGAAGTGACGTTTCCTGATTACTGTTAAATGGTTCTAGTAAATGGTGAATCGATTCAAAAAGCAAAAAATAGACCATACTGGGTTGCGTTTGATAAAGATGTCTTCAAATGGTAGATAATTTTATTACATAATGAATATTGATTATACAGAGTTTATAAGCTTAAAATCTCAAAAATTGAAATTACTTACTCTAATTTTTAAATCCTCTTTGAATGCTTCAATTCTTGTAAAATACTGATACTAATTCCCAATCTGTGTGACTGCAAACCCTCACCACATGACTCGAGCTTGGAAGAGGGTTCAGAAGGTCAATGAACTCATAGAAGGATGTCATGGGGTCAGTGTCAAAATAACGCATGGGTTTTAGGGGCTCAAGGGCCTCCGCCAGCTATAGGGCTTCCAGCGATCTGTGTGTGATTCATTTTAATGAACGCTACGTGTTCTCTCGTAGCGACCTACTACACGCTATTATTGTTAACAAATTACGCAGAGCAAATATTTGAATTTTGTTTTTAACTTTCCAAAAATAAATTTAATTTCACTTTACGTGATTACAACTGGTTTGCTTATCATCACTTTTAGAAGCCACCCCTCTAAAGATTTCCCCCTCCTTTTGAACTATTTTACTGGGGGCCTCAAAAACTTTAACCCCTCACTGTATGGGGTAAAGTGTATTTGAAAAGGGAAGAGAGAGAGAGAGAGCGATACCGAAAACAGAAAGCTGGTGGCTACGTTCAGAGAAGGACGTAAGTTTTTTTTTTTGATAAATTCGCACCGCAAGTTGCACGAGCATCAAATACCCCCCGGGTCAGTGAGGGCCGTGTCGAACCTTAACCAGCTTCCACATAACGCTAAATGAGAGAAATCTTGTGGTGCTATGCATATATTTTTAATGTAGACGTAGAATGATAATAAGGCAGTTTTAGTGACAAAGCGCCTCCGTGCTCATTGTTTTCATCATTACATTCGTAAACGTTACCACCTTTGGACAACTTGGAATCGTACTTGAACGCAAACGCCTCACAATGACATTCGGGTGCCTGTAAGGCATAATAATGAGAGCATATCCATTTACTTCAACGCTAGAACAGGAAAAGGTCAACCAACACACAACCTTTCCACGACAATCTGTGTGTGATTATTTTCATTCTAAAATTATTTCAAAATATCAGTATACATTAAAGGGATTGTAAAAATTTAATCTTGTCATGCAGATATAGTGCGTTCTGTAGAATCTTTAACAACGAAACATCATTCAGAGTAATAATTCGTAGTTCCGAATAAAATTCTCAGACCAATTTTAGCACATCCCTGTGGAAAGTATGTTTCTTTCATCTAACACCTATAATTGTAATATAAGTAAATTACAGCGAATGCTACTTTTGAAGGTTGCTTTTTCGGGAAGATATTCTGCCTACGTTTCGGCATGCAACTTTTCACATCTTCTCCAAGAGTTTCAGTTCGAACTATTGCTGAGCCACCAATGGTAACCTTAGTAATGTTCCAAAAGGTACTGTTTCGTTTGCATTTGACGTACACCACGTTTACCATGTCCATCTCGTAAGTTTTTACAAAGACCATCACAAACGCCTACAGTGAAGTATCAAAATGGGAACCATCAAAGGAAATTATAAGTTGGGATTAAGGGGACTAGAGCCCTCTTAATCTATTGGCTGCTCCTTTGCCTCTGCGTTATTTTAGATTCCATCAATTTTAAGAACAGTTTGATAAAAATTCTGCTATTACTAGTTATTCACTGCGTTGGTCCTAAAAAAATAAGCAATATAGAATTATATGGAAGATTTTATGCCGAAATAATAAAGAAAAGAAAACGTAACTGGCTTTGACATACACTAGAAAAAATCGAACTATTTTCACAAGCAAGCCGTAGATTAGAACTTTCAAAGAAAAATAAATAAGAGTTGACCAAGAAACACATAGGGATAGATGAAAAGACATTCAGGAAACCGAGGCAAAGGGGATTTTTGATGAAGGCCTTATGATCCACTTAGATATTAAGGGGAGCAAGCAGAAGTAGTAGTATATCTTCTATATTTTACAACTCTGCCCCCTTTAAAAACCGCAGCCGCAAAATAGTTATTAAGGCACAAGAAATAATGTTTTAAAAATTTATCTTCTCACAGATCTACGGACTTCACTTCCACAGAGTATCTTGGCAGTGCTATTTAAAGGATATAGTGTACAAAAATAGTCTAAAAATAGTGGACATATTGCGTGAAACAATCCAGAATGAAATTGTCAATGTTACTGCTCGTACTCTATATGAAACACCAATGAATATGGTGTGGCGTGTTCAACTTAGTTTACAAGAACATGGAGGACATTTCCCACATTTGCTTTGATGGAATGATTTTTCAATACCACTTGTATAATTTAAATTAAAACTTACTGTATGTTTTTGTTGTAAATTAATAAAAAGTTATAAGTAAATAACATGGTACTGCATTAAATGTGTCAGCCGGTAACCAATTTTTAAATAATAGAGCTAAACGTGCAAACATTTATTAAATTTGTGTCTTCCACGTAGAAGTGGTGGATTTATCCTTTGTTAAATATTGGGTCACATCTTTAGTTGAAAGTAAAAGATATTTATTTAATGAAACGTTAAGAGGAGAATACAAAAATTAATGATAATCACTGGAAAAATTGAGATTTAAATAAGTTACAAAATTTGGATAAAATTGTAATTCCAACAATGCCTTTACTTGTTATAAAAAATAGTATAATTTAAAGTATTTACAAAATAAAACGTAAGCTCAAAATTTAGTTTCAGTATTTGATGTTATTAAAAAT
Source organism: Dysdera silvatica (assembly GCA_006491805.2). NCBI lineage: Eukaryota > Metazoa > Arthropoda > Arachnida > Araneae > Dysderidae > Dysdera > Dysdera silvatica. The sequence goes on from QLNU02015360.1 coordinate 71,329,773, forward strand.
TAATTTTGAGATTTCTGATGCAACTGAACTTCTTGTATAAATGCATTTTTATTTCTTCTGTGTATGTGATTAAAAGGATGAGCAGTTATAAAAAGAACACCAATAGTATATATATATATATATATATATGAATATAAGTATTAAGACATTAACCTGTATGGTGCTTTCTGTAAGCACGCAGAAGCGAGTCAATAGAAATTAACTGTCACTACTAGATACATAAATAATTCAAAATGACATATTAATGCCTTAGTCTGAAATACTCACGTCTCTAAAATGGCGGTTGTAGGAGGTGGGGGGGACGACTTTGAGAATAGGTTGAATATTTTAGAATAAATTGTCAAGTCTAATCTTTAACCAGGAGCAATGCAAGATCTAACCTCATAGAGATGACTTAAAATGGCAAGGCCTTTAAAGTTTAAGTGTGCGCTTGTATTCTAATTCCATTTAGATCGAATTGCACTTGCACTTTACGCTCACGATATGTCAATTTCAATTAAACGTACGAAATTGAATTGACATAGGATAAATATCTGTAAGCGAGCGTGAAAGTGACCAGCACGATAAACTAAGGTGCCCTTGGGCTTCAATACGAAGCTAGCATTATGGAAATAGAGAACTTTGAACCATATCATAATATCCACATATCATGGACAATAAATATTATGCATCTTGGGTATATGCAAATAATCGACATTTCTAAATTTAAATATTCTGTTCGCTATTCTCTGAACATACTCCAGGGAACCACTCCTCTTTTCTGACTACAAAGAATAGCTCAAAGAGCAAAAAAGCATCATATTCTATGTGAGATTTAACTGGTCTCAAAAAATCAGAATAGGCATGGCTAGTATTTTTTGATACCCTCGTCTAAGCTCAAACCTAGTGCCTTTTGAAAAAAAGATAAAGTAACACCATCCTGGCCCGGAATCGAACCGTCGATCCTCCATATGAACCCTGAGTGCCTTAACCATCTCGACCACGTGGATACAAGATCGATGATTTTTCTCGTCGCATTTAACGTTTGTAAGATATTACCAATCTCAGGGCTAACACAATTGACAAATGTTCAACACGTGTTAACGCTGAGAAGGGTAATAATACCTTAAATACGAAAAAAAAAAAAAGAACATCGTTCCTTTGTCCTGGTGGACGAGCAATTTAAGGCATTCCCGTTCATACCGGAGGTCCCCGATTCGACACCAGAACGATGTCTCTTTGTCTTCTTTAAACAAAAGATCCAATTTGAGCTTAGGAGTGGGTATTTAAAATAATTACCCACCCAAATTCCCCGAGAAAAATTACAAAAACATGCTGCCCCTGCGAATTTATTTGGCAATTATGTAAACCTTGAGAAGGATAATAATACCTTACAGAATAGCCATTTTACACTTATTTATGACCCCGAAAATCCTATTCGGATTTCGAAGAAAGTTACACAGTCCCTGCAATATTTCAAATCTTAAATACACCTTATTTGGGAACAGCATCGAAACTTAATTTATCAAATTATAGACAGAAGCGGACACCTCAGCCGTTGATAAGCGTCACATCCAGTGGATCTCGCCAATTAAAATTGTGGGAGTGATGCAAACATTAATCGTATCTTAAACTGAGTTATATTTTTAAGACAACATACAAAAATATTAAAATTCGCATACCGATTAAATGTTCCATTTATTTTTGGACAAAACAAAAAACATCCTGCCCTCGTTTCAAAGAGCGAAGACTTCAGCAACTTTTCCATTGGTGTTTTTATTTTATATATCGAGCTATGGTCCTTGTACTTATGTAGATTGCGCTAATATGTGATTTTCTGAACCACATGCAATACTGAGAGTGAAACAATTGAACTTTAAAAATAAGCTTTTAATTCAGTGCAAGAAATGTAAATATAAATAGGGTAATTTTAAATTTTAATTTATTCAAAATAACTGCAAACAGCAAACTAAGCGATGATTTGTACTCAAGTACACAAATTACCCTTAATCGTACACCCTGGGGGTGCGAACATCCCAAATTGGTAACCTATGGAATAAAACGTATTACTTTTGATGCAATTTCTTTCGCTCAAACATAGAGTAAAAATCAATTTTCTGCGAATACAACACACTCACCTCGTCTTTACCTATCAAACAAGCACATGTTAAATAGTAGTTTATTTCAAAAAAACAAACGAGTAACACAAACAAACCGTTTCTGACTCAGAAATTGAGAATTAACAGAAAAAAAAAAATAACAAATCCGATATGGGCACTGGCGTATGTAGGGGAATGTTGATGGGGTTGTAACCGCCATTATCACTAAATTTTGTATATTTAACATAGGAATATATGAGTTGTAGCTCTGTAACCCTTCCCACATTGAGCCTATAACCACCTCATGAACTTTCTGCGTACGCCTATGGATATGGGTAACGCATTCTAATTCATAGGATCTGTTTTCTATGCAGCATACACACCGTTGCAATAACAACCGCACCGCCATGCTCTCCCGCAGCTAGTCTACGCATGCGCATCGAAGCTTTCTTCTAGAAGTTAGACGCTAGAGACTTCCCCAGCCGCAAAAATAATTTTCCACGTGCTTTGAGAAAAGCAATCGAATCTCCCACTTTGATTGAGGTCTTTAAGAATTCAGATTAGACCTTGTGCGCAGAAACCGCACAAGGTGAGGAATAAATAAATGTATGTGTTTCGAAAAAATTAAAGAGGCTGCTACAGCGTTGCACTTCCTATGAACGGGTTGACACTTGTCATACCCAGGTATGACAAGTGTCAACCTGTAGCTAAGTTTTCAACGATATAGTTGCGTTTGAGGTTCCGGAAACCAATTGTGCGCACAACCTTATAGATTTTAAGAATTACAAGACTATTCTGCTTTGAGGTTGAAAAAAGCTATATAAGCAGCCTAAAGCTGAAGATTTCCGCATGGAACTAATGCGAAACTTCCGGAATTAATATCATTAACGAAGATATATTTGTCTAATATCGACTACTATCTAAATTATTGCTGTTTATGTAAGGGAACTTCGTTTTCAAAATTCATTTAAGCAAACTAATTGCTATCCCTGTGACAACTATTGCTTAACTGCAGTCCTTGTCCCTAAAACTACCTAAACAAACATTTACTAAACGATAACGCTCTTCACTTTATAAAGCAACTTACTAAGACGTAAATATCAACTAAGTTACTTTTACAAAGTTTTAGGGAGTTGCTTTTGTAAAAATTATATTAACATGGTGGTGGGGAGGTTGTTCGCATCTCAAAGCAAACTGATTCTAATGATATACAGATATTCCATCCACAGATACTGAATGCTTTAGTCGAAAATTTAACTGGTTGAATGTTTTCCATGTGCAATATACTGATCATAATTTCCGATGCTAAAAATAATTTCCAACTTTTTATAAATTATTTTAAAAACGTATTCTTTTATTGTATTGTAAACATGGTTATATATTATATTGTATTGTATATTGGTTGAAATAATGCCACAATATAGTTACGCGGGATTCGTGTGAAACTTGTTGGGCTTTTATAGATGAATAGACACTTAAGGTTATTTCAAAATTTTCCGTAAGTTATTTTGTGGAAAGTTTACTTTAAACGCATCCAATACTATAATCCAATACTACAATCTATATCCAATACTACTCGGAAATTATCAGCACAATGCTTAACGCCATTATTTTTAAGAGGATGTTAAGGCACACTAAATAGCACATGGTGTACGGAACAGCACATTAAATGATCTCGTTGATTTTTGTCATCGGACAAAGTCGAGAGATCGAACAGAAGAAACCTGGGTTCTTCAGCTTTCATGGATTTTCGATATAATTACTTCTTGAAACTTTTTGTGCTTTTGAACATTTTACCATCATTTGCGAATAAGGAGTTCAATTTTACCGTCAGAGGTAATCGCTACCATAACATTACTGAACCAGTCGGCGAATGATTTCAAATGAATCTCTTTCTTTCTCAAATCATTTCAACGGTCTTCCTTCTGAGAAATAATTATTTCTTCTTTTCTTCCTTAAGTTGTTCTTAACGTTCTTTTTCCAAATCCCTCAGTAATCTTCAGCAATGAAGGGTTTTTTTGTCTTTCAGTTTTTTTGCACGGTTTAAAATTTTAATCTTTCAGAACTTTACATGAAAGTTCCTCTTTAAACTCTGGACGAATACCCGCTGCACAACGTTGCGCATCATTTGAAACAAATTTATAGAATTTTCCAGATATGCACGCCCATTCATGTGCATAAGAAAACGTTCATGCACTTCGTGTCCATAGGTATATGAAATGTGTAACTGAAACTTATGTGTATGTAAAAAGTTACGCGTGCATACACACTGAATGGCAATAAGAAGAGCAATCTGTTTTTAGTTGGTCTTCCATTTTATACTGAGATATTTAGAGATGTGATTATTTCACTCACATGATGATATTCCAGCACGATTATAAGACAGGCAAAAATAATAACCACAGTAAGTTACGCATCAAACAACCATTTCCCATTGCAATTAATTAGTAAAAAACTAAGAAACTACAAATTAATAACTAGCCGAAATTTTAGCGAAAGTTTAAGCTGTACAAAGTTTGAAACCTTCAAAGAAAATCATGTAGATTTTAAACCTCGAAACGTTTTTAAAATTTATGTATGGTCCATCTTTTATCTCATTTTTCTAACATGATATCGTTTATCATAATTCGTCGAATATCCCGAATGGTTACAAATAGCACGTACAAATAGAAACAATGCTATCTTATGAAGTTGGTTTCTATCGAGGAATAAAAAATCGGAAGAAGAGAATGTAAGAAAAATTATAGCATTGCCTTGCAGCATTTTCTTATAAAATGAACTAAAAAAAGCCAACTTTTTGCTTTAATGCTTTTCTAATGACCGTCGACAGCTTAGCATAAAACTGGGAACGCCCAAGAAACACTCCAACGTCCCGAAAAAATACACCGAATAGCATCAACAAACAAATGAAAATATAACATACCATTTGCAGCCTCCGGTCTCAAAAAATGTTGGTGGGAAAAGGAGTTAAAATCGAAAAACTCATTTTCTTCCTCATTAAATTTTTTGGAAGTGCTTTTTCCCGCCGAAAAAAGGCGCAAAAAATAATTTTCCAGAAAATAGCCTGAAAGAACAAAACACCCTTCCAAAATAAACTGCGCGCAATCACAAGACATCCCTGCAATTTTTAAAATTACTGATTTCTAAGAGACAGACTTGAGACCAGACGGATATCTCGCTCCTGTGTAATTAAAAAGTTTGAAGAATATGTAGACTTTTTTTTCACAAGTTTTATTACCACGGTTCTATTTAAAATGTCAGCGCTGCTAATTTTGAGGTGGGATTTCTTCCAACTAGTTATTCAAATGAGATGAGAAAAGATAAAGTTTGGAGCTTTTTATCATTCAAATTGATGGGGCAGGGCTTGTAAGGAGCGCTATTAAACGTTTTACCTTTTATCTTGCGGTAGTTTGCGGTTCATACTTTTTCGATTACATCTTTACGAGGATTCTATTCTCATCAAGATTTTCGGGCATTTTTTCCTGTACGTTTCTTACTTCGGAGTTATTTCGAATACGCATTTTAATTGGTGGAGACGGAGATGGGAGACCTCTCTTCTCAGAGTGTTTTACACGCAAGATTGTCTCACAAATTATAATAAAAATATCATTACGGTGTCCAACGATTTAGGCTTTGGTGAAAATTATTTTCACAGCCTTTGAAATTGAGATATCTGTCGTTCAACGTGCAAAACTCGAGTTTTTATTCGTTCGTGTTTTCCTAATTGGAATTTATATATATGTCATTCACTGACACTTCTATGCAAATATTTATTATAACATTACATAATTAGTAGATGCTCTATTACTTTAAACAAATATGTACGTTTATTAAAATCCCTCTCGTTAAACTGGCCTTCGTCGTCAAAGGATAATATAGAGAGATATAAATGGAAATTATATTTTCTATGCATCTACAATGTTTCGGTTAAGGACTATATTATATACAGATTTTATTTTTAAAAGTACAGAAGTAATATAAACTGAGTGTGCAACGTATCCGAGACTTGACTCGAACCTGTAACTTTCTAGTTGCGAAAGCCATTAAGCTGCCTAGCTACATATGGTGTATTATATTTGTGTGTATAGATTTTTCCCCTGAAATTATGGATGCCCTATCCTTCGTCCAAAATAAAAATCACTCACCGAAACAATATTTTGCTCCAGTTGCTAGAAAAGACGAATCATATGACCTCCATCCATAGCTAATACAGTGTATAGTTCATCAAATGAAATTCTGAGATTCAGTTAGAGTAGAATCAAGTAGAATTCTGGGATTCGATTTTTTGTTATTTTTTCAAGTGTTCTTGAAAAAAAACGAAACTCCGCTTTCGCCTAATTTATTTAGAATATCGATTTTGCGGTTTTTTTAAAGATGAGAATTGCGGAGAAATTAAGAACATTAAATTAAAGCACTCGCATTTTGTGGTTTAAAAGCAAGAGCTCTTTAACATATCCATTAAGAATTTGGGCATTATCGCCCTTCTGTGGGCGTCAACACAATCACCACCCGAATGGTTGGCGATTGACCCCGAATGGAGCATGACATACAGAACTTCAACAGGCAGTTTTTATTGCGAGGGTCGGAGAGAATAAAAAGCCTCGCCTAAAGTTGAGCTCCACCCAGCGGCCTATTGCTTGAGATGAAAGGGTTTTCCAACCGAACCATTGAGAGACAGCTGACGAGGCCATATTTTCTTACATGCATTTGTCAATTTTGATCACATTCTTCTTTAAAGCAGAGGTTTGTGAGGAAATTGATCACGAAATTAAATAGTGGCACCAAGTTTTGAATGGAGTGTGGATCAATAAGCTCTTGTCCGTGCTGCAAAATGTGAATGTCAAATTTAATTTTCCAGTTATTTAACCCTGGAATAATAACATTTTTTCATAATCCTCAAACGCTAACATGGGTGATTTTTCACCCATTAATTTTTGTTTTCATCTGAACCAAATTTTTAAATAGAAAAATTTTTAACAGTAAAATTATATTGTTATTTGAATAATGTGCACTTGGCTAGGAAATAAGAAAAAATGTATATAATTAAAAAAATACTAATTCTTACATACAACGATTTCTTGACTTAATTTTTTAAAGTATGTTAAACGATTTTTCTATTGGAAAAATTCAGGTATGTAAAAGAAAATTTAGTCAACTTTAAAATTTTAATGAATATAATATATTGCAGTTTAGGGAAGGGCGTCTTGCCGAAACTGCTTTTTTTGCGCCAGAAAAACCAGTTCCTCCAAGACGGCCTTCCCTAAACTGCAATGGACTAACAAGTCTGCTAACGGTATCACGCGCCAACTGAGCGCGAATGCACAGTAAGTAACTGGGAGGAGGAAATACGAAGGTAAGAATAATCATCTGAAGGGAAAGAGAGATGATATGACAACCGTCAATTTTAAAATACAGCGCTGTACTCTTTATATTTGGAAGGTTGTTGCATAAATTCTATGCAATTATTTCTTTTAAATTCTAACAGCTGACAATGTATGTGTTTCGTTCAAGCTTCAATCAAAGAGATGGGTCTAATTATATCTTGGAATCTACATTGGTGGATGAAATGAGCTTTTGGCTTTTTGTATAGTGATGTTCAATCATCTAGTTCTGCTCGTTGACTCCAGTAAAAGCGAGAGAGAGAGAGAAAGTAGATGAAAGTATGGTAAGCCTTTCCCTTAGAGACTTTCATCTCATGCTACTTCTCGATGGAAACAATATTTCATGCGTTGTAGCTTCGTTTTTACTAAAAACGGTCTCCGAAAAGTGATCATTATTCGACGTTTAATCGAAAGGCTGAGCATTTCTTCGGATATAAATCACCCTACATTATTTCGAAGACCAATATAGCAAGCATGAAGGGCACCACAGCTGCAATCAATCTCTCTATTTTCCCCTTGTTAATATAATTAGTTCCCTTGTTGTGGCTTATCAGACGGGTATTTTACACGTTAGCATCGAACCAGTGGTATGATGGAAGCAATGATGCTTAAAAAATGTCTTTCTATCCCAAATAGTGCAAAAACGTCCCGAGGACGTCTTCTGGACGTCCGACGGGGACATCCCCAACGTCCTCAGTTCATTCAATATACACTGTCTCGACGTCTGTGGGATGGCCTGCGGTGATCCATGTGCATGCGTGAAGTACGTCCTTTGAGGGTCCTGAGGATGTCCGCGGAGAACATATTTCGGAGGATTTTAGGACAAAAACTGGAATTCCTTTTAGCATGTTTTAAGACTTGTTACTGCGGATTTTAGGACGAAATTTGGATTATTTAAGGATATTATTTTGATATTTATAGAATGTGTTACAGCAGTTTTTAGGATGAAATTTTGGTTTACTATTAGGACTGTTTAAAGACATGTTTTGGATATTTATAGGACAATAGTTCAATTTCCTTTTAGGACGTTTAAAGGACTTTTTCTTGATATTTTCAGAATGTGTTACGGAGTTAGTATTTGGGACAAAAGTTGGATTTATTTTTATGATGGTTTAGGGACATTATTTGGATCTTTTCAGTACGTGTATCGGTGATTTTTAGGAAAAAAGGATTTACTTCTGGGATGTTTTAAGGACATCGTTTTCATATTTTCAAGACGTGTTACGGCTGTTCTTAGGACAAAGATTAGATTTCCTTCTATGATGTTTTCAGGACATGTTACGGCGGTTTTTGGGACAAAATTGGATTTTCTTTTAGGGTTTGTTTTAGGAATATTATTTGAATCTTCCCCTTACTGTGCATGGGAGAAAAATAGAATTAATCATAATTATTATCTTTGGCATACAGGTTTCTTCAGATCATGTTTCGCCTAAATATGTGTAAAACTATAATTCCATATATATGTATAGTTAGAGTAACTATTAAGTGAAAGTTCTTTCCGCTATGTTTCACCACTTGATTTCATTGCCAATATTTATAATAATGAACTTTTAAATTATTTACCTGAAGTTTGTTTGCCAAACATTTTTTAGTAAACCTATAATTTGCTTTCTTTCAGTCTGATAACATTCTTCACATTTTCACCCTCCCCCTTAAGAGGCGGAATCATATTTACTATAAATTACTTGCATATAATCTCAAAAGAATCATATTTTTCATCAAAATCCACACTTCAGGGTTTGTAACATGTTAATGGAAAATGTAATACGTTAAATTCCATTTTTATTTCTCTCCCTATAATTTTAAGATATATATGTAACACAAAGAAGTTATTTTGAAATTTCCTTTAACTACGAACTTTTTCCCTGATTACAAAAATATCGGGGGGCATAAAAACACAGCTAAATAAATAAGGTGTGTCCCATCGAAATAAAGCCACCGTGATTGTGTGCCATGACTGGCAACGAAACAAACCAATAAGAACGCAGCAAATATATTAAGAAAGTCTATATACAAATACATATTTACAAGGAGTAACTCACTCCCTGCCCCACCTGGGCAGGAAAAAAAATGAACGTGTAAAAAAAGAGGGGAAAAAGTGTCCCGCCGAAATAAAGCCACTACTGTTAATAGCCAATATATCCGCCATGATTATATATGACTTGGAAAACACGATGTGGCATACCATTTACCAATCCCTGGAGGACAGTGGCATCAATATTATCCCAGACTTCAATGATGGCAGCCTTCAATTCTGCCACAGACTGAAACTGTCTGCCATTGGCATATACAGCCCTACTGAGGTTACCCCCACACATTTTCTTGGGAAATAAGATCAAGGGAAAGGGCAGGCCACTCCATGACATGCACCCCATTATGCAAAAAACATTCACAAGAGGGTTTTGCAACGTGAATGGGGGCGTTGTCCTGCTGGAAAATCCAACTTGGGCCACCAATTCTCTCTGCAAATGGCAGTAACTGGATTTCTAGCATTTCTTGGTAATCGGTAGCCTTTATGCGGCCTAAGGGGAAAGCCAGGTTAAGTTTACCACCATAGCCGAAGCCTCCCCACACCATTAATGAGCCTCCACCTTATTATCTTTTGGAGAAGATTTCCTCTTCTTTCCTCATGTCACGCCAACAGAGTGCAAGGCCGTCTGGGCCATACAAATTAATTTTTTTCTCATCTGAGAATATAACACGATGCCACTGGTCTTTCCAGGTTTGATGATATTTGGCCCAATCTACTATCCTTTGCTTGTGGATAGCTTTCAACATGGGCTGCTGTTTCCTTTTTTTATATTGGAAGTTTTTTGTATATTTTACAATCCGTGACAGGGTTGATTTTGTCACAGGGATGTTATCCTCTTTGGCCAATTGTCTGAGGGAAATACCACCTTGTGAAAGACGATGCACAATATCTCTTTCCTGCCTGGAAGTCATTTTTCTGCCTGTACACCTCCTTTTTTTATACCTGTACGCATTGCCCTGATTCACAAAATTGTCTATTACGGTTTTAGATCGTTTGATTTGCTTAGATATTTGTCTGTGTGAAGCTGGCCTTTCTCGAACTCTGATAGCTGGGTTCGTTTTCCCATTGCAATACTGCAGGAGAAATAGAAAATACAACCTTCTGAAGTCAACATTCGACTGGGATAGAACAGGTAAGTTATTTGACAACTTCCTGACGTCATAAACCTGTTTACCTGTAATAGCTCGAATATTGAGAGTTACCCAAAACACTAATAGGGATGGTGGCTTTATTTCGGCGGGACACTTTTTCTGCTCTCTTTTTTACACGTTCATTTTTCCCCCCGCCCAGATGGAGCAGGGAGTGAGTTACTCCTTGCAAATATGTATTTGTATATAGACTTTCTTAATATATTTGTTTCGTTCTTATTGGTTTGTTTCGTGTCCAGTTACGGCATATAATCACGGTGGCTTTATTTCGGTGGGACACACCTTAGTTTCATGTACTCACAAACTAGCAAATTTTTCTGATAAAAAAGTTTTTGTAAATTAAATTTATATTTAAATTCCCTGATTAATTTCAACTCTTTGACAAATACCCTAATAATTCCGGGAATACCAAATTCCCTGATTTTTCCAATTTGTGGACTCTCTGATGCAACCATTACTCGTTTATAGGAACTTTTGATTCAATAAATCGTAACATTAAATCACTATACTTCACTTAAGCAATTGTCATCGTAATTCATCAATAAACCTTTGAATTCAAGTTAATTCGTAAAAACTAAATTCAAAAATTGACAAAAGTAATCACAAATCGTAACTAAAATTTTCGCAAATAAATCTTTTCTATTTTCAAGTATACCATCCAGACTTCAACAAGAAACCAGCCAGCACGCGGTAAGAATAAAATCTTCCAGCGTTGTACTGAGTAGGGCTGATAATTAATGTTTACTGAAACGGAACAGACTAATGCTGAAATTCTTTCATGAGAGCATAGACATTATTGAGAAAAATTTTGAATTTAACGAAAACTATAGATCATATCACTCTCGTATCATCAACAAGAGGCCAGAGAGAAATATACCTGTTTTCCTCAAGAGGCATGAAGTAGTAAATTTCTGTTGCCACTCCAAATAAGAAAAAGTTAGGAAATAGCAATTGCCAAGTAAATCACGATGGCCCAGTGAGCAAACTACTAACTTTGAAAAAAATGTGGCTTAACGAACAGGTTAAAAAACATTTATTTTCTTGCAAAGTCAACATACATGAGTTAATAAGTTTCGAGAAACAATACAACTAAAAGAAAACGAATAATCAGTCGTAGGTAGCAAACTGAAAACGCACTTTACTTTCTAGAAAAGAAGGCACTATGAAATATGTAATTGTTTTAAATTCCACACACTAATTTTACAAAGTGTCATTTTCAGCCTCTATTTACCTTAGTTCTTACACACAAAAATAAAACTAAGCATAAAAAACTAATGATTTATAAAAACCTAATTTTTGATGAGAACTAGTACCTTATAAAAAGAACTAATAAACGATAAAACAAACAAGTCGCATATAGCAAACAAAGGACCACCTCAAACGAATTAAAAAGAGGCATCTTCTTGTGTGTTTAATATTTTACTTTATCTCACTTATAGTTTAGTTATTTCTTCCTTTCTCTTTGAAGGTGGGGGTTACTTACACCAATGGAGGAGTTGCCATTTTTTTCCTAAAATATTCGGCGTGTTTTAGATTTCCTCGCCCCGTAGTTTCGGGATTATACATTTCACTCACCGTACTCTCCTACTTGCCGAAAGCAACTAAAAAAGGACAGAGTAGCCACCGATATTATTATACCTGTATAAGTGGCTTCCCTCATCACAATGGCGGATTCATCATTTATGGTGTCTGGTTGAAAGGATATAATGATATATAATATATATATATATATATATAATAAACAAAATAAAAAGAATTTAAGTCTAAGAGGTACAGGTAAATTTAGTTAAGTTAGATTTAATTGTGCTGATTTTTGTGACTTACATAAAAAGTTTTACCCTAACAGCCTTAAGTTAATAAAGACTTGACACGGGAACAATATTTCCTTTTTAGACTTGCAAATTAGACATGGTACTGATGGTGTTTATGATACTGGACTCCATGACAAAAGATCTGATTTCAATTTCAAAGTTGTGTTTCTGTCAAACTTTAAATCTTGTATAAGTATAAAAGTTCATAGAAACATTGTTATTTCACAAATTCTCAGTATTAATAGTATATGTAAAAAGTATAATAATTTTATTGGTTAAATTAACGGGCTCAAAAATATTCTTCTTGGAAATAATATACCACTACCTTTGAATCTAAATACTTTTGGTAAGTTTGAATGCACAGCAAGGCTGGTTTTGTGATTTGTATAAGTGACAAATTCTGCTGTCGAAGACGTATCACTTAATGCACTAAATACTTACTCTTGGAAATGGCAGCTTTTGTGGATGTAGTTCCGGTAACACTTTGAATTTTTTCACATTCGGGCTTGTTTAGTTTTGGTTCGGGTTTGCAAAATTCTCATTCTCATTTAAAACAATTTTTATGCTTACTTTTCTATGGTACTGCTCCGAATTTTTCTCTCATTGGATGTCGAGAGACTTGAGATCCTAAGTTTAGCATTGGCTAGGACTCAAACAGAAACATCCAATACTGAACTCATTGGGACAAGCGTCTCTCTTGAAAAAGTGCTGTCCTATGGGTTTCTCATATTTCATTTATTATTACACTCCTACTTTAAATTTTTTATTCCACTTTTGGTTCATTTCTTTACAATTTTACTATATTGCCATTTGTATCCTAGCAATATTTCATAGTTTTCGAAAAAGGTTTGTATGTAAAATATTGTAAATATATTTATTGTTTGTATATGTTTTGTTTTGCATTGCACTTAGGTATTTTTCAATTTGTGTATAACTTGTCGATATAGTTCTCGCAATATTGGTTCTGATATCTTGCAGAAAAATTGTTTTATGTAATGGTGAAAATGGTCTTACACTATATATATATATATAGTAAATTTTACAGTTTCTAATGAAGTTCCAAATTTGCGGTAGAAATATCTGATGCTGTAAATTGTCAGTATTTCAAACACAAAAGGGTTCTGTTCGGCCCTAAGCCCGGGCTTGCTTAGCCTATACGTAAATCTGGCGCTACCTCATCAGTCAAAATTTGACCGCTCTTTGCTGAGAATGTCGAATTGCTCATCTGTAGCCAAAATTCCCATCAATAAGTGAGTAGCGAAGTTAAGCCATGGTTCGGAATCCACGTTGAATTGTACTTCCGAACTCTTGGTAAGTTGACTAATGTTTTATAAATTAGGGACATAAAACCTACCTGTGTTAAGCATTACAACAACAAATAGTCAAACAATTTTCATGAGATTCCATACAGAAAATATTCCCAAGCTTAGAAATTGATTTTGCTATCCCCATTAACAAGATGGCGATTGGATGTTAAATAAATGTAAGCATTCATAGAGATTATATATAAGAGAACGGCCATGACGATACGGCTGCTAGAAGAACCAATACTATGTAGAGTGAGGACAGAAGAACGTTATAGAAAAGCACATAATTGTGGTCACTTGGCGGACATGAAAATTATACGAACGTCGAAAATATGTCCGTATTGTGCTACTTCCTACGGACCATAGGCGAACGCAGAAAGTACGTAAGGGGGTTACTCAATGGGGGGTTTCAAAGCTGCAACTCATATATTCCTATGCAAAATTTCATTGCAATGGGGGGGGGGTTAAACCCCCATTAACACCCACTTGCGTACGCAAATGCTAGAGGTGTCCGAAAAGAACATCATAGGGACATACCAAAACGAATATCCTACGAACGTCAGAAATATGTCCGCATTGTGCTGCATCCTAAAGTTATCCGAAATACATATTCTAATCCTAGGGACGTCGGAAATGAACATTCTACAGACGTTCCAAACGGACGTCTTACGGAAACCCGAAATGAATAGTCCACGAACGTGCGAAATATGTTCATATTTTGCTACATCCTAGATGCGTCCGAAATAAACATCCAAACGGACGTCCGAAATGAACATCCTGTGGACTTCCGAAATATGTCCGCATTGCGTGTGGACAAAGTATGGACATAAGGGACCAAAAAAGGACGTTCTGGGAACGTTTTGTGCTATCTGGGATCCGATTTCCCACATCCTTTCTGGTTTTCTGTTGACTTACGTGACTGTCTAATATGAAAACTGTTCTATCATATACATTTAAAAGCATACACTTGGATCTATGTGGCGCAACAGCCAATATTAGACGCGTTGGTACTCTACTTCTATACCTTTCGCTACGATCTCACCTCCTCTAACTTGTAATCTAACTATAAATCAACAGAATTAACCAATGTATTTCGATGGCAAGAAAAGCTGAAAGGAACTATAGAAATTAAAATTTTTATACGTTAAGATTGAAGTATATTGCATGTTCTTAATCCACTTATAGAAGTAAAAGGGACAACTCCACATAGAACGATTTACACAAGGAAGATATTTCAAAGGTAGTGGTTTTCGATAGTATAATTCGCACAGCATGTGTTACTATGAATGTATTATCCCACCTGAAAATGCTTTAAACATGCCCTGGTGTGTTAAAACCCGAAATATGCATTTGAAACATAGAAGCGTTGACGAATGCGATATAAAACTATCAATCCAACTATCATTAGGAAATGAAATCTGAAAGAAATGGTCTAGTTTTGAGATGTATTTTAACAATGTATGGACACAGCGTTTGTTACACCTAGTCAAATAATAGCTTGGAAAATGAGGAACAAACGAAGAAAAACATGTGAGAAAAATAAATTTGTTTCCACGAATCAATGTGTGGGCACGTTTCCATTTTATCGTTGGACTGCTGATTACAATGTTTGGGCTCCGAAGATATTTTAAACGCTTCTAAAGGAATAAGATATCATCAGAGATTATGGCAACGCTTTCATATTTCATTTCCAACAAAATACAAACTAAACAGTCTCAGACGAAACAGAAAACTGTTTTTAAAATTATTTTTAGCTTTAAATCATATTTTAGAGACTTGACAGCAGTTATTAATGAGTTTTACCCTAGGCGGAAGGGTGGATTTGAAAATGGATGGAACTAAAAGAAAAAGAAAACACAATTGAACTTCTATCTTGCTGCACAGCGCTTCATTATTTTGGGTATCCTCTCGTATTTGGGAAAAGGGCCTTTCCAATTTCCGTACCAATTTACTTTTGGATTCTATCAATCATTTCTCCTCGGTAAATCGTTGTTGCAATGAATAGAGTGGAGAAGGGAAGTGTAAATCTTAAAGTTGAAGCTGGAGGTTTTATCCCTTCTTTGTCTCACAAATAAAATTTTCTTTGAGTAAAATGCAGAATATTTATGAGATTAACTGCTTTTAAAGTGAAAGATATTCAAAATTGGTATAGTAAACGACAGCTTTGAATCCCGTTATTTAGGCAAATGTACGATTAATAGCTATTTACGAGTTCGTCTGAATAATATATAAAAATATCTGAAAGATGCCATGTGCAATTTAACAAACTGATGATCCGTTACGCGTTCCCCGTCTCCTATTTTAAAATGAAGGAAAAGTCAATATCATCTCAATGACAGACTTGTTAATAAATCATTAGGTATCGCTGAATAAGCAAAACAGAAAATCTAAATTTTTATCCAGAATAGCTTCCCCCCCCTTCCGCTTTAGGTTATACAGGGTGGTCCGGAACTCTACCGACAAAATATAAAGACGGCAAAATTTAAGTGTAGATGGTTAATAAAAGAAGGCATGTTTGTCCATATCCCCGTGTCCGCAAAGGGTCCGGTTTGGCTGTAGAGCGTAACTACTGTTTACGTCCATCACGTTGCTACGTAGCCAATTGCATGAATTAAATGCAATTTTTGATACATAATTTAAGTGAATGAGCTAATAATACAGCAGAGACGAAGAAATCCGGAATTCCGTTTTCTGATTTTGATCTGTGTTACTGTTTAGTGAAAATAAGCCTAAAAATGCCTTTTTTAACACACTGGAAAAGAGTTGG
The DNA here is from genome assembly GCA_006491805.2 of Dysdera silvatica. NCBI lineage: Eukaryota > Metazoa > Arthropoda > Arachnida > Araneae > Dysderidae > Dysdera > Dysdera silvatica. The sequence goes on from QLNU02015360.1 coordinate 71,346,297, forward strand.
GAACTGCCAAGTATGTGTAACAGGTGAAGAACATCAAAATAAAAATTTTTTGTTTAGTGAATTTTTTTCCAAAAATTAGCCGTTCGGGCACTACAGTGAATTTAGTATTTGCATCCACCACATTCAAGGTTTCCACAAACGGCTACAATGCGCCATTTCAAGAATTTTTAAAATTATTTAATGTCAAAAGACGTCGGGCTCTCTCCGGTGATTTTTTATAATCAGATAAATTCGCCGGAATTGTATGTGTAGAATTCGCCGCTTCAGGTGCGAGTGTATGAATTCTACACATGCAATTCCGGTGAATTTAACTGATTTTAAAAAATCGTCGGAGAGAGCCCGACGTCTGTTGACGCTAAATAATTTTAAAAATTCGTGAAATGGCGCATGGCGCATTGTAGCCACTTGGGTAAACCTTGAATGCGGTGGTGCACTAAATTCACCGTAGTGCCCGAATGGCTAATTTTTGGAAAAAATTACCGAATAAAAA
>QLNU02015360.1:71346886-71360296 GCA_006491805.2 Dysdera silvatica
GCACCAGACAAGTATGAGGGTCCTTCGGCATGCTTCACAGCTTCAGCTGCACCTAATTTTTGGCGTCTTTTCACTTGATGTCGGCATTTTGTGACATTGGTTGCACGACATAGGGAGTGTGAAATTCGTCGTCCATCAGCTTTTATTAAAATACGACTTGCCTGCACTCCAGGTTGGATGTCAAAAGCCTTCATGGTGTGGAGACGTCCTTTACCCCCTTCATTGAACTGAATTATGGCTTCATTTGTAGCGATGCCTACAATTTGACGTCCTGACCCGGACGTTTTGGGGCAAAACTTCCAAATCATTGAGTTGAGAGACTCATTTGGATTTTGAGTCCTCCCTCCTAAGCAACAACTCAGTAATTTGGGATGGGACAGGTCGTTGAAAATCAGTTTTATAAACTTCATGATAGCCTGAGGTAAAGATTGTTTATGGCGAAATATCCCAGTTGCTTTTTTTGTAATAGCTCGCTGGTAAGCACACCACGATATGTTTCCTTTGGGGCAAAAATGGTGCAGTGGATCAGCATCACTTGATCCTTTATGGAAGAAGACAGCCCATACTGCTTTCCTCATCGCACTTAAATTGTCCTTATGCTCCTTGATTGCATTCCCATAGTAGGAACTGAGTAGGTCTATCTCTTTATCAGTGAGCCGGCCTTTTCCTCCAAGACACTTGTCATCTTCTAATTTCTTTCCAGACATACGTTGTTTCATTTTCCTTAGCCTGGCTCCCATGCGCTTCTGAATGTGACCAACACATTCAATTTTTTTAATGTCTACATCATCGTATGGCTGTAAATTCCTTATGGATAAAAATGTTTTTGAATCCCCGTCTCCTATATATCCACTGTATTTAACATCTCTTAGTGCCCCTGATCGTTCAAATATACGGCACATGCCTACCGCCTCCATACTTCCCGATGAACCCGTATGGTTCTTCAAACATTCAAGTTCGTGTAAGGCCTTCCATTTATCGAAGTTTGGACCACGTCGAATACCTTTATATGCATCACACCCCTTGCAAAAAGTTGACATTACTTCTTTATCGATAACTTTCACACACTGTTCACCAATAACAGTACACACACCTACCAAAGACATATACCCTTTGGTTTTCCAGGTACCGTCCCCACTAATGATGATGTTCGATGACCCTGTAAGTAGTGCCTCATCTTCCGCAGCCTTCTTCATGGATTTTGTGGCAACTTTCGAGGTGGCTAATTCAAGGTGTTTGATTTGTCGATTATACGACCCTTCTGCATTTGGCTGTGGCAAATCCATTACAGCACAAAACATATTCATCCCCGACAATCCCTGACCCAGACATCTCATGGAATATAAAAACCGACGGTTTATTTCTGCAACAGCATTCTTCGGGCCAATAAATTTACTGCTGAGAAAAGAACCGATTTGTCCACAGCTTGAGCAATTCAAAATAAATTTAGATGCTAGTCCACTGGTAATTAATTCACTGATGGTAATGCTGCAACCACATACCTTGCAAGAAAGGAGTTGTTCCAGGGCCTCAAACATCAGACCCTTATCCAATATTCGGTACCCTTCAAAAGTTTGATCTACAGGAGAATCTTCTTCAAAGCACAGCTTTAATTTTTTGCTCGATGTGCTTTCGTCCAGCATTTTATGATTTCGTGTATGTACATTTCCGGTAAATTTTCTTTTTTTTGGCCGTGTTCCGGATGCACGTTTTTTAGTGGGAATAACATTCGCCATAACACTGATAATATATAGAGTAAGAGAAACGGCAAAATATAAATATATGTATTAAAAAAGAAAGAAAATAGGATTTCAAAACCTGGATCGCAAAAACGAGGTCAAAAAACCAAACGTGGAACAAGCAGCAGGCAATCGCAAAAACGTGGTTTGTTTTAGGGAACACTGGTTTGTTTACAAACATAAAGTGCGTAGAGTAGTTTACTTCATTTGTCCTGCATCTGTTGATAAAATAAGAAAGTATGTATGTAGACACGTCTCCTACAATGCGCATAAAATTCTTAAACGAATACATGAATACGAAAACATCGAAACTAAATGTAAACAAACTCTGCGTCCCTTTAAAATGATATCCTTGAAGATTCAGTACTCTTTAGATTTTTTTTCGTAATTCAACTTCTAATGTAGATATTTTTAAACGGTTGGTCTTAAAATGGTCAGAAATATTTTGGCTTTCTTATAAAAAAAAAATAAAAAAAGGTAAATTTTTGAAACTTTATGGGCTATGTGCCCCTTAATTCTTTGTATTTCTGTGTACGTCCTTCGTACCCACCAATTTTTATCACGATCGAACAACTCCTTCTTGGTGCACCGATTTGCTTGTGATAGATTGTATATCAGTTTTGAAAATCATAATCAGGTATATATGATCCTTAATTGATGATGCATTTTTTCGTGGATTAGAAAATAATAAATGTAGGAAATGAATCTTGCATACTTTAGCCATCACAAATTAATAATTACTAATATTTTCGTCTAATAAAATACATACAAATAAAACAAGTTCTGTATTACATATTTTCTGAAAATTCTAGTCATATTTTCTGAAAATGTTTGTTTTTTTAAATTCCGTGGAAAACTTGCATTTTTCTAAATATCATTGTAGGAAGCAAGACATTTGACAAGATACCGATTATCAAGTTTTGTCGTGAGAGGTAAGATTATACCCAGACATCACAAAAACGTCCCGAGGGCGTACTCTGGACGTCTGGAGCGGACATCCCCAAGGTTCCCGGGACATTTAATATACACTGTCGGACGTCCGTGGGACGTCCTGCAGTGATCCATATACACGCGTAAAGTACGTCCTTTATGGGTCCTGAGCACGTCCACGGAAAACATATTTTGGAGGTTTTAAGGACAAAAACTGGAATTTCTTTTAGGATGTTGTAAACAAGGACTTGTTACGGCGGATTTGAGGACGAAATTTGAATTATTTAAGGATATTATTTTGATATTTATAGGATGTGTTACGGCAGTTTTTAGGACGAAACTTTGATTTACTATTAGAACTTTTTAAGGAGAGGTTTTGGATGTTTTTAGGACAATAGTTCAACTTCTTTTAGGAAGTTTAAAAGACTTTATCTTGATATTTTCAGGACGTGTTATGGCAGTATTTAGGACAAAAGTGAGATTTATATTTATGATCATTTAGGGACATTACTTGGATTTTTTCAGGACGTGTATCGGTGGTTTTTAGGACAAAGGTTGGGTTTCCTCCTGGGATGTTTTAAGGACATTATTTTGATATTTTCAGGAAGTGTTACGGCTGTTCTTAGGACAAAAGTTGGATTTCCTTCTAGAATGTTTTCAGGGCGTGTTACGGTAGTTATTGGGACAAAATTGGATTTTCTTTTAGGATGTGCTTTAGGGATATTATTTGAATCTTTCACGGCTGGTCATGGGACGAAAGTAGCACATTAACCCTAATTATTATCGTAGACATATAGGTTTCTTCAGATCATGTCTCATCTTCAGCCTCTATTTACCTTAGTTCTTACACAAAAAAATAAAACTTAGCATAAAAAACTAATAATTTATAAAAACGTAATTATTGATGAAACTTAGTAACTTATAAAAGGAATTAATAACCGATAAAACAAACAAGTCGCATATAGCGAACGGAGTACCAGCTGAAACGAATTAAAAATTGCAGTTTAACGAATTAAAAAATGTATGTTCTTGTGTGTTTATATTTTACTTTATCTCACTTATAGTTTAATTATTTCTTCCTTTATCTTTGAAGGTGGGGAGGGGTTACGTACACCAATGGAGGAGTCGTCATTATTTTCCTAAAATATTCGGCGTGTTTTAGATTTCCTCGCCCCGTGGGTTGGGGATTATATATTTCACTCCCCGTACTCTCCTGATCGTCGAAAAAAGCTACTAAAGGAGGATGAAGTAGCCACCGGTATAATTACACCTGTATAAGTGGCTCCCCTCACCACAATGCCGGATTCATTTATGATCTCTAGGCTGAAAGAATATAATGATATATATATATATATATATATAAATTTACAGTTTCTAATGAAGTTCCAAATTCGCGGTAAAAATATCTGCTGCTGTAAATTATCAGTATTTTGAACACAAGAGGGTTCTGTTGGGCCCTAAGCCGGGGCCTACTTGGCCTGTACGTAAATCCGGTGTTACCTCATCAGTCAAAATTCGACCGCGCTCTACTGAGAATGCCGAATTGCTCATCTGTAGCCAAAATTCCCATCAATAAGTGAATAGTGAAGCTGTGGTTCGGAATCCAGGTTGAATTGTACTTCCGGTACTACTCTTGGTAAGTTGACTAATGTTTTATAAATTATGGACTTAAAACTTACCTGTGTTGAGTATTACAACAACAATAAGTACTCAAACAATTTTCATGAGATTCCATATAGAAAATTATTACAAGTTTAGAAATTGATTTTGCTATCCCTGTCAACAAGATGGCGATTGGATGTTAAATAAATGTAAGTATTCATAGAGATTATATAGAAGAAAACGCGTATGACGATTATACGGCTGCTAGAAGAACCAATACTATGTAGAGTGAGAACAGCATAACGTTATAGAAACGCGTTATAGCGCATGATTTTGGTCACGTGGTGGGCATAAACATCATACGAACGTCGAAAATATGTCTATATTGTGCTACATCCTACGGACCATAGACATACGCAGAAAGTTCGTAAGGGGGCTACTCAATAGGGGGGGGGTTACAATGCTACAATTCACATATTCCTATGCAAAATTTTATTTCAATGGGGGGTTAAAACCCCCATCAACACCCCCTTTCGTATGTCAATGCTAGGGGTGTCCGAAAAGAACATCATACGGACATTCCAAACGAATATCCTACTAACGTTCGAAATATGTCTGCATTATGCTGCATCCTAAAGGTGTACGAAATGAACATCCTACGGAAGCCCGAAATAAATATCCTACGGAAGTTCCAAAGCGGACGTCTTACGAACGTGCGAAATATATCCGAATTGTGCTACATCTTAGGAGCGACCGAAATAAACGTCCTAGGGATGTCCGAAATTAACATCTTACGGACGTTCCAAAACGGACGTCCTGCGAACTTCCGAACTATGTCCGCATTGCGTATGGACAGAAGGGACCAAAAAAGGACGTCCTGGGGACATTTTGTATTATCTGGGTAATTGCAGTTATCAAAACAAATTTATTTCCTGCAATTTTCAAGATCTTTTTACCCTTTCGAAATTTTATAAGGAATACCGTTATATTCCTTTTTTCGCGACAGATAGGAGACATTCTATATTTTAAAACCGACGAGACCATTAAAATTTTCAAAAAATCAAATTAGTCTAAGACATTAATACGACTTTCAGGTCATTCGGCGTTACAACTGCGTAAAGCAGCTATTAGTAATTAATAAATTAATCAGAATAAAGGAATCTGTATAAAAAATAAAGTTTAAAGTCAAAAAAACGTATTAAATAGCCTAAATCAAATATGTAATAATATGTAGAGTCACGGAAGAAAGGTTTAAGCATGTTAGTTTTGCAATTCCAAAAATTTGTCTCTACATTCGAAACCACCAGATTTCCCTGTTATTCAGACTGATTTTTTCTCGTTAGTCGCAGAAAACTGGTAATTCCATTTATGCCAATTAACAAGGTATATTTGCATTAACAAGGTACTAGCTTACATAACATTGTTGAAGCTTGTCGCCTATTTTTGAGTAAAATATTTGATGAATTTAGAATAATTTGTAGAAATCGGGGAATGGGGAATTTTTTCAACTAATTTACAATTTTTTCGTTCAAAAGACGCTAGTAGTTTCAAGAGCTGGAATCTATTGACAGGTCTTACACAATTACTCAAATTTATATCTACTTGAAATTCCAATACTCAACTATATGATTCCTTGTTGAGAAACCGATGTGAACAATTAATCGGCAGGCATTTTTCCAAGGATGTTCCGTAAAATTTTAAGTAAAACAACTAGAATTACACATTTTGCAAAGTTACTTTGGTTTTCATGATTCTGACATAGCTTGCGACAGCCTCCGTGAAAGTATTGCGAGTAGACTAGGCCCTCGAGTATCTATAAGAGTACAGAACCACACCCTATAATCGAATGGCAATAATTACACAAGGTGTACACAAAAAGCATTATGCAGTTGTAAACATACAATAGACCGAATCGTTTGTTTTTTATTACACTGTCTAAAACATAAATCTGTGGCATAAACAAATGAGTTGTAAACGAAGAATGAATAAAAAATGACACTTGTATCTTGGGTTGAGGGCGTGTGTCATATATGAATAATCAAAACATCATGCTGACGGTTAAGAGAGACTGGCGTATAATGATAGTTCTAATATATTTGTCTAACAATGTGGTGTAGACTTCTTTTCGTCAAGATATGCGCTTTCATTCCTTCGGCAATGCTTTCACACGACTACAAACGGTGTTGATAGATAGATGCCCAAATGAAAAGCTCCAGATCTTTATATAAGTTCTAGAATAGATTCTGTGGCAATTCCTAGCAAAGAGGAGGTTAATTTATTAGAATTCGGCAATCGAATATGCTGGATTCTTTTATAATTTGGGCTTTGTGTCAATAGGCCTTTTCTTTTTGTGGAGTCCAGGTCACTACGAAGAGCAATGTATTGTCCGAACAATATCTAGGTCGAACTTAGTGGTGACATCTGTCTAACAGTAATCATATAACCTACGATGTCTAGTGGAATAAATTGCGTATCATAATACCTTCATATTATGATACGAAATTATTCTTATTCCTGTTCATATCTTCAATTCAACTGTTGTGATAAAGCCTCGGCTCATATATTGTGCCATTGTTGCAATAGAAACCTAGTGGAATATACACAGAAGTGTCAAAGCATTATGACCATTTACCTAATATCATATTGCTCCACACACAGCTGAAACCCCTCTTGACATGGATGCCACAAGTATTTTATTAGCTGACCGGAGACAAATGGTATCAGATGCGCAAGCAGCGTTCATACAATTCCCGTATATTCTGGGGCGGTGGTTTTTGAGTTTTGAGCTGCCGTTGCATGACATTCAAAATGTGCTCTATGTACATGTGTCGAGAAACTCTTCGCCTGGAAGATGGCATATTCTGCTGCTCTGCCATTCGCTTGATGAAGCAGAAAATGTGAGTCGACCGACCAGGTAACTCTATTCTATCGTTCTATGGTCCAATCATATTGTTTCCGGGCCCATTGTAGGCCTACATGGCCATGGCAATTAGTTAACGAAGGCACATGAGAGGGCCGTCTGATGCGGAGTCCTATATAAAACAGAGTCCTCTAAATTGTGTGCCCCGAAACTCTTCTACCTGGACCTGCATTGTAATCGGATTTGTTGAGTCATTGGCTGTTGCCAATTTTGCTTCACCAAGAGGAGAAGGTCCCGACGTCCAGTGTCGTTGATGACGCATGGTTGTCCAGCGCCTTGCCGTCCACTACTAGTTTCTCCACCATTCACTCACTGTATGTCCCAACAACGGCAGCTCGCTACACCCGGTAAGCCTTGCAGTTTCGGAGATAATCATTCTGAGCCGTCAGGCCATTACAATCTTCTCTCTATCAAACTCGCTTATATCAGCAGCCTCACCCATCACACGCAAACGTAAATGAGAGAATTATACCTCATAGTAACCGGAAACCGGTAAATACACTTCCCAGTGCTCATGTGACCTGCGGGTCAACTAGACGAGCCTATTTGCACAAGCTGGGGGTGGGATGATCATAATGTTTTGGCTTTTCAATAATTCCATTTCACTCATAACCACATTATAAGCGGAAATAAAATTAAAGAAAAATATTTTCAAATAATTAAACATGTTCGTTTAATTATATAGTTCAGAAATCCAAACCTTTTTGCTTTGTTCCCAATATACTGTATATTTTTAAAATAAACCGTAACTATTCAACAGCTGAAAAAAGTTTGCAAAATTCAAGTTACCGAGTTTTAACAGATATTATCCTCTGAATAAGTACAGATATATACATGGATATACTCGTCTCTAGATATCTACCTCCTCATTATTGGAAATTTGAATTGATGATAAGGCTGGTTCTGTGTTTATATGCCAAGTTATGTTTAGTATGACGATTCCCATTTAAAGAGATTTACCATAAAGGGTTGTGGATTTCATCAAATATCAGATCTTTCTCCCGAAACTTTAGTGAATTTTCGAAGAGAGGGAATTATATTTACTAGTAAATCGTTAAAGTTTGCTACTGTGTGAGATGTGCATATAATTATTTTCATTATTGATTTCTCTGTAATGAATCTTGCAAAATTTTATCCGTTACAAAATTAGAAAATTAAATTCATAGGGCAAATTTCAACACTCTTATGTCAGAATAAACACTGCTGCTAGCAATGTTTATTGGCTTTTGTTCCTTAATTATTGATAATGTTTCATTATCCAAAGTATGTCTTGGAATGTTTTTGTTATTACTTGTATAAAATTTTGAAGTAAATATAGTATCAGATGATTCCACCCGTTAATGCTTGCGTAAATGTTGGCATAATTTCATTACCTACAACCTTGTGCATTTAATTACTTCTTTTCTATAGCATTATATATGTGCTTTTTATGTGTGATTTACTGCCTGCGGAAACTTTCGATTGCTTAATTAGAGGAAGACCCACATGCTAATTATTGGTGGTAGTAGATGAAATTGAGATAGCGTCAGGAACATAGCAACCAATATCGTCTTCATGGTAGTGCAAACTGAAAGTTTGTTTTAATCGTTGTTTTTGAATTGAATTATGAGTGGACTGATAAAAAAAATTTAGACAATTACCTAGTCATTTTTTTGTATTAAGTACGTAATCAACATTTGTAAATTGTTTCATGTATTACATAAAGGACACAAGTTTTTGGATGTGGGCTTTTTCCAACCAAACAAAGACCACATTGCTAAGATTTACCAGAGCGATCGAGTCACTGATGTTTACTAGCTCTTTTTGATCTCCATATCGAGGTATGAAAACCTAATAAAATACAATGCAGTAACTAAAATAGTTTGCAGAAGTGTAGACAGGTTTAAGTTCAGCATAATGAAATCCAGGATGAAACATTTAAATGAGAAGAATAAATAAAATTCTCGAAGGCCTAACTGTTAAAGTAAAATATTCTGGCATATTTCAAGAGAGACGAACTGACGACAGTTATTTATTTTTAACGATTGATATTGGGTCGATTACTGTTCATCAAATGTTGACGATACTCGAATAGGGATCCTTGAAGAATATTTCAATAATATATGTACATACAGCTCAATCGAAACCTTAGGAAATTTAAATCGGGCTTTGTTATATACAAAACAATGAATCATATAAGGATGGCTTATTCGTTAAATTTCACATTTTGGAAACTTTAACGAAACAATAAAGAGGTTCGCCAGGTGGTTCTATAACAAGCAGTTATTTCGACACTGTCAAGTGAAGGCAGAATGCCTTCACTTGACAAAGGGAGCAGTTGGCTCCCGAAACGTCGTGTTTTTAAACCTTACGCCAGTGTCGAAATAACTGCTGGAAACTTTAATTTGCTATGAGGTCATTTACAAAGTCTATTGTAACTGATTTAATGAAAAAATGAAAAATATGCACTTTTTAATAAGCAAATGTATGTTATTTTAAGTCTGTTTTGCTCATCAATATTATGTTTTGGAAATAGATTAATCTATCAGGTAATTCTTTTGTATTTTTAAAATATATTCCGTACATTCGTCGAAATTATATCAATGATATAAAATACTATGTGACTTTTTACAAACCACCACATCGTTTGCACTTGGGCACGTAAGATTTGATGACATTTCACCATTGATTTCACAGTAGTTGTTTACTATTCAGTATGGATAGCACTGACTAGAAACAAATATCCAGTTTTCCGAAACGATATATAAACGTTGTTCCCCACCATCCAATGAAAACTAGTTTAGGAGAAAATGCAAATATTCCATATTTAAATGCGCGTAAGTCTAGAATTCTAGGTCGTGAAATTCACTTTGGTATTTCGATGACGGGGGTTCGCCTATCCTCCTGACCGGAAATTCGACAGCTATCAGGTAATAGTTTTCAAAGGACGCATGAACGAGGATTATCAAGTTCACTTTAATATTTCAGCAGAGTTATGGAATAGGAATGAGTTTCGAAAACTGGTGTTGCCTTCCGCGTCAAATATTTGTTAAATGAGCAATGAGAAGTTCGTTAAAAGGTATCAGAACCAGCTTTCTGGGATTATTATTATTTTTTATGTGGAATATGAATAAAGAACATTTGCTGAACAAAATTCACAATAAATATTGCATTTGTAAAAAGTAATTATAATTAAAGTTTCAGGAAAATTAATATCTCAAATCTGTGTATTATATTAAGGATTTCTTAATAACACAATAAGCCTCCAAATATATTAAATTAATTGGAGGGGAAAGCATAACGCTGTTAAATCGAAAGGGTTGATTCGTCATCGAGAAGTTTTCTTCTTCAGTTTATCAACGATTGGCTCGTAACATTCTGGGATAATACAAAATACCTATAGCATATATACGCTCATGTTCACAAGTTAAGCATAATTATTGATTATGTGAATTTTTAACGAATTCTAAATCGGAATGGAAGAAAACGTCGTATACGGGTGTAATAAGGTTACAGAAGAATAAAACAATGAAGAACAAGGGTAGCATTGATTTTTATTATGCAAATGAAAATTTTGACAGAAAAATGGACATATTACTAGTTCCATCGTTAGTGAAAAATAATAATTAAAAAAGTAGATGCTGAAGTTTAACAAGGGGCGTTGTTACGTATGGTAGCCACACATGTTGCACAACGATTTCCCATACTTTTGATAAGGGTGTTCATGAGTTTTATGCTCACAAATTTCCAAACCTCATGGATAGCTTTTTCAATCTTGGAACGGAGCTTGGTGGGTGCTGAAGGGCTGCAAATCATCTTACGAGCATCTCCCACATATGTTTTATAGCAGTGGTTCCCAAACTTTTTCAAGCCGCGAGCCCCTTTTATAGTATGCAAAAGATCTGCGACCCCCTTCCTTTGTCCGCCGCCTCCACATCTCCATAATAAAAGTATTTTCAACTAACAAGGGAACCCCTTTTGCTGTTCACTGCACTTTGAGATCAGACCTATGGGAGATATAGTGCTTGACTTCCTGATCACGAATATGTAATCATTTGTCTGCTAGAACTATATAAAAAAATGTTATGAATATTTGAAATCCAAAAATGACACTTTTACTCCAGGTTTGATATTTTTTAATCGCACTGTATGTGAGCAAAAACAGGTTTGAAGTCGGTAAGATTATGAAGGATCATCGTATTTAACGGATAAAAAATTATGTCTCAGCTAATTTAAATAGTATAAAAAAAATTAATATGAAAAATGAACTTTTAGCATAGATATTTGGCGAATTTGACGACAATTTTGAAGAGTTGGCGGGACATTTAAGTTTCGCATTCCACTAGCTATATAAACTCGTCCGCAAGTGTAACGTCAATATAGTTGTACGAGTTTCCGATTGTGAGAAAATGAAAAATATAGTGAACATAATTCAATCCGTTTTGAATTTGGTCGTTAATAAATACGACACGCTTCCGTCGTTAATAACTGATCAAGAACTTAAGGAAAGTCGGGAAGTATTGTCGAAAATCGAAAACATAATTTTTAATAACAATGTCAGTGAAAATATCAGTTTAGATTTTGAAGACAATTGTGATTTCCGTATCGACGAAGAAAGTGATATTAGTATAGTCGGTGACGAATATTATAACTGTACTGTAAAGGGCGATCAATTGGCAAATGAATTCAGTTTAGAAAATATGCAAACAATTGTTCAGTATTTTGACAGTTGTCAAAAAAATAAATTCCAGAAAACAAACAGGAGATATCCAACAGTAAAATACCCTACTTATATTTCGAGGTTTAGAAAATATATATCAAATATGGGCACAAATATAGAAAAGTATAAAATAATAAAAAATGAAATGTTAGCCAGATTTACAAAAGTTAGGGAAAATTATTTACCTGTTCATGATATAGATTTGAAAAGATGGGCGATCCTGAAATGCCAAGAGTTGGGATTTGAGGATTTTAAATGTTCCGATAATTTTATAGATAATTTTAAGAGCCAAAACAAAATAGTTGCGCGGAAAGTAACAAAATATATCACTCAAATATACACCCAGAATATGGGTAATATAGAAGATAGTGCCATAGAATTTATTTTGATAACGAGAAATGTTACTGCTAATATTATCCCCCAACAAATTTTTAACTCTGATCAAAGTGGTTTTAATTATTTTCTTCCAAATTAAAGGCAGCTATCGCATAAAGGTGAAAAACAGACATTTTCTTTAATAGGGTCTGATTTTGGTAAAACACATTCATATACAATAATGCCAATAATATCAATGAATGGGGAACTGACAGGGAAAATGTTACTTCGTTTAAGAGACGCAGCGGAGAAATTCAGCTCGACTGTCAAAAAGAATTTATTTCAACCTCCAAACTTATATATTACATGCTCCAAGTCGGAAAAAATGGACAAAATCAAAATGAGAAAGTGGGTAGAATGTTGTATGAAACCCATCATGTCTCCTCCTTCCTGCGTTTTACTAAGCTAATGGACAGGTAGTACAGACCCAAACACTTATTAAGATTTTCCGGAAAATTGTATATCCTTGCAAATACCCCCCAAAGCAACATCCCTCATACAACCGCTGGATGTTTATTTCTTTCGACAATATAAAAAATTTGTACAAAAAAATAATCAACAGAATAGCAATCGATGAAATGGATATTGACATACGACATCGAAATGAGATAATAAAAATGCATTCTTTGGTTCACAATCAATTACAGTCTAAAAAATATCGCCCTATATTACAATATGCTTGGTTTAGGTGCTGTTATAGCGATCATGATCCCGGAAAATTCAAAAATGTTGAGGAAATTTCTTTTGAAATTGAATACAACAATTGTAGCCGAGATAATTGCAAAAATCTGTCATTCTTAAAATGTGCCCACTGTGATCAATTGCTTTACTTCACTCTTTTCTTTTTTTGTACTGTAACACTTTTACGACATTCCTGAGATGTACACAGTTTAATTTTTCTCATTTTTAAATAAAGAGCATAATTCAACAATTAATCCACAATTTATGGTTACATAACTTCATGAAATTTTGTTCACATTTTTTCTAATTACAATAAATGCATTTTCAAATAGCCTACTATTAAGTTTTGTTCACGATTTTTTTTTAAATTCCATGGTTGCAACAGCATGTGATATGCAATGACCACATCCAGGTTGTGTAAATATAGCAACTTTTCATTATTCATACACGTCATTTATTCATAC
>QLNU02015360.1:71360396-71372925 GCA_006491805.2 Dysdera silvatica
TGGCGAACAGAATTTATTGTAAATTTTCACCTATAATTTTGTCACTCAAGGATCTTGAACACTTGCATGCATACATATTCCTTTTGTTTTTAATTATAGAAGTTTTAATATTATGCCTAAAGGTAATAAAGTGCTATTTTATGTGTGTTTATTTTTGTGAAAGTAACATTTAAGTAACCCATTATATATCAAATGTATTTTTGCAATAACAATTCTAGACCACACTGCATATTATTTCCTTGCTTCTGTCGTCAATCGCACCAACTTTTGTCTGGGTTTGAAACCGCGTCATCATCAGTAATAATCTGAGAGACCGGTCTGAATTTTTAAAAATATTTTTTTTAAGGTACTTACCTATGTGTCACCATCGGTGGTATTGGGAGGGATATGTTTTTTACGTCTGTTAGAAATGCCGGGAACATGTTTTCCGGCTTCTCTGCGTGTACCTCCTCTACATGAATTCCGGCAAAATAGAATCAAAACAGTGTCGCTGCAGCACATGACAGATGCCTGAAACCTATTCTGCCCAATAACAAAATGGCCCCGGGGACACTAGATCCAGAAGCTTCTAAACGAATGCGCACATAAAAGGGATGGAACTACGGTTAAAAAAATCCTTCACTATGTTTTGAGATGTCATCATCAGTAAAAACCACTGATTCAACATTTCAATTCTTCAGGAGTGCTCAAAGACTATCCAAACGGGCTGTGAGGCCACAAGGCTGAAGTGGGGAGGGGGGTGATCCCCACTATCCCTTTTCTTATACAGGTAAGAGAATTTTGTGCAGAACTCGACTACAGCGATTTTTCTAGCGATGTTCCAAAAAACCAGTGATGCTCTACTGACGCTGTTATAAACTCGCATGCAGAAACGGCCTAGCATGGAAATCACACTTATTTTAAGAGTATAGCATGGGTTTTGGTGACATTCGAATTGCTTTGGTGACAAGAAAATAATGTGCAGTGTCCCCTAATTCTATTATATTTGGTGTATTCTGTTTAGTTTGTTCTCCAAAAATCTTAGATTCGCAAACTAGTTACATTCAGAGGAGCCGTTGATGCACTATAGCACATACAATACGTGGAACAGAAGGAAAGGACTTAATATTAGAAAAATGGCATGTCCCAGGGACCCACTATTTAGTAAGGTAAAAAAGGTGTTTCGTTTTTTGAGGACCCACCTTTTTGAACATAGCAGGTCCTTGGAATCCAGTTTATGAGCACCCAATGACACCCCTGTACATTTATACATGTAACTTTTGGGAAATTTAAAATGTTGTGAATAATACAATCACACACCATACACAAGCTGTTATGAAATGGCATTTTTGTTTTTCATCAATAAGGAAAATGATTTTTAATAACGCATGCACTGTTACAGAAAGTGGTTTTTTTTTTCCAGATAAAACAAGAATGAGTATACAGGCAAGATCTGAAGGCGATGGCATGGAGATGATCTGGAATTCAGAAAATTCTGCTAATAAGGATGATTATTATTCTATGAATTTCCTAACTGAAAATGCACAAAACTCTAGTTCCTTCATCCCATCTTTGATAGGAAAACGTAAGGAACCTAAGTTTATACCTTATGAACCGTATAAAGCAGCTGTATCACATATTCTGCCTAAAAATACGGAAAAACAACATAAAGATAAATTTGGAACTACTTCTAATCATACAAAACATGTTGTGCCCAAGTTATTCTCAGATTCTTCTCGAAAGACTTTGAATGGAGTCTTGAACCACCCTGAAACTGTTGAATCTTCCATAGATGAAACTATGAAAGTAGTACCCTGTGTGCAAATACCAGAATTTGAAACTATTTCGTGGCTTGCTGAAAAGTTGATAATGGAAAAGAAAATACAGCAACTTACTGAAGAGAAAGAGGAACTAGAAAAGCAATTTAGTATTCAGACAAAAGTAATTGAAATTTTTTTGCTAACTATAATTTTCAAGTATTTTAGTTTAAAATTTTAATCCTTAGTATTTGACTCTGTAACATATACCGTGTCCCTGTGTTTGAAAGTAAGTTTCATAGAAAAAGTTAAGAGTAGAATGCAAATGAATCTGTCAGGCACATTAGATAGGTACATAATTCAAAGTTTTGTAAACAGATGGGTAGGGTCTGACAGACCCATGGGCAAATTTCACGTTAACACTTTATTACTTTTTTCTTTAAAATGATAATAAAGTATGACCATAGTAAAATAAAATAATGGAAATTTGTGAACAATTTATTTACACTCATCACATACACAATTTGCATATTCTAAGCTTAAGTACATATTCTACTTGTTGCATGGGAATCTTTTTATTTTTTTCACAAGTCCAGCAACAGACATCCCCCTCACTCCCGGCATAATTTTCAAAGCTTTAAACTGTTTCTCGTAGCATTTGGTAACCAACTTTTTCTAACCTCTAAAATTCATTTAGTATTTCTCTTAGGTAGGATTTTACAAGAGCAAATTCCTTTTCTTAAATTTGGGTTCATATTGGAATAATCATTATCTCCGCTCTTGACAGACTGCATTCAGTTATTGAAGAATCCATTTAAGCATTAAGCATCTTTGTGTATCTTTAGGGTCAATGAATTCATGATATGTGCAAAACTCAAAATCTTTTAAGAAGGACCTGGAGATATATCTACTGTAGATTAAATTCTTAATATATGTGCCAAGTCTGTGGGACATAGAACTGTTATAGAAGTGTGTACTGTCTAAATTTACGTAAGGAACTGAAACTGACTTCAACATGATTCAGCTGCTTTTGTTTTCCAGTAGCGGTCCATGGTGAGGCTTAAGCGAAGCGACGTGAAAATAATTCACCAAAACACATTAATTTACGGTCTGTACTTGCCAAGCAACCGGTTTTTACCTCATTCAGTAAATAAGAAAGAAATTTATAGTAACCTTGGGTTTTTGTGAATTGGCTTCACGCAGCTTCACTTAAATCTCACCATGGGTCGTCACTGATATTTTCTGAAAGAACACTGAGTGATATTTTCATTGGAATTGTTTGCAGAAAGCTACGTTAAATAATCTGAGCCCCAGGGTTTGTCCGACCGAACATGTTTAATACCAGTACAAAAATGTTTACATTAGAAAGATTTTAGTGAAGTATATGATTAAACTCAATGGTTGTAATCACCATTTTTGTTTTTAAACAAGACATTGATATGGTTCAAGGAATAAATTTTAATATTGAGTTCATCTATTTATTATATTTTCTTCTACCAGAGTAGGCCTAATTTTCATTCTCGGTACATAAAGGAAATAATTCCTTGTGTAATATTTATTTATTTACACATGCTAATGCAAATCATTAAAACAACCATATACATTAAACAACAATATAACTCAACGTTTATTGGCGTAGTGATACCAGCGCCGATGTTATGGCGTGATTAGATGGTGAAACGTTCGAAAGAAAAAAATGTTTCTGCGTTTGGTGGGAGATTGTGGGTTCAGGTCCCACCGAAGGCAGAAATATTTATTTTCTTTCGAACGTTTCACCATCTAATCACGCCATACCATCGGCGTTGGTATCACTACGCCAATAAACGTTGATTGATATTGTTGTTTAATTTAATCTGCGTAGTGTTCGATTTATATAAAACCACATGTTAATATTTTGCATGTATGGGTCCCAGAAAATACAGAACATAACCAGCTCGGGACCCAGGCATAAAAATAAAACATCCGCTAGGTTAAAATGCTGATCATTGTCCCATAACCCCCCATTCACTCCTCCAATTCTTCAATTGATTTTCTTTTTAAAACTCTCTTAAATTCCCCAAATTTTTTTATTGTTTTGATCTGTTCATTCAATCCATTCCAGAGTTTAGGGCTCCTATATTCAATGTTATTTCTTGTTTTTTCTGTTCTAATTTTCGGCATACAGAGATCTCTCCTTTGGGTCATTCAATGTCAAATCACCTAAACTCACAACCCGACCATTTCAGATTTTTATGAAATTTGGCTCATTTGTTCCACTTGCAGAGAAATTAATAAATGCCCAATAATTATATAATAATTAGTCTCTATTGCTATTAGTTTCCGAAATACACAACTTTGAAAGTGGGTCGATGGCTTAAATTTTAGCCTTTCTTGTACGAAAAATTTTCTCATAACTTTCGTCCTAATTAATGTAAAGACTTGATATTAGTATCTTTAGAAAGTATTTAATGTGGGCTTTCTTATGAAATGCCACATGAATATATAATTCAAATTTTTATTTTCAAGGTCAACACCTTTGACTTTATATATCTCAAAAAAGGGTATTTTAGTTTTTTAAAAAAAAAAAATAGATGTAATTCTTGCATTTATTTTCTACTATATCTAAGAATCTCATTCTGGGACCGCCATGGGATATCGAGTAATTAATTTAAACATACTGTGCATGTACCCATTTTCATTCAAAAATTATATAATGCACTTGTTTTCTGCCATTATTGTTATTTTAATTTTTTTAGAAAATTATATGTTACTCTTCCATTTATTTTCTACAATATCCATGAATCCCATTCTGCGACCGCCATGCACTACTCGAATATTCGAATTAGAAATTACATTTATATACCAAAAATGGCCTTGCATGCACATTTCTTAAAAAAAAAAAATACTTACAGATCTTGGCAGATTACAGATTTGGCTGCAATCTGAGTCCTAAACATGTTTTGTTAAAAAGAGTTTTACATATTTTTTACTGATATTATTTCTTTACCCATTTCATGTGAGTAAAACATTCTCAGTGGGGAAGTAGAGGAGGGGAGTGGTAGGATGGACATTTCAATAGAATTTTCTGGAGAACAGGGGAAAGGCAAATCTGTGCCTAACATTATCTGTTATTTCCACTCATTAATGATTTAACTAAAGCAACTGTAGATGTTTCACATCAAAGCTTCAGTTAACAAATGGCTGTCCATGGGGGTTTGTTCATTAAAGTTATTCAATAGTCACATTTCACGAAGGGAGGTCTTGGCACTTAAATGCTAAGGGGAAAGGAGAAGAGCAAACAATGCTGAGAGCCCAGTTAAAATAGCTCAGATTTTGTAGACTAAAGATTTTGATACTCAGTTTTTGGCATTTCAGTTATATTCATTATTCTGGGGATTTTTAGAGAAATTGTTTAAAAGATGTATGCCTCTGAGCTGAAAGAAATTAGAATAGCCAGTGTATATTGCAACTCATTCAATGAACCAGATCATTCAAATGTCAGAAATTTTTAAGGAATGTTCTTCCTTGGATGGTAAAAAAAAAAAATTCCATTTTGAGAGGGAGAAATATGATTTGTGATAAATGTCCGAAGAAGCTGCAGTTAATAAAACGTTCAGAAAGTGAGGATTAATCTTCAGTTGCTATAGCAGGCACAAGCAGAACTTCTGCTAAGAAACACGAGATAGTTGCCAAATGTGGTGATCAGACATCATATACTTCTGATTATGAAAGAAAAAGAACAATATCTCATTTAAATGAGAGCTTGAAAAATATTTAGGAAACACCAATAAAAAAGAAAAGACTTGCTGCACTATAATATCCAAGAAAAATATACTAATACTAAACTAAAAAAATAAGTAAAACTTTAACACGAGAGGTGATGACCATTCTTGAGAATCATTCACCTTCTGATTCAGCTGAATTGGAGATAATTTCTCAGCTAAAAGAAAAATTCAAGAGCACTGAGAACAGAATTTTACATATACAAATTTTAACTATTTTCCCTAAGAGTTGGTCTGCTAAAAAGAAAAAGAATTTGGAGTCAGTTATTACATGGTGAAGAAAAAGCTAAGCAACTGGTCAAAGAAAAAGGAATCCTAGCATCTCCCAACCCAAAATCTGGGAAGACCGTGAGTTAAGAAACAGTAAGCCTTGTGTAAACATTTTATAGCAGTGATCACATAAGCAGGGTTATGCCAGGAAAAAAAAAAGACTTTGTCTCAATGAAGGTTGATGGAGAGAAGACACATGTACAGAAAAGACTGATACTGAGTAATCTAAATGAAGCATTTAAGCTCTTCACAGATGAGTACCCAAAACTTAAAATTGGATTTTCCCAAATTTGCGGCTTTTTTCCAAACTTCCCTCCAATCTTCACAACTATCACGCCAAATAGCTAACTCATCACTATGCATCAACAAAAAATTTTCTATAATAGGCAATTACCTTATAAGAACTTCCGGCTCCATTAGTGGCAACTGGAGGCGAAATTTGGCTACATTAGGGACAAAGAATACAGTGTACTCCCTTTTTTCTTTGATGAAGAAGGGGGAACTCAAAAAAAAGAAAAAAGAAAAAAAAAGTTGAAATAGCAGTCTACAACTAGTATTTGCTATTAACTAGTGTTTGTTCTAGACGGGCAAAAATTATTCTAGGGCGGGTATTTGCCCATCCTGCCGCTACGGCCTTGCATGTTGTATTTGTCATATTCATCAAAAATGTTAAATTAATGCTGCAAGAAAGGAATTTAATTATAAGTGCCTTATTTATATTCAGAATTTTTTTAAGAGTGTTTTTTACTAGTAAAAATCAAATTAATTTAAATTTTACACCTTTGTTAATTCAACAGGCATTTTTAACAAGTCTTTTCGTTTGTCACATAAAAAACAACTAAATTTAAAGTTCTTGAAAAGAAGTTACAAAGAATTTGATTTTGTCTGGATGAATGGATGGCCCAGGAAACTTGTTTACTTCCTATTATGCCCATGATGACGGTTTCTTTGGACGAACGTGTCTTCTCTTGAATGGAGGTGTCTCCTCTTGAACGTTAATTAATCTGGCATAGTGTTGTAGACGCAGTGTACAAATAATTGGAGGTACAACTCCATCTGAAAAAATTAAATAACAGGCGGCAGAATATCGAAAAAACAAAAACACTTAACAACATCTAAGCATATATTTATATATAGTG
This sequence comes from Dysdera silvatica, assembly GCA_006491805.2. NCBI lineage: Eukaryota > Metazoa > Arthropoda > Arachnida > Araneae > Dysderidae > Dysdera > Dysdera silvatica. Next base: position 71,367,303 of record QLNU02015360.1, read on the forward strand.
AGAGAGAGAGAGTGTATGTGTTTTTTATTTAATTATCTATTTATCTGCTCCTGGGTGTTTAGATTTAATTAGTTATTTTAAAAAGGGAATTTTCAATTTTCACCCTAACAATACCAAGAGTCTAAACATCTGATCCGCTCTTCCATATGAATAAAAACTTTCTGCCGAGATTGGCCAATCCTTTCAAATACTTCATTTGAAAGCTTGTATTACTGGCCAGTTGATGTAGCTGGTACAGAAATACACATAAGGATGTGACTACGTGGAACCCAGCATTCGTCCATATCTTTAGGCCAACTAAATGACTTTGATGGGCCAGATGGATTCATAATATTGACAAGAAAAATCTTGATGCTCCTTAGATTTCTCAATTACGCATTCAATATACCATTTATTTTCGTAAACTGCAGCAACATATTGATCTGATTTAATCATAAGAACCTTGAAAGTATGTATGTTTTGCCTCAGTGACATGTGCAACAGTCATTGCCCTATACTCCAGAGATGAGAGTCTGCTGATGCGAAGGTCGTATATCCTTGATAGCAAGAAGTGGTGACTTCTTGTTCCTTAACTTGTTGACACATTCTTTAGCTTGTCTTTCAACTGCTCTCCACATTCTTCAACTTCCTTTGACATTTCGTACAAAGATTTGACACCACTCACATTCTCAGTTGCCCATTTAAACAGCTAAAGTGGGGTTTAGTATGTGTCCTGAAGTGAGCTGCTGCAAGTTACCTCTAGTTGCCTACCTTTTAATAGTTCTCCCTATTTCATCGCGCACATTCTTCCCGTGGGTGATTGTAAAGAAATTCCATTCTGCAGCCAAGTCGAAGAGCTGCTCATGCGTGCACAAATTCTTAAAATTTTTGCAATTTTTGTATTGGCTGGGTGCTCTTTCACTGAAATATGGTACTTTTTTAATAGCCGGTAGAATTACCTTAATGTGATTGAAGACAACACGCTGAAAAGTATGAATGGTAACACTATCATGTGTTAGGCAATCACTAATAACACATATGGGTATCACACCGATGTCATTCCCATTTCGGTAATAAATTGCAAATGGATGCACAGTTGCCTGCTTATTGTCTTAGTGGCAGCCTTGTACAGAATCCTGCACTACAAAGGAATACTTTTCTGAAAAATTGAGCAGTACCAGAACAGTTACATTATCTAAATTTTCTTTGCAATATCCTACATATGCAGGTTGTGCTATTGCTATAAAGTATTGTGTTGTGTGTTGAGCTGATTGCATTATTTAGCCACATAACCTTGTACAGTTTCTAATCGTGGTTCAATCAGTGTGCTCCCACCATTTGAAGGTGATTGTATCATCTTCATCCAGTAAAGACTATATAGCCTTTACAACTATAATCAACAAAATATAAGAACACAACCAAGGGACAAATAGAATGTAGAGTTTTATGTTGCTGAACTAGTGTACAGAATCTTTTGTAACAATTGCTGCCATCCAGCCATAAAACTAGTGTGGCCGTGGCAGGATAAAGAAACAAGCATGTTTCGATTAGCTTGCATATGCACAATAAAACTGGAATGTATCCAGAGGATACCATTCAGGGGTGGTTGGAGGGACAAAGAATTCTCAAAGCATCACTTTTTTTTATATAATTTTCCGAATTTTTAAGTTCTTACGTTGGTTAATAATGCTTTTGTCCACCTCCCCCACTAAAAAAATCATGAAATGAAGCTTCTGGATACAACACTATTTGGTTGACAAATAAACCCTCCTAATACATATATTTTCTTCGTACAAAACTTGTGCAAGATTGATAGAAGCAACTAGGTATTTTTCCTTCAAAATATCACCCTTGAACAAAAGTGTTTATGCAAAAAATTTCAAGATTCTACTACCCATTCCTTTGGAGGTACACACATATGTATTATACATATTTTTCCATGGAATACAATGTTAAACTAGTAAAAATTAGACGTAACTGCTAATCTTTAAAAAATTCATAACTTGCACGATTTTCAAAATATTAAAGAAATAAAAAATATGGGTCTCATAAAACTGTCTTATCAACCTAAAAAAAAAAGGGGGGGGGGTTCTGTGACATTGATCTAACATGCCTGGTTGAATTGACATGGAATGTCTTAAAAGTGATTTCCATCATGGGCTTTTTCCTAGGTGGATTTCCCAAGTGAAAATTTCAGACAGTATGTTGAGGATCAGCTGAATGTAAGTCTGTATTTTTCAGGCACTCAACAAAACAAGAGTTATTTAAAAATACTCAAAGAATTAATTCCAAAAAATGATTAAAAACTTTTAGCTTTAAAGAAGCTGAAAATAAAGCTTTTAAAAAGCTGACAATATGTAATATTGTATATAAGTACATATATAACTTTTTAATGAAACGTTTTTGATTGACTGAGTTTACATTTGGAATTATTTTTGATACCCATTAAAACTTTCCTGATTAGAATTCTTGGATAATTTAAACTAAGTTTACGTGTCTTTCGGCTTTGAATTAACTAAGTTTGACTGTACTAGTATTTATATTTTATTTTTCTCTTAATGTAGGTAAATGCTGATTTAAAAAAATTGCTTGTTGCCTCACTTGGTGAAGATATGCAAGCTAAAGTACAATATATGAGTGAAGACAAAGCAAAACTTGGTGAACATGTTTTGTTGTTCTCCCAGAAACTCTCTGAAAATAATGAAGTGCTAGAAAAACTTTCTGAAGAATGTGATGCTTGGAAAAGAAAATATGAGGCTTGCAGGTATTGTATCAAATTTTACTTATGCTTTGACACTCTAATATCTCTGGCCTTTGAGCCCACTGGGCTGGATTCGGATGAAGGAAGCTTGGTTACACATGTAAATGTATTATACTTTAAATGTGTCAGGCTAGACTGTTGATCCTACCCTAATTTAAATATTCCTAAATTAATATTATGGAACTGGGGCCACACCGTTTGTGTCGGCGATCTGTTACAGCAATAAAGAGAGATTCAATTTGGTGACGATACTGCCCCTGACAAAATTTTTTGTAATGTTTTGTTTTTATATGGTTTCGAGAGGAAGATGCCATATTTTTGATTGACCATCGTATCTTGAACGAGAGGAATGAAAAAAAGCAGGTACACAGTACCCCTTTATGGAATTTGGCCAAGCATTTTTAAAAACCGGACCATCTCAAAATCTGAAGTTAGGATTGTGCAGTCTTCAATGTTCAATTCCGTCAAAGGAAATTTTAATTATAAATATTATATATTGAATTAGAATTTATTATAAATATGAAACCCATTAACTTTTAATTATCGACCTTATTTCGATTTATATTGTCTTGTTTAAAGCTAACTACTCGATCACTTTTAAGGAATTGCTTTTCATTCTCCACGACTCTTGTTTTGTAATCGTTAATTCTAAGATCATGTTCGACTATATAATACATTCTAATTTATTCTTAAAATAGTATTATAAGTACAAAGTCAGCTGCATAGCTTATCTCTTTCATTCGATTCCTGTTTGCTAATATGTCCTTATTTTTTTCATTTCTGGTCTTTCAAAGTCCTTAAATTTAATGTAAGGAAATGTGTACAAACCTTGATTTATCATACTTTCTGAGTCTGCATTTACTCTTGTCATATCTGTAATTACATTTGTGAATCCTTCACTTTCCATAAGATCTTACAACTTTTGTTTGTTCATATTCTCTATTTCCATATGAATATTAAAATCTCCATTTATTATTATTAGTTTTTGTTGAAGTGACTTATTACTTGTATTTTATCCTGAAGGATCTTCATAAATATATTTGTTTCTTAAAGTGGGGGCACGATATATTGTCATAATACAGTATCAGATGTTTATATTCCAAGAAACTCAATGTCTTCCCCCATGCTTTTAAGTTCATCTATTACATCAAAATTGACATCTGTTTTTGTATAGACACCTCCACCTTTTTTATCACTTCTATAAATGTATGTTTCATTATATTCATTAATTGTCCTTTCTCTATTTTTATTTTTCCAGATTTCAGTGGTTGTTATTATTCCAGGATTTTTTCCTTGTCTAATCAAGTCTTCAACTGAGTCAGTTTTGTTATTTAAGTTCTGATAACTAAGTTTTATTAATTAAGTTCTGAGATACAAAATATTCAGCGTTGATAATGTTGCTTCTGAGTTTTTATCGCATAATAATTCTGATCTTATGCCTCTTTTTCTTATCCAAGTTCCTCTTTTATGTTTTGTCTATATTTTATCTTGTTTCACTCAAACTGACATAAGATCTTCTTGACTTCTCATGTCTATTATCTGAGATGTTTCATTTTCCCCCCATTTTCACATTTCCATTGGTCCATATAAATTTCCAGTTATGTTCCTTTTTAATCTTTAAAGCCTCATTTAGTAGATATTTGTCATACCCTGTTAGGTGTTCATTAAAGTAGACCATGTTATTTCCTGAGTCTTGTTTTCTATATCCACATTTATTAGTGGTTATCATTCTTTTCTTATTATTCCAAAATTCATTCCATGTCCTTAAGCTAATGAATCTCCCTATAATTCCCCCTTCCTTTCCATATCCAGATAATCTATGTGCAACCTGTATATCATCAATGGTTATGGTGATATTCATTTCCCTACCGATGTTACGAACAATGTCCTCACAATTTTTATCTTTAGAGATGGGAATTCCATTAATAATGATATTTTGTCTTCGAATGTATTGATCTATTTTGTTCATATCATTGTAAAGATTGTTTTCATCTTGGAGCGACTCTATAGTACAATGTTGTTCTTCCATATCGGTACTGTGGGATTCTCTTATGTTTATTATCTCTTTTTTTTTTTTAGTTCAACTATTTCTTCTTTATTACTCTTGTTCTCCTGGATTATTTTCCCAAATTCATTTGTTATTTCCTTGAACACTTTTCTCATTTCACTCATCGAGGTGTTTATTACCCCCATTCTTTCCATCATCTCGTCACTTTTTTGTCCCTTCTTTCACCTTCTTCCTTAATTTTTTTAGTTATATTCTTTATATCCAGCATTAGCTCTCCTATGTCTAACTCATCCAGTTGGTCTTTCATCTTCTCCCTCTCCATCTGTTTACGCTCCTCTCTCAATCTATATGTCCTCTATCCATAGTTGACAGGTTTTTAATTTTTGCATGCACTGAATTTAACCGAATTAGAATATCCATATTTTTACTCCCCCTTTGTAGATATCACATTATATCTAATATTTGTATCCTTGTTGTATAGTTGTTGTATTTGTATGGTTGTAGCTCTGTAACCTCTCCCATTAAACATAATCCCCCTAACACTTTATGAACTTTCTGCCTACACCATTATATACAAGCATGCTAGAATAAATTAAATTAGTTCACCCAGTAAAAAGTTTATAAGGCTTCAACATAAAATATTCAGAACTGCACCTGGGTAATAACTCAGTGTCTTGCTTACAAATCGCTGCCATCTGTTTATAGTCTTAAAGGAGAATTTCTATGGTTTCTTGAACACTGTTCTTCCACCTCTTTTTACTGGGTGAACTAATTTAAACTATTCTAGCATGGTTGCATATATAGTGGCGTAGGCAGAAAGTTCATAAGGGGAGGGGGTTATAGGCTTAATGGGAGGGGTTACAGAGCTACAACTC
>QLNU02015360.1:71379324-71390752 GCA_006491805.2 Dysdera silvatica
TTTTGATGAAAGTAGAGCCAAAATAAGGAAATACGTGTCTCGGCATTCGTGCCAATGCGGCTTATTTTCGGAGATATGAATTTTTAAAGATTTTGCATCCTATATATGAGCTTAAAATACGACATCCTTTGCAAGCTAATCGGTAGCTTAGTTGGTAAGTTGCCTGCCCTGCGCTTCGTGTTTGTTTTGTTCGATACCCGCGGAAATCGATCACTTTTTTTTAATGCATCCTTTTTATATATTTATTTATGTATTTTATTAGTAAAAATACTTTGCTTACAATCGGATTTTGCTCATAAACTTACTTTAATAAAATTCATATTTACATATTTAATTCTGTGATACTATTTTTCGCAGTTATAATTTTTACACGAATTTTAATTTTTAATTGAAGAGTTGTAAAGGTACAAAAAGTTTAGGAGTTAGCTGTAAGTTTTTATGTGAATATAACTTTTATAAAATTTGCGTACTCATTGTCAACCTGTGAAGGGATGGAATTACACCAATAACGCAGTTTTGTTTTATTTAAGGATGGAAAGATTTTTTCTGAAAACTTTTAACAATTCCATTAAATAAAAAAGAAAACTGCGTTAATTCCTCTTATTTTGTCATTATTAGCCTTTGCAGTCATCCTCTATTAGCATCTATTATGCCTAATATTTTTTTAAATATATTTATCTATTGATAAATGTATTTTTAGTATGATATATTTTATTTTATAACATATAAACATTTTATGCGCATCTCATTTATGTGCATTTTATTTATACAGAAACATTTTATTTTATAAAATGCAATCAATTTTATTTTAAAACTGACTGACGTGAACATATTTTTTGTGTATCACTATCGGAGGTGTCGGAATTGTATACTGGTACACAGTTTTGGATGATAATTATCATAAAAACAATAAAAACATAAAAAAATTCTACAACGTGAGCATTTTATAAATGAATTGTTCGAACAACTGATTTTCTTTGTCTAATATCATCTGGAAAACAAATACCATCTACATTTTCAAAAACGCTTCTTTCGTTTGTTAACTTTGCAACAAACCAAGAGTACTGTAATGTATTCTTAAAATTCGGCGCCGAAAGTTGATTGTGAATAAGTGAATGGATCTTCAAAGCATCTATCTGCTCGCGTGTTTAAATGACTATTTTTTTGTAAGCTTTCAACACAATTTTGTAACCTTTTAATGAAATTTTTTACTTGACGGAAGAAGTACACATCACGAGGTTGACAGTATGGGGTACAATGAGGTGGAATTACTTCAACAGTAGAAGAAGAGGTGCCGTCGTCATTTGTAAAAACATTATTAAAGTGTGCTGGATCTACTTAACTACATAACAGGCTGGATGGCTACACCAAAACTTTTTCTACTTTTCAACTTTTTAATAATCAACAATTAAAATTCGAGTAGAAATTATCACTGCCAATAAGCATACAATTAACATAACTACATAAATATGAATTTTATTAAAGTAAGTTTATGAACAAAATCCGATTGTAAGCGAAGTATTTTTACTAATAAAAATACATAAATGAACATGTAAAAAGGATACATATTAACAACCGATTTCCACGGGCATCGAACGCAAAAACACGAAGCGCTAGGCCGGTAACTTACCAACTAGGCTACCGATTGGCTTGCGGAGGATGTCGTATTTTAAGCTTATATATCGGATGCAAAATCTTTAAAAATCCATGTCTCTGGAAATTAGCCGCATTGGCACGAATGCCGAGACACGTATTTCCTTATTTCGGCTATACTTTCATCAAAATCGGAAGGGCATTCACTGTGGGTTCCCCTTGTCAGACAAGTCTGTCCCCCCCCTCTCTATTCTGAGTAACTACACTCATATAGAGTAATCACTTGCTTTAGGTAAGTTTAACAAACGTGACCTCTCACAAAACCAGCTATTTTGCTTATGTGCAGTGTAAATTATGTTTACATGGAAGTTTTTAATTCATTGGCTGGTATGTAGGGTAAAATATTTTTTAAATATCATTTTTGATGTTTGATTATTATAAATTGTAGGTTTTTGCTGATGTTGAACACCTTCCAGAATTGATTAAGCATGAAATTAGAATGAAGAGGGCAAAACAAGTTGGAACTGATGTATGTTTATTTGCACACTCATCTTGTTCAAAAGAAACAATTGTTAACTGTTGTAAGCAGTGCTCTGGTGAAATAAAGCTTGTTTGAAGGCAAGAATATTGCAGTTCGAAGCCAAATGTTATTAAGCTGCATTATGGAAACTAGCTTCACTAATAACTATTTTTCTGGTGCAGAATGAGCCTTGCACCATAAAAATACAATCAACCAATCCTGTTTTTCTTAGACAACTTATGTGTGTGTGTGTATATATAATTATATGTTTGAATATATACTTGCAATATCAAAGCAAATATTTTGACATTTTTAAGAATAAATAGAATTGTTGTCTTATATGTATATATTGTCTGTATGGATCTTTTTTATATCTATTAAAATATTTTAAAACACATAACCAATGAAATTTTGTTACTAACTTATGGGTGGTAATTAAGAAATTTCTTACTTCCTCATTCATTAGATTAATTTGATGAAAAGTTAAGAATTATGTATAGAAATCAATTTTCAATCCTATATATTTTTTTTTTAATTCAAGCTAGAACCTTTTTTATTTACAAGTGTTTGAAGAAAAAGGAACTACCCCCAACTAACTGCTCCCTGTAGTTCTCAAATTAGTTCCCTGACCCTTAAGAGGTTCGAATTCCTCAGAAAAATGTAGTCCTACTATCCAGTGGTGGTGTAATATTGACACGTTCATCTATCATGTCATTAACCTGGGTTGGACTCCCAATGGTATCATGGAATTCATGCCATTTTTTCCCCCACCATAGTCTAGGATTTGATTGCCTTAGAAGCAGGGGTTTGGATTCCTTGGAAAGCTGTAGTTTCCAGTTCAGCATGACCTTTGTTATTCTTAAGAAACAGGAAATCTTAGGGTTTTCTTTATTGCAATAATTTTTTCAATATATTTTTCGACTAATAATAGATTGTACATCGTAATATTATCTGTAGCATTTTTTCTAAAAATCTCCGTAATTTATTAATGCAATTTTTTGCTTCTTCTGATTTAATATTCTGTTGTTCTTCATGCCCAGTTCCACTTTCAGATTTGGTGAATGACTCTTGCTGCCCTTGTGCCATAAAAATGCAACAAACCAATCATCACTTTCAGGTGAATCTGATGTTAAATCTGGATCTGTTAATTCAATGATTTCTGCATCAGTCAGTTCTTCAAATTTTGCAATGTTAATGATAAATGAACACAAAAAAAAAAAACGTAATTGATATGACCACTGACCATTTTTCCACCAAAAATTACTTGCACCACAGGGCCACCAGTTGGGAATATTCTGGGTGCGCTACTGAAAACCGGGGTCTCTGTAGTGGCCACAACTGTAAACATGATAATGTGTATGGTCTACTGATGCTAACGCATTTGACTAATAACGTGTATATTTATTTTGATCACCATTTAGAAGCTTCATGAGCATTATGAGTCAATCCATATGAAGTTGTCCAATGCAGGTTGCTCGACCATTTTTAAAAAATTTTATTTTTTGTCAGTCATTACCCCTATATACCAATAATTCAAACCCACTAATATTTTTTCTGTACTCATTTCCGTTTAAAAATGGCGGCCATCTGTAACCAAAACTGGCAGCGATTTTCGTGTTCATAGGCATTTATGCAATTGCAAATATCTACAGATTGGGAGGCAGTAGAGTTCTGAAACAAAAAGCGTTGTTCTGAACAAAGTTTGGGCTATATTTTTGTTATTATACATTGATTACCTTATTTGTGTTTTTAATGGCGAAAAAGCGGGCTCATCTAGAGCAAAATATTTGGAAAATTGTGACATTTTGAGAGTCAATATCTCGGCTTGGAAATAAAGCTGAAATTTCAGTTTTCTGCACCTGATATATACGTATTAATGCTTTGTTTTAAAATCAATCCGAAGTTTGAGATTCAAATCCTACATTTTTTTATGATACTTTGAAAATGAGGTTTTCTTGAGATTTTATGAACTTTAGGCTTAAATATCTCTGGTTGCAAAATACGAAAAATCTAATTTTCGGCACAAATAAAGTTCTATATAATACTAAGTCACCATAAAAATTTCAAGTTTGAGATTAAAGTGGAACTAGAGTTATGCATGGAAAAAAACAAACACCAATGTCCAACTACATGTAAAAGTAGCCCTCTGCATTCAAATTTTGTTCTTTTTTTCTGCATATTAATTGGCAACTGTTGCATTTAAGCATATTATCTAATTAGTGTATTATTATTATTGTTTTACAGAAATTTTTGTAGCAACAGATATATTTCCCTTTTTATTATGTAATTATATATTTTCGGTACATTTTAGTAGCAACTTGTGAATTTCCAATTTATTTAGAATGGAATAAATGTCAATTATGTAATTATCGTCTTCCTTAACTTTTAGTGCAACAGATGTAGTTTCTCTTTTTATTATGTAATTATATTCTCCTGACATTTTTAGTGGCAACAGATGCATACACCTTCCCCTTTATTTAGAATTGAACAAATACCAGTTATGTAATTATATTTTCCTGACATTTGAGTGACAATAAATATATTTCCTTTTCCATAATTCGTCAGTGTGTCTTGGAACACTGCAAGGGGAAAGACGTTCCCATTTTTGCTGCTTACTATTTTTTGGGTGTTTTTTTTTACTGTCGCTGAAGTTAAACGTTTAATATTTCACTAAAATGATGTTTCTTATTATAATTACAGCTGGTTTATTTGATTCTGGACTTTAAGGTGTTATTGGATACACAATACCTGCAATATTATATAAACAAAGTGATATTCTATAGTTAATGGTATTCTGAAGAGATCAGGATGGATTCTCAGTGTAGTGTAGGGATAGTGACCAATGAACAATATTACAGAAATGTTTATAGTGTTGTGTTGTGTCAAAGACTCCAAGGCCCATTTACGAATACTGTTCTGAAGAAAAATTACTGCTTTCTTTGAGGGTATCTTCAAATCTGTCCTGTATCTGTAAATACCATGAAATCAAGTTTTTGTCACAGTATCACCACTTCTTTGGCCGTGTTTGTTGTGATCCTTTAAAAGTACACAAAAAAATCAATATTTAAGGGACCAAGGGAAATCAAGATTGCTCAGATTTCTAAGGAGAAAACTCCCCCCCCCAAATCTTGTCCCAGGGAAATCTTTATGTCCCACATGCTATTCAAAAACTTTTGTTAGACCTGCTGATAAAATTGTAGATACCGCCTGTACTAAAATTAATGAATTTGTAAATACTACAGAAATTATGGAACAGGTTGATGCTGCATTTAGTATTTTGTGGTTACACCTGCAACCAAAATAAGAAAATTGAGTTCCGATTAAAGACAAAGTGCTTTAAAAGCCAAATGTAAAAGAGTGTCGGAAGCTATTAGGAAAAAATTAGAATTATGTTTTGATGAGGATATTGAAAACAACATGGAGTACCAACAATCTTCATTAACTGAGTATGACTAATTGATAGAAAAACTGAAACAAAAATGTTACGCATCAAACAAAGAAGAAAAAATAAAAATTTTTAGTCTACTCCCAAAATCTTGGTCAAGGAAAAAAATAGCTTCAGAGATGAAGGTCTCAGAACACCTTGTTAAGTCATCAAAGAAACTAGTCAAGGCTTAGGGTATGTTGCCCGAGCTCGGGAGAAAGAAGGTGTCACAATTTTGGAAGAAATTCCTGAGAAAGTCATGAATTTCTTTGAAGATGATGAATATAGCCATTTATGTTCAGGGAAAAAGACTGTCTCTGTCAAAATTGATGGCAAAAAAACTCGCAAGCAAAAGCGACTGATGTTGTGTAATTTAAATGAACTGTATGTAGAATTTAAAAAGAAACACCCAGAATGTAACATTCACAGGTCAAAGTTTTGTGAAATGAGACCAAAATGGTGTATTCTTGCTGGAGATTCAGGGACTCATACAGTTTTCGTCCTCTTGTACCATCAAAATGTAAAACTTACGATCGAAGGAGCAAAACTGAATCTTGACTATAACGATATACTTGACCTAATGGTTTGTGACATCATTGATTACAAATATATGATGGCAGAGTGTGATCAATGTCAGGGACAACAAACTTTGCTGGAAATGTTTATGGAATCTCAAGAAATTGATACAATTCCAGATAACATATTTTACAAACAATGGGTTACTGTTGATAGAGATGAAATGTTGACTATGATGAAACCCAGAGATGAATTTTTTGAGACACTGGTACAAAAATATTAAGAGTTGAAAAAGCACCCATACATCGCAAAGATTCAGTCTCAGTTTTTAAAAGATAAAAAGGCAAACCTCGGCATCTGTGAATGCTTAGTTCTAGCCAACTTTGCTGAAAACTTTTCATTTGTGATTTAAGATGAAATCCAATCCCGCCATTGGGTCAATTCGCAGTATACGATACATCACTTCATGTATTATTACTCTAAAGAGGGTCAACTGAAACACCAGAGTATCTGCATCATCAGTGATCACTGGAGCATAACACTCTTTCTGTTCACACGTTCCAAACCCATCTGATCAACCACATCGAAGCAACTGCTCCTAAAGTAAAAAAATTATTTACTATTCGGATGGTGCGTCAAGCCAATACAAGAACAATAAGAATTTTACAAACATCTGCAACCATAAAATTGATTTTGGTCTTGACTGTGTGTGGCATTTTTCGCTTTTTCACATGGGAAGAATGCTTGTGATGATGTGGGTGGAACCACAAAAATGGAGGCAGCTAAGGTAAGCCTGCAAAGGACATCAAATAATCAAATTTTAACATCAAATGATTTGTACAACTTTTGCTCACAAAACATAAAAGGCATCACTTATTTTTATGTTCCAAGTCCGGAGAATCAAATACACGCCGAAGAACTAAAGGAAAGATTCAACAGCTGCCAACAAGTTCGTGGGACTAGGAGCTACCATCGATTTGATCCGGTGTCAGAAAGCACGATGAGATTCTACTTAACTTCATATTCTACAGAATATGTAGAAGTGCAAGTGAGCAAATTTGTTCCTTCCTCATAATGTCAAAGACACAGTTGCTTATATGTACAGTGGTGGTTAGGAGAGATTGATGACATGAGCTCAAAAACAAGGATTTTCACATATAGTTTTTTTACTGTCCAGCAGGAGCAAGAACATCATTATAGAAAAACCACAAAGACTCAGTCTGGGTTCCTCTCAAAAATATTCTGAGGCAACTGAGTGCAAAGGAGTTGACAACACTCGCTGAACGATCGCATAATATTGAACTTAAACTATCTAAGAAAATCTTCCAACTACTAATAAAACACCAAATATAATCACATGAGTAGATGAAAGAGATTTTTGTTAATGTTAAATTAATTAAAGTCTTACTGTTGGGAATAAATCCATAAGTTTAGACTTTACAAGTCAACTAGTGGAAGTTTAGAGCCTATTAATTTCATGTTTTTCCATAATCATGTTCTATTAAATATAACTTTGTTTGTTTGCTTTTAGTCTATCATTTAATATTTTCATAAGAGCTTAGTATTATATCTAGACCTTGAATTGAGCCAAGAATTGAACTTAAAAAAAAAAAAACTTTTAACTAAAACAATATCTAGATTTCTTTTTAAGTATTGACCATTTACATGTAACAGATTCCATTTTGATCTCACAGCACTACCAGCCATAGAACTCATTTCATTCTACAATTTCAGGAAATTGGCTAACTGCAGTGGATAGTGTTTCCTATTGATAGACAGGAAGAAAAAAAGAAAGAATTGGAATGCAGGGGAATAGGGTAATCATTTTGTTACATATGACTGGCACAAAACAGCATTGATCTTGGAATTTTTATCACGCATAACTCTGGTCACACTTTAATCTCAAACTTGAAATTTTCATGTCAGCTTAATATTATATAGAACTTGCCTTATGCCAAAAATTAGATTTTTCCTGTTTTGCCAACCAGAGGTATTTAAGCCTAAAGTTCGTAAAATCATGAGAAAACCTCATTTTCAAAGTATAAGAAACGTAGGATTTAAATCTCAGGCTTTGGATTGATTTTCAAACAAAGTAATAGTACAAGTGTATCAGGTGCAAAAAACTGAAATATCAGCTTTCTTTCCAAGCTGAGATATCGACTCCCAAAAAATCACAATTTTCCAAATATTTTGCCTTAAATGAGCTCGCTTTTTCGCCATTAAAAATTGAAATAAGGTAATCAATGTATAATAACAAAAATGTAGTACAAACTTTGTTCAGAACAATTCTTTTCGTTTCAGAGCTCTACTGCCTCTCAATCTCTAGATATTTGCAATTGCGTAAATGCCTATGAACACAAAAATCGCTGTTAGTTTTGGTATAAAGATGGCCGCTATTTTAAAACGGAAGTGAGTAAAGAAAAAACATTAATGGTTTTGAACTATTGGTATATAGGGGTAATAGCTGACAAAAAATTAAAAAAGTTTAAAAATGGTCGAGCAACCAGGATTTTTATAATTGGACAACTTGAGATGGTTGACCCTTATAGGAAATATAACGTCACACTCAAAAGGTCAATTAATCAAATATTCTTGGAAATTATATAAGGGCTGCTAAAAATTTATTTCTTTGCGCTTGCACTGCATTTTTTTAGCTGCCGCCCACCGCCACACAACCCCCCTCCCTCAAGCACGGTCTTGATAATGGATGACTCCATGTCGATAGGCTCTGAATGCAAAATCATGGGGAAATAATGAAATTTCCCAAATCACGATCCATTTTTCTGACATTTGACCATGTGATCAGTGGAAAAAGCCACAAGAAAAGACACCTTGGCTAGATGCGAGAAATGGTTTCTTTGGTTGCAAATCATGTGGAAAAGCGAGGTGCCTGGGTCCAAATGCAACACAAGGTATGCGCATTTGAACCGAATGGAGTGCATTTAAAGTACCAGTAAGCAATACGCGTGACAAACGAATGAAATCCTTAAAAACTAAAATTTCCCTCTATCGATCTTCAGAAACGCATAAAAAAGTTGAACAAATTTTAAAATGTCGTAGTGAAAAGTTTTCGAAAAAACAGTAGATTGGACAGTTAGCGATAAAAACAAAACCACTATAAAAGTGTTTAATACTGCTTATTATATAGTAAAATCTAATCGCCCTTATAGTGATTAATAATCACTGATTATTAAAATTTGCATTATAAGCAAATTATGGAATAAATTTAAGCTTAAGTCTACATTCGAGAGCTAGTTTAACGGCAATAACAAGTCGCATTGCAAATGACTTAAAGAAGGGGCATATTAGAGAAAATGGAAAACTTACCTAAACCCAATTTGGTTATGTTAAAATTCTTCAATTGTTTCAGACGGTGATAGTCGTTAGCTTATCGAAATATCTATAATGTTATTATAACGTTATATAAATAACTACACCAAAAAATTTGTATAATTTTTGCTTCTATTCCTAAATTTGTGTTATAATGAATTATAGTGGATATAAATAAATAAGCGGTCTGGAAACTACCATACGCGAACAGAATAGCCACGCCGAGACTTCGAAAAATTTCTATTTTAGCCCAAAATCCACTGGGTTATCTTTTTTTTGGGCTATCTTTTTCAATTGCTTTCTTTATTTTATTGGCTCACTTCAGAAGTACAATCCAGGCTTATTTGGGCACTCATGTTTGTACCACATTATTATTATTTTATGCTTATATGCCCCGAAGCTATATGCTGTAGGCAGTGTCGGATCCAGAGGGGCATTTTTTGGGGGTCTTGCAACGCCAGCTCAACAACGCATACATACTGATAATGCCTGCCCCTATTAGATTAATGGATTATTAACTAATTGGGGTTTCCCTGATTCCCCCTCTCCGTGAATCCACACAGCATTTAGAAGAGCGTTAGGCTGCTTTTTGTTTTAAGACTACACTGATTACAACTGAAATGGGAAGTTTATTTAATGGCTTCTAGCGCCAGCAGCAAACTTTAGCAGCGATCTAACTTTTGCGCATGCGTGACACTATGACGTCACGGTAGATTACCTTCAGAGGCAGCACTGAACCAAATACAAAATATAGATCGAATATTACATTAGCATCTATATCGTGTCGTGGATCTCAGGAAAATGATACATTGCACATGCCCACGGACTTCATTTCGATGCTTCTGAATCTTTCCTTTGTGGGGTGGTACAAGAATTGCGGAAACGTCAGACTTCGACAAATGCGCTACGACTATAATCGTAAACAGAGAAAGAATCGTAAATTAGTGTTGACGTTTTACTCCTACTAGGGATCCCAATTCCCAACGTACTCTTTTTGCTACGGAATGCTAGTGCAAAATATATTGTGTGATTACGATGTGACTGAAACCGTAAATAGATTTCCGTGCGTAGGTGTAACTTAAGAGTTAAATATAGCGTAGATACGACTTTGTCTCTTTTCTAAAAAAAGTGGAGGAAGGGGGCAAGTGCCCCCGCCACATTACGCATATGTTTCAGTGAATATGTATGTATCTTACGACCGCGATAATCATAAAAACTAACGTGAATATTTACCGAATTTTCTGTTATTGTATTAATCTCTTTTCAAAATTTTACGTGCTGCGTTCCCAATTTGTGTTTTTGTTGAATCGTAAAAGTAAGGGCATATTATATAGTTCATATATTCGCTAAATATTCAGATTACAAGTAAGAAAAAATATGTAAATTATAATAATCTTTTAGATGTAGCAATTTTTCAAAGGAAAATACGATAAGGATAAGAAGAAGAAAGGTACAACAGGAAATAAAATCCTGTAATTACGACATTTTGGCAATTTTAAGGGAGATGCTAGTTTGATGACGCAGCGCGTAAAATCTTGTAAAAGATATTAATGCACTAGCTAGTGGCGGATCCACTGGGTGGGGGATTTCAGTCCAATCCATAAAAATGCGGAGGAAATCAATTATAACGAGCACCGCATATAGGGACGGCATTTTTACAAAGTTTGATTCGCTTCCCCCCCCCCTCCCCACGGAAATCCCTCTCTGGATTCACCTCTTGCAGTGGTAAAGAAACTCGGGAAATATTCATGTTAATTTTTATGATTATCATAGTCCCAAGGCATAGGCGTAACTTTAGAGTGGGGCAAAAAACAACAAAATACTTCAAAATTGTATGCGGAAAAGTACGATTTTGCCTTTTTTCTGAAAAAACTGGGGGTGAGGGGCAATTGCTCCTATCAGATTACATCAATATCCTAAGGTACGTATTCAATGGAATGCATTTACAAATTCAGTCACATCGTAATACGCATTAAAAGAAAATACCTAACATATTGGGATCCAAAGCAGGATAAAACGTCAACACTAATTTACTATTCTTTCTC
>QLNU02015360.1:71413278-71425967 GCA_006491805.2 Dysdera silvatica
ATTAAAGTAAATTAATTGAAGCAACCACTAAAAAAAGTAATATTTTTTTTTTATTATTTTGCTACATTGAAGTAAGTCATGATTATGAATAAAAAAAATGTTTGAGAATATAAAAAATCACGCATTTAAGGGTTAATGGATTTTTATGGTCTTGAAACTTGTTTTGATTATGTAAATTTTAATGCCATGTGTTATTATAATTAACGACTTGAAATTAAGTTTTGGTCTGGAAAAGTCAGGGAAGTTTGAAATAGAATTTGGCCAGACACCATACGTTATTATTATTATTTATCCTTAACTAATTATTAGGGTATGAAAAAATCATAATTTTTTTTAGAAAATCGAAAAAATCATATTTTTTGATTTAAATTGGATTTTATTGATTTAAATTGGATTTTATTGATTTAAATTAAGTTTTGTTAATTTAAATTGGATTTTATTGAGTTGAAAAGATTGAAAAATACACAATAGCCATATATTTTGATCTCAGTAAGGCCTTCGACTTAATTAATAGAGAGAAATTACTAGTAAAAACTGAAAAATATGGCCTAAGAGGAAAAATAGGCAACATACTAAAAAACTATCTAGAGGATAGAAAACAAATTACAATAATTAATAATATAAAATCTGAGGAACTAGAAAATAATAATGGAATGCCTCAAGGATCAATATTAGGCCCACTACTCTTTATATTAGCATTAAATGACATTCACATAATAAATAAAAATTTATTGATTTACGCTGATGATATTTGCTGGATAGAAAGCGATAAAATCCTAGACATTTTATATAAAAAAATAAACGATCGATTAAAAATAACGGAGGTTTGGTTTAAAAACAATAATTTTAGTGTAAACATAAACAAAACCAAATATTTATTATTCAAGCGTAAAAACAAAAAAAATGAAATAAAAAAAATAGTCACAAATTATGGTTAGAAAATCAAGAAATAGAACAAAATGGAAATATAAAATTTCTAGTAATAAATATTAAGGATAACCTCGGCTGGAACAAACATATAGATGAAGTAATGAAAAAAATAAGAAGAGGCTCGGGAGCAATACATAGACTAGCAACAATATTAACACCAGAGATAATGCTAAACTTATATTTTACATTAATAGAATGCCGTATTAACTGTGGTAATGTTGTTTGGGGAAAACTTAATAAAACAAATGAAAATAAAATAAATAAAATTATATAAAAAGTAATAAAGAAAATAACATTAAAAACAGGTGAATCAATTTCAGAATACAAAAACATAAAAAAAAAATTATATGCACAGGAAATATATGACATAAAACTACTTAAAATAATATATGAAAGAGTAAAAAACCAAAAATATGAAAATATAATAGAACTCAACAAAAAAATTAACTATAGTTATCGAAATATCAATAAATACATACCAAAAAGAAGTAAAACTAACAAAAGTCAGGAGAATATTAACTACATAGGAATAAAAAAAGTGGAATGAAATTCCAGAAGATATAAAAAACAGCAAAACGATGCATAAATTTACTAAGAAATTAAAAGAATACTATTTACTACAAAATCAATAGCGGTAGGGATTCATATGGAGAAATCTAAATAAAATTCGTGCATAATTGTTCTTATGCAAAAAAATATCAATTTATAAAATGATAAATGTGAATAAAATCTGTTGTCAATTCTAATCATAACCATATAGACAGATCGTAATCGTTCCTAAGTCTGGTGTCAGCAGATAAATAAATAGTCGTAAATAAACGAACACACTATGAAACATACTAGTTTTTATAGAAAGAGAAAACTGGCGAATTACTGCAGCCTGCACTAACTTTATGTACAAATATATATTTTTCTTAAGCCACTAGTTTCAGTTTTTTCCTTAAAAGTAGGTTGTTCTTGAAAAAAGGAATTTATTTTTCTCACCTATTACTTCTATTTCTTCTATTGCAGGAGGCGGGGCTTTGTAACTTGTTTCATTAGTGGTTTTGTCAAGAAAAGTGGTGGTGGGGGGCAAATTTTTCTGTGATTGGCTGGATTACAATTCTTGACTCCAGAAATATGGATTTTGCAGCATTTTCGCATTAATATTTCTTGCATAAAATATTGCAAGGAATCACGCTATATACTTTTCTTCCAGGCATTAAAATACACCCTGTATATATATCTGGATTCTATGATGGCTGAATCATTAAAGTGAGGCATTTAATGTTAAAATATGCAGGGTAGATAGAGAACATTACAATTATGATTCGAATTTAAAAAGTCTAAACAATTTGGAACAATTCTTTTCAAATTAGATTTGAGTCTCCAAAGAGTTGTGCTGGATGTTTGCTGTGGCTAATGTTTCAAAACCTATTTTGGGGGGTCGACTTTTTGAAAAGTTTTAAAAATTTACTAATCAACATAAGAAATAATCTCATGGAGAGTCATCACAAATGGCAAAAGACGATTTAGTTAAAACTTCTATGTCATGGGTATATAAAAATAGTCTCTGATGTTTTGCCATATCATTGAATCCTGTCTGGTTTTCCTAACATAGCTAACCCATCCCTCATTAGTACCAAAAGGACTCATAATACTGTTTATTGTATCTTAATAAAGGTGATTCCCATTTTTTTCAAAATCTAGGAGATTGACTCTAGAAAAATTGGCATTTGCTAAGCAAGAATATAAGATCTTGCTTAATCAAGGAATGGTATACATTTCAAAAAGTTAATTGGCAAGTTCTATCCATTTGGTACCTAAGGAGGGGGTGCAGGGTGGTGGATTTGTGATGATTATAGGTGCCTTAAAACCATTACAGAATCAAATAGGTACCCGATTCTCCCATATTCAAGGGTTTTGAACTTGGCAGCGAAGAGGGTATTTACTAAACTTGATTTGGTGAAGGCATATCATCAAATTCAGGGGGCATTGGAGAATATCCTCAAAACTGCTGTCATCACCCAAATTGGGCTTTTTAAGTATACACACATGGTGTTTGGAGTCCATAACCTAGCTCAGACTTGTCAATGTTTTATTGATGAGGTTTTGCAGGATATGTAGCGGCTGCAGAAATTATAATGCAAGAACTATGTGGTATTATATGAAATAACCTGTGTGGTATGCCTTTACTTAGGTAGGAATATGTTTGGGGAAACTGAACCCCACCCTAAGTCCTTTCCTCCCTGGCTCTGTCAGTGGTCAGTGATTTATCAGTTACGTGGAATAAATTGGTATTGAATAGATTCAAAGAAATATGGGCAGAAAAATTCAAAGTGAAAGAGAGGATCTATGGAGAAATTTAACAACACATTAAGAGGAGATTGATATTATACATTTCTTATATCTATCAGTAGCTTTATAGAACATTTTTATTGCATATTCTTATTGATTTATCTCTATTATATAATCTTTATAGAAATTTGTATTTACTTGGCATCATGATATACGGCCAAAGAAGAGAAGTATTTGTTTGGATGTGTCAACATCAGAAGATCGTGCCCCTGTTATTTTGTGGAATTGTCATGGACTCCGTGGCAACCAGGAATGGAAATATAGTATTGTAAGTGTTCACTTTTATACTAAAGCATACAAATCAGAGGCCTTAATTCCCTCAAGACATGTTGTTAACATACTGCACTTTTAATTTACATTATTTAGAAAACTGATCCCATTTGCGCCATAAAAATACAATCAACCAAAACAGACCCCACACATACAATGAACAAAGTCAGCAAGGCAGCAGCAGCAGCATTAAACGCATTAATCCAGGGATGCATAAAAATGTCCATAGATAAATTATTCTTGCACAAAATTGCCATCGGCCCAATGTTAGCATGTGGAATATGTGCATACAAGACGAGCCCAGCCCGAAAAAGGCCCAGGCTCTATATTTCATATAATTTTCAGGCTTTGGCGGGCTGAACCAAGATCATTAGATGAATGCAACTGAAGGTGGAAACTGACTTTTCTATATTGAAATTCTCCAAGGAATACAATTATGTGATTCATTTCTGAGTAT
This sequence comes from Dysdera silvatica, assembly GCA_006491805.2. Classification (NCBI taxonomy): domain Eukaryota; kingdom Metazoa; phylum Arthropoda; class Arachnida; order Araneae; family Dysderidae; genus Dysdera; species Dysdera silvatica. The sequence goes on from QLNU02015360.1 coordinate 71,417,273, forward strand.
TTTATAAATATGTGTATATGAAAATTTGAAGGAAATTAAATAGTGTAAATTATTCACTTTTTAAAAATTTGAATCATACATCAAGATGTTAAAGTCATATTTGAAGCTTCAGACTCAGGTGGACTTGGGCTCAGTTCCCACAAGTATTTCAGACTGAGGCCTGGAAATATGAGCCTGAACTCATCTCTAGTGTGCATAGGCATATGCACCAGAAAACGTAATTTAAAAAATAGCGAAAAGTTGCTACAAAGATCAGTATACTTCACAGTGCTATTGTTTGCCACGAACAAATTTACTTACAAGGATAGTAAGACCATTCCCATTGAGCAACTTTTTCTAGATCTTAGGAGAAAATAGTCTTTGAAAAGTAAATAACCACCTCTTAGTCCATCACTGTCTTTGATCCTGCTGATAAACAATCTTGAATGGCTACTCCCAACTCTGAAACCCAATGGCTAAACCCAACTGATGGAGATTGTAACTCCCATTGCGATGAATTTTTTTACATACATATGAATATGTAGAGATGTAGTTCTGTAACCTCTCCCATTGTAAGCCTGTAATTCCCACTTAGAAACTTTCTGTATACTCATGACTAGGCCTTAAAATGTTTGGATTCCTTTGAAAAATGTGTCCACAGCCCTACACTAATATAGTAGCATGCATTTGTTAACCCAGGTTTGACTCCCAGTAGTATCGTGGAATGAATGCTATTTTTTTGCCCACCATAGTCTAGGGTTTGATTCTCTGGACAACAGAGGTTTGGATTCCTCTGAAATTAGGTTGTGACGCAGCATGATCTGCGATGCCCTTGCATCATAAAATATAAACAATTTGAATGATCTTATGATTTAATCATGACTTTTTTAAATTTTAATTTAGCTTGGGGTTTTTAGGAAAAAAAATGTAATGTATTGTTTTATTAATCTATGTACATGTGTTTGCATATTTTTATGCCAATGTTTAATAATATGTATAAAATATTGTTCTGCACAGCGGGACTTGTTTTGATAGCTGTCCCATAAAACACAATCAATTATACATAAAACAAAAAACAAACAAAAAAAAAAAAACCCTGAGGAAATGAAAATATTGAAAACTCCTACCTCAGTTTTTAAGAAAATTTGTGAGGAAAATTTAAATGCAGATTATTTGAGGTAAATTCAGAAAATAAATTGATAGGAGGTATTTTTTGAAAATAATTATGGATCCAGTTATTGTTTATTTTGTTTTGATTTAATTCACTATAGTTGTTTTATTATGTTTTCAGGAATTGCCTCAACTTCGACATGTTATCAGTAATAAGTGCTTAGATTGTGACTCTGAACGAAAGGATATTTTTATGAGGGACTGTGATCCTACTGTCAAAACGCAACGTTGGCATTTTGAACATGTCAATAAAACTTCTCTAGATACTTTATAAATACTTTATTGCATATTTTAATGTTTCACACCCTGTTCATAATAATGCATCTGTATTGGTTATTTTTTATTTTGTTTTTGTAAATGTAATGTTCGTATGGTTTTGTTTCTTTGCCTTTTGTATAAAGCAGCTGTTTCTGGAGTAATAGGAAGAATAGAGGAGTAAAATAAGTCTGGCATTTTGTTTATATCTAGCAAGAAAAGATAATTTATGTTCTTTATAAAATTTAAAGTTTTCGACTGTTTAAGTAGATTCCCTCAGTTCATTCATATATTTCAGTTTTATTGCATATACACTGATTAAAATGTAATGAGGCATTTTATGTTTAAAACATTTATGCCTAATACTGCCAATCCAGGGTTTGATTTCTTAGACAATAGAGGTTCAGATTCTTAGGAAAATTGAGCATTCTAGCAGAAATGGTATATTAGTAAAATTATTCCTTATTACTTTTGATCAGTTATACATCAGAATGATGTATGTTTTACTATTCAATGTTGTGTATGGGCTGGTTTTTCCCTTATTTTATGATTGAAAACCTTACTTATATTTTACTTAAATTTTATGAACGATTTGAAGAAAAAACTCTGGCCAGTTCTTAAAATGAGATTGAAAATTGTATTTAAATAATAAAAATAATTTCTTACCTTTTTGAAATCTTATTCTCTGCCTTTAGAATTAAGTGAGCTCAATTATGCTGTTTCTTTCTGATCCTAGTAACAGCTTAAGGAAATTGAAGTCTGAGAAATAAATTTATTTCTCAGTAGTTATTGGGTAGTAAGTTTGTATTTTAAGAGAGAGACACTTTACTATTGTCCTAAAAAAAACTACTTTTGCAGCAAATAATCAAAAATTTATATACATGTACACGTAACTAAAATATTTTTAGCAATATTACAGAGAGTTTCAGACTTTGAATTGAGCTACGGAATTGAGATTTTGCATTTAGATTTGTTTAAACCACAAGGACTGGTGATTATGTTTGTGGATCTACCCTTGTGCTACCTCTGTTCTATCAGTAAGTAGAAAAGTGAGTCTCCACACTAGACAGTGTTTTATGATCTATTTGCTCTAGTAATTGTGTAACATTCTTGTGTTTTGTTTGTGTGCAGCAACAACTTATCTGTGGTCATATTTTTTAGCTGTTTCAAGATGTATTTGATAAAGTATCGATCAAAAGTAATAATATTGCTTAACTTTGAAGTTACACATAACAAATTGATTGCACTGATGCATATATGTATGATTATATGTATATAAATTACTGTAACGTTAGAACTTTACTAGAATTTTTAGGAACACAGAATTTTTTAATATGTAATGGATAATTTTATTTTAACTTAATAAACAAAGACATCTTAGTTAATAAATATACATGCTATTTTAAAGAAATTACTGATTTTAATTTATTTCAATTTTTAAGTGATTTTTCTTAAAAATGCTTGAAAAGTGTTTGAAATAAATTATATGTTTACTTTTAAACTTTTGTATATTTATATGTTTTAAATTTAAAATAATTTTCAGAAGCTCTGTTATTTTTTTCTATATTATTTCTCATTAGATACGTGTTTTATTGAAATTGCTAGTTATGAAACAGGATAATAGAAAAAAAAAAAGTACAAGACCATGAAATTTATTGTGTCTTGCAACAATAGCTACTGTTCAGTATACAGAGAGCAAAGTAAAATCCACATTCACCCAAGTAACTTTTGAACAAAGGTTTGTAGAGTTATAAAAGTTCAGTATAATAAAGAGTATGCTTGATCAGATAGGATTATTGGGAGTGCCCTTTATGGCAAAATGTAGAAGTTGTTACACTTAACTTTGAATTAAAAGAGATATGGAAATTTTTTAAATTATAAAGTTGTTAAACATCAACTGATTATGTATTCTGATACAGTAAATAAAAGACTGTACACATTTGGTGGGATCAGATTTTAGTCACTGTTTTATCATAAATAATAAAATGTAGGTCATTATAAATTAGTTGTGTACTTTGTATAGTAGAATTATGAATATGGTTTGATAATAACTTGCAATTAAATTCCACCATCCATCCTGAAATGATGGGAAAACATACTGCAAATGACTATTATGTTTTCTCAATATTTGAGGCTAGGTGGTGAGATTTAATTGTGCATTCTTATTTCACATTATTCGTAATTTTACTATGTAAGTGCAAATTTGATCTATAGTTACAAATTTTATTATTTATGATCTGATAGTGACCAGAATCTGATTTCACCGAATTTGTAGTGTATTATTTACCCTGTCTGTGAAATGTTATTTCCCACAAATTAGATGATGCTTAGCAATTTTGTAATTTAGATTATTATTTTTTTTTTGTATTTCTTTTAGTTCCCAAATTATATGTGTGCAATGGAGTTCCTGTATTTTATCACATTAGGCACTGCCATTGATCACATCTGATAGGGCATGGCTACTTTTCAATATGCCTGATTTTTATAGCTCCGAGTCTTCGTTCAAAAGCTATATAGGTGAATACGGACTTTATTTTGCACCATGAATATAATTTATTCTACTTTAATTTTAAAACTAATATTGAATGTTTTTAAATTTTAGAATAGATCTGGTTAATATACATAACTTTATATGTATTAATACAGGGTGATTATAATTAAAGTTCAACTTTCAAAAAGCTGTAAAAAAAAGAACCACTGCTCAGAATGACCTGAAATTTGAACTGAATATACTCAAAGAAGGGGGAAATGGTATGGCATAGGAAGATTAATGTAGTTTGCAAAGTGCCTATTTTAATATTATATTTTATTTATATGCAACGATTTTGAGAAGTGAGAAAGTGTAACATAGGAGAAAAAAAAAGATGTTGAATTGCCGATGTACTTGATTTGGGGAATAAATCTTTTCAGTTTTGAGATAAGCTGGTAGGGTTCTAGAAATTAACCATTTGCTCATCTGTGTTTGGGAATTTATTTAGCATAAAAATGTGTACCAAATCTCGTACAGAATTTGCGTACATATTCATGCATTTGTTTTTTAATATAGCTTTAGAGTATGGCAGGTAATTTTCCCCGTTTTTTCCTTCTCCGTATAAGTAAATTTCTAGCCGTATTAGCCATTAAATCCTTTAACTTTAGACTGCAGATGTTTTTCAGTTGTTATCTATTATGTGATATATCTAGTTATTGGCAACTGTGGTCAGATATTTTTGGATTTTGTCTGATGGAATGGAATATCCATGTTATGTTCAGTGTATTATGATGTGAACAGGGTGTTGTGAAACGACTCACATTCCACTTTCATTAAAAATCCACTTTCATGTGTTGAAAAGGGAACAAGTGCCAATGTTGAATTGTTTGTAAAAAAACAATTCATCATATGTAATTTTTTTTTATTGTGTATGATGTATTTAGGTGTAAGACATGTTACATATCAAATTTTTTATGAATACTTCGTTTATCACGAGTCTTATATGGTTGTTCCTATTTTGATTTTCCGGTGACTTTTTCATTTATGATTGAAGTTTAATGTCATTTCTGTTACCTTTATCCAAAGCAAGTGTATTTCATTCCAGTTTTAGTATTAAGAGTATTGAAAATTGCATATTTTTATATTATGCCCAATAATTCAGAACTGCATATGTTGTGAAAAAAACCAACCCAACTTTGAATAATAGTCTTGGGATTTCTCACACTCCGAATAGTATATAGTACAAAAATTTGGCAGTGTTAATATTATTTGAAGCCATAGATCATTGAATAATTCATTACCCCAGCTTTTTATTTTCAAAATAACATTAGCAAAGTCTTTGTTTTTGTGGTTTATTATATTCTTAGTCTAAATTAATTTTTAGTTCTAAAATTTTAGAGCTAAAAATTAATTTTGTCTGCAATGTTTGTACATTACATAAATTTTACAGTAATATTTTCTAAAAGTTTATTTTAAAAATTACAGTAGAAGGAACTGTATGACCACCTTTTTGTGAAATATGGCAATGGTATTAACTTCTTCAGTAGTACATTTCCCATGGTTTTCGTATGTTTTTTTTTATGTATAATTAATTGGTATTTAATTATTCTACACACTTTATTGGTTGATTTTTCTTAAAATGTTCCAGCCTTTTCTTTCCGTAATTAGGGAAGGGGGGGGGAGGGAATTTCTGTATGGAATTGTAATTTGTCAGTGTTTCACTTGATCATGCCTTTTAATTGCCAATGATCTAAAATACACTTTTTGCTTTTTAACAAAATTCGTAAGTTTAAATTATGTTGTTAAATGTTAACAAAGTGATTTTTTTTTGTCATTACAATGAAATCAATGTTCTAATTTAATGCATCAAGTAACACTAGAAGTTAATTCATGTAATTTTACACCAATGTTTTGTAACAACTTAGAAATTAATAGAAAACAACGCCACAAAATGTCATTAACGGTCTCAATTTTTTTGGCTTTTCCACAGATGCACTATTTTTTTTATATGTACTTATACTCGGATGTAAGTATCCTGCCTTTCAGTATTCATAGATTTGTAATAAAATGTTTATAACAAATTGTTTTAGTGTGACTTATTCTTCTGGGGTTTTCGTTTTTTTTATGTCTTTGCAAAATTGTATTATTCTAGAGTATTTTGATTTTTTCAAGTAAATGATGTATTCAAAATCACACACATACTCTAGAAGAGTATAGTAATTTATTCCTAATTTGTGAATTTCAAACTTCTTACAATCTTTGTCATATGATGCATTGCTGAACCTTGAACTCAAAACACAACAGTTTTTTTTTTTCCATCTTTATTTTTTTTTAGTAGTCTTAACATGATTGAACATGAAACACATGGAATTTATTTTGATCAATTCATGAAGAATTAATTTGGATTTGCTTTACAGTCCTGTAGTGGAGTAGTGGTAATGTGTTTAACTAGCATGCCTTTATTCTGGGTTTGACTTCCAACGGTGAAAAAAAAACAACCCCCCCCATCTTACCTACTAATTTAATTCAATCGGTAAACAACGAAATTAGTTTTTTTATGGATTATTTCAAAGTAAACTTTTTGACATTAAACACCTCAAAAATCAAATGCCTTCTGTTTATGAAAAAAAGTTTCTTTGAATCAATTTAATCATAAATGGAGACACTATTTCATTCTCAACTGAAACTAACTTTTTAGACGTGACATCACAATCTAATTTGAAATGGAACATCCACATAAATGCCATTTGCTTTAAGATAAGCAGCAGAAACGTTGGAGTAATTAGAGGCATCAGCTGTTACTTGCCAATTCTACTAAATCTGTACTATTTTTTAATATTCTCAAATTTATACTACTGTTTATTGATCTGGAGTTGTGCATCTAAATCAAACATACAAAGAATAATGGCTTCAAAAAAGATTCTTTTACCTCTTATCATCAATATCCTTAATTCCAATTGCTCACATTATGCATCATCTCCTAATATTACCTATAGAAAAGCTTTTTCAATATAAAATTTCAATTTTTATGTTTAATAGTATAAAACAACAACGTACATACTGATCTCATATGTCCACAATTGCCTAACCATGGTTATCTAACCAGAAATATAAACAAGTTAATATCTGAATTTTCAAAAACAAATCTCGGAATAACACATTACTTCTATGAGTCTTAGAATTTGGAATTTCCTCCCTAACAGATTACATGCACTTACTTCCATTTCTCTTTTTAAAAAACACATCCGCAAATATCTATTAGAATTGTAACGACCTTTATTTGCATACATCGTATTTTCATTGTGATAACATTAAGATTCCATTGTTTCATATAATTATTGCGACAATCTTTCTTCCCTCGGGCAGTATGGGTTCCGTCAGACTTGATAGTCTTTATCCAATGCTGCCCTAGCGGATATCATCGTGTAATTTGCAAAATGTATATATTTTTGTTATAAACTATGTAAAAATACCGTAATGTAACACAATTTTGCCTAAATAAATTTGTACTGTACTATTTACTACTACAAGGGTGGGATGGAAAGTTTCCGGCCTCATCTAGAGATGGCGCTCCTGGAGTTACTTTGACAAAGGCACTTCAAAGTGCCGTCTTTGTTTAATAATTCTTGCGTATTTCAAAGGATTTGTGTTTGGTTGTTTTTATACTGTGCTGTTTTAAAATTTTCTTCTTTTGTTTTTAACCGAGTATGGAGAAAACTGAAGTGCCAGCTGTGATAAAATATTTTTTTATAAAAGGCTTATCTTCAACGGATATTAAAACTGAGCTAGATGCTACACTGGGGGAATCTGCTCCTTCGTTTACAACTGTTAAAACATGGGTTGCAGATTTTAAACGTGGCCGTACAAGCACTGTGGGTGCGGAGCGTTCTGGAAGACCAAAATCAGCCACTACAGATGAAATCGTTAGAAAAGTTCACAAAAACATTATGAATGATTGCCGATTGAAATTGACAGAGGTTGCTGAGTCTGTTGGTATATCCAAAGAACGAGCACATCATATTTTAACTGATATTTTGGGTATGAAAAAGTTGTCAGCAAGATGGGTGCCGCATTTGCTGACCTTGGATCAAAAACTGCAGCGCATGACGATATCAGAACAATGTTTGGCGCTATACAACTCAAACCCAACTGATTTTTTGCGGCGTTTTGGTACTGTGGATGAGACATGGATCCATCACTATACTCCAGAGACCAAGCAGCAATCAAAACAGTGGACAACGAAGGACGAACCAGCACCAAAAAAAGCAAAAAGTGTGCCATCTGCTGGAAAGGTTATGGCAATAGTTTTTTGGGACGCTAAGGCAATTTTATTATTGGATTATCTAGAAAAGGGTAGGACCATCAATGCTGAATATTATGCTACTCTTTTGAATAAATTGCATTCCAAAATCAAAGAAAAAGACCAGGTCTGGCCAAGAAGAAAGTCCTGTTTCACCAGGACAATGCTCCCATCCACAAGGCTGTCATTGTGATGGATGGCAAAACTTCATGAACTGAAGTTTGAAATTCTTCCTCATGCACCCTATTCTCCTGATACGACCCCCTAGGACTACAGCCTCTTCCCCAACCTTTAAAAAAATTTCTGGCTGGAAGGAAATTCTGTTCTGATACCGAAGTCATCTCAGCGACGGATGCCTACTTTGAGGCCTCAGACGAAAGCTCTTACAGAGAGGGGATCCAAGCATTGCCGTACCGCTGGAGCAAGTGTATATCTTTGGAAGGGGACTACGTTGAAAAATAAAGTAAGCATTAAACAGCTTTTTTTATTTTCCTTGTTAGGCTGGAAACTTTTAACCCACC
>QLNU02015360.1:71452879-71464895 GCA_006491805.2 Dysdera silvatica
TATTACAAATATTCTAAAAATTATTCCTCTTGTTGTTGCCATAGCTGATTAGCATATGCAACCAACCATTCCCTAAACGAGTGGAATTAGCTTAAAATATAGGCGCACTTTACAAGAAACAAAGTGGGGGTCCATATTATCACCTTTTCCTATATATTTAATCGTTTAAAAGTTATTTTTGATGCTGTATATTTAAGAAAAATATTATTTGAAATATTGCTTATATTGTATTTGTATTGGAATAAAACTTATAAAAGGGCGCTTTTGACTACACATTTCGTTTGATAATATTTCGGATGCACTTTGTTTCCTGAAGCTTTTTTAGTTATTTTGGCTATCGTAGTGGTGCTATGAGGCATATGCCACTGGTAATCTTGTCTCGCGGCCTCGAGTTCGATTCCATAGAAAAAAGAAAGAATAAGGTATGTTTGGTTGCTCTGTACACTATTTAAATACAGTTTCATTCTACAGTCACCAGGTTCAAATCCAGAGTGACTCCTGTAGATTATTGACTAAATCTGCACAGGAGGTCACGTTTGGTTACCACACCCATCCAAAATAAGTCTAAAGGCCAAACCGTCTAATAGCTCAGAATCTTAGCTTCTTTCGGCTCATGGTATATTTTCTACTTTGCGATAAAATTTCCAGGGCCTCTTATGTTGAGCTTTCTTATCAACGTGTTTAAGAACGTATTACATAAAGCAAAAATGTAATCTTAGAACTTATCCATCTACCAGAAGTTATGACCAGTCGGATAAAATCCAACTGACCGTTTGAATTTTTATTCGCAAAAAAAATTGGCTTGGGAATTCCGTTGTGAAGGGTATCCAGTGGTCTCTAAATTTTGAGACCAGATGGTTTCCATGCTCTGAAAATCAATATCGGCCTCTATCCAATGTAAAAAGACGCGTTGTCGTTTTAAACACTGTTAGATCAAAAGACCAGCTAAGCACATTTTGTGCCAATTCGCCACCCCCCCCTGTTTGTCGCCTTTTTGAGAACGTCACAACGCTGATAGGTGAAAAATCAAACTGCATCAAATACCGCAACTATTTTTCGGTGAAAACAGGGCTGATAAAAATTCTGTGGGACAATTGCCACCGAGTTTCTGAAATGTGGTGTCAGCAAATCAAGTTTGGGCACATTGAGGTAAAGCGCGTGACATATTTGCTACAGCAGACGCCACATTCGTATAAAAGTTTGCCCGGGCACGAAAGAATCGGCATTTCTTCTTTTTTTTCCCTATTCGGTGGAAAAAAATATCTTCGCCGTGAAAATCCAGGAAATTCCGGAATTGCAAGAGGGAGGGGGAAAAGCAATCCTAGAATTCTAAAACAGAAATCTAGAGCGTTTCGTTTCGGATCATCGCTTTCCGGATTCATGTTTTCCGCATGACACGGTTCCGGAAAATATGAATTTCATTTCCGGATATTTTGGGAGATGTTTTTGATCTACGATTTTCTATATTTTTATTTTTCCTTTAGATTTGACAGGTTCGCGGAGATGTTTTTAAGTGAACGTAGAATAGAAAGGTGTTTCTATAGTAGGTTAAACGAAATGCACCATGACATCCCTTTTAAGTCTACAGAGATGAAATCCTTAAGCATGGATGGACAAATGCTCACACTGGCTCTCACTTTGATTTTATCCTACACTAAGAAACTGAAATAATCTTTTAAGAAGAGAATCATTCATTCGTAACGTTACGAAATTTGCCAATGATGATTTAATTTCGTAGTTAAATTTAAAAAAAAAAGGAAAGGAAATTAACAAGAAGATTTCTGAATATTTTGAACAGCGAAGCAGTAAGAAAATTACTAAAATTTACTCAGAATAATATTCAATTTTTAAGGCGGCTTTTTTAATCGAAAAGGATATTTTATGCAGCGAGTTTACAATGCACAATTTATGGCAATGTCGTATAAGAGAGCTTTCTGTTCAATCGGGATTATCATTTCGAATATATGCCAATATTCTTTTTCTGAAAATCCATTTTGTAGGTATGCCTGTATATATTTCACCTCAAGGCTGCTCCATGTGTCAGCTGGGGCGGGACAGATTTGCTTAAGATGATTCTCGAATTATAATATATTTAAACATAACCAAACTTATAAGGAGTCGTTTGCATTACATTATACGCTAATTTGCATATTACTGGAGTTGCACGACGGATTAAATGACACGTGTCTGTTTATCGCGTAGAAAACTTGAGTTAGCACCCCGCTGGTACACAGGGATTGTTATTTTCATACCTACGTTTATTAACGGGGTACCAGCGCCCTGTCGAGGGCGTTATATCATATTACAGGGTATAATTTCCTAAATGATAAGATTCGAGTCCTTTCTAAAACTGTAGACCTCGACGCATCACGGCAACAGTTCTCCTTACGCCATAAACCGGCGGTTTTTAAACTGTTGTTCGCGGAACCCCAAGGGTTCGCAGAACCTTATCAGGGAGTCCGCGAGATACTCTCAGTGTTCCACAAAGATTAGGAAAAATACTAAGAAAAGAGCATTTGCTCTTTAATGCTAAGAATAAATTATGAGGGGACGAAAAATTCTTTCCTTAAATGGTGAAAATTAGTGATGAAACACTAGAAATAAATACATATGATGCAAATTCCGGGCTTTAAACTTTGAGTTAATTCTTGTGGATCCGTTTGAGTGAGTGATCTCTGAAGGGGGTCCGCGGTCTAGGAAAGTTAAAGAACAGATGCTATAAACCACGACCAAATTTTGAAAAGTGATGTAACGAATCTGTACGATTAATATATAGTAAGGTTATGTATTTACATTTTTGTTCACCTCCGGAGCATGTTATTATTAATTAATAAGTAATTAGGGATCATATGCCATTACCCGAAATTAGGCATTCTGCGAACAAAAATATATATCACGGAAAATTAATTCTGAAGAGCATAAAATTAGAACAGTTTTTATTTAGAAAATTCTGCTACTCATGAACAATAAGCGCCATTTCCGATATTGATGAAGAATCAAAGTCCACAAACCTTAATAGCACCTAGAAACTAGAATTAGGAAAAGTCACATAGAGTATGAGTTTTCTAACCCAGATAAGAAAAGAGAGCTTATACTGAAATTAGACAACAGACTTTTTTTAGCAGTAGCACTTGAAATATATTCACTCGCTAATGTGTAAACAATGGACACAGCATTGAAACATGGATGGGGTACAAAAGGAATATAAATATAGAAATATATACAATGCAAAAAATTCATAGAGATTCAACAGTCCGGAGATTCTGGAGATGTTCTCTGCATAAACAGGACGGATATGCTTTGAAATTAGTTTTATCCACAGTTTGAATATTTTATGTGGGTGCAAAGATGGCTCACATTATGTAACGTTATAACCTATAGTTTCCTGAGAATTTAAATCCGAACATCCATTGCCGTGGGATTTAAATCCCCGATTACGGGTCGGTTGGGAAAAACTTGAGAATTGATGGTAGCCCTTATTGATCCAGGTAAAAGTGTATATAAATTTCACTGTACATTTGTAATTTTTGTAAATAACCAATACACTAACTTTTATAATCAAAACTCGCATGTGTTTTAATTATAGAAAACTGAAAAATGTTGAAAATTTAAGTGAATTTTTAAATAAATATTTTAAATTTTTTATGAAATGACATATACATTCAATAAAAAGTAATAAAATATTAAACGAATATATATTTATTATACTTTGTTATTAGAAACGTTCATTACCCTTATTAAGGAAGTTTCTAGAAATAATATTTACTTAGAAAGGTTATAAAACGGGGCATTTATTTATAATCTGAATACGAATTTGAATTAACAATTAAGGGCAATTAGTGTTTCTAACATATTCTGACAACCAGAAACGTGCACCATATTGAGCGACGCAAGCCAGATTAAGACCTAATTTTCTGCTGCATCTGGTTTAATTCCTGGCTTTATAAGTTTGGATTTGGTCTCTCTAGTTGAAGATAAACTCTCGATTAGTTTGCCTTTCAGGAGTTGGAACCGAAATTCTATAAACACCAGCATATTCCAAAATTTAATAAATTAATTGATTTAATTACTTAATTTAATAACTTCTTATTTATATTAATTGCCAGTGGAGATGTTTTTGGTGTTTTCAAACACAGCAGAAAATATGTTTAGAAGTAGGTTTTAACTACGTGAGTCACTGGGAAATGCCTATTACTCATTTGCATCAGCAACTGAGGATGTCACATTATGTGACCTGTTAGTTAGAGTAAAAGATCAAGTTCCAGTAGAAGAACTGACTAGAGAAATTTGTCAGATACCGTGCAAGAACCGTGAGAGAGTATATACTGGCGATACGAAAACTGTTTGTAAACGAAAAAAAAAAAAAGGAATACCGTCTTGTAGAAAATGGTGAAATGTCTAATCTTCAAGAAGGACATGCTAGGAGAGAGGGAACATGGTCCTGGTTGGAATGCTACGAAAGTTTTTCACAAAAATGTCACTTCTCGCCATCGTAGACATTTTCTTGAGTCCTGAGGAGTTTTTGATTGCGAAATCGAGTCGTCAACACATAGGCGTACGCAGAAAGTTCGTAAGGGGGGTTATAGGCTCAATGGGGGGTTATAGAGCTGCAACTCGTATATTCTTATGTTAAATATGCAAATTTCATCGTAATGCGGAGGTTGCAACCCCCATCAACACCCCCTGCGTACGCTAATACGTCAACATCTCAAAACTGATGCTTGAATCATACAAAATCTATACATAAAGATAGAGACAATCAGGAAAAGAGCTTGGAAAAAAACATGGGTGTGGGGCTGCTCTGAGAAAGTCCAGAACTTGGGCTATAAATACAGGATATTCACACATTTGAAACATTTCGCTTTATAAAGAGAGCAGTTGTTCTCAAAACATTGTACAATTTTCTCTCATGCCGTTGTTAATTTTTACTCTTATTTCATTACTTTTACTCTAATTTTTCTTTTCCTTTCTTGCGTATTTTCTTCTCTCTTTCTTCCTTTTACTTTATCACTTTAATCTTTTTTTAAATTATTCATTTTCTTCTTTTCGTTAACTTTACTATCTTTACTTTTATTCTTCCTTTTTCTTTTTGTTCGTTCTCTTACCTTGACTTTTTCTTTCTTATTCCGACCAGTGTCACGTTTTAATATTTATTGTAACATACTTCGAACACTTTCTACCAAATTTCAGTACGTTCCGAGGGGAATATCCTTCGCTGTTTCCTGCAAAGCAACTGTCAGAGATGAACTTGAAGATCGTTGTGGTCGAACGCACACACACACACACACACACACACACACACATATATATATATATATAGGGTTTATATAATATGGCGGGAAAAGAATTCACTAGACGATTCCTTGTGAAAAAAGGAATAAAAAATGTCCAGTGCATTTTATGCTTAAAATCAATATTTAATAAGTTATTTCAAATCATAGTTAAACCAATAACAAGGCAAAGCCAACCCATTTAACATCGCTTTAATGCAACGACACATGCGTTTGCGCATGTACGGCCCTTCTACGAAGAGAGATAAGAAGCTAAGATTTCACTGGTTTTTAAAAACTTGCTTAGGTCACGTGTTACTTGAAATTCAAGGGGTTGGAACTCCACCCAAAAGTTAGTTCATTTACGTCATAATTAATAGCAGACACTAGATTTGGCGATTTCTCGTGCAAAACCACTCATACCAGGGATGGGATGTATACGGATCGAATTGTGCAGTTTGCCACTAGATTCAACCACTTTTCTTCTTTGTTGTGGGAAAAAATTATAATTAATAGTAACTTTTTCTTATTTTGTAAGTAGCCGCGTCCCAGCGACATTTCTTCGCGTGCCAGTCTGACAGGCTTGCAATATATTTGCTAACAACGGTATAGTAAAGTGAACTCTAGACCCGCGCCTCTGCCCTTGAAATACATAATCCGCCACTGTCCGCGACGTGCACATTTTCCGATATTTTAAACAAAACTAAAATTGGAAGTCATTTGGTTATCCAAGTTTGGTTTACCAAGTTTATTGGTGGTACCGAGTTGATGTTAATGACCTCCTCCCCAACTCCCAATTTGGAGTAGGTTCATGCTGCTTCTGAGTTTGCCATAGGCTATTTCCTTCCATTTGGAAACTGATGATCGCTATTTCATTTTTTAAAGAAAATTTCATATGATTAATTTTTGCCTCATTAATTGTAAAATAATAGATATTTTTTTTTTTCTCAAAGTACTTACTATAAGTTTTGTGGAAAATGAACAATGACGAACTGGGTCCTTTTCCTCTCGGGCTTTCCTTACTGCAGAGGTAATCAGTACGCCACTGCTGTCATATGATATGCGAATACAAAAACAACAGGATTAAATGCCGGGAAAAGGGGCAGATGGCTTCAAAATGGCTATTCCCCTTCCTTATTGCCGTACTTCTGCTCACTTTTCATAAAGAAATTACCCTCCACCCCCACCCCATGATAGCGGCTATGGCGGCGTTCAAGTATTACGTAAGCAATATTTTGGCCATTTTCAACACCACCCCCATTGGTAAGCAAGAATTAAAATTGGCTAACAGAAATAAGTACAAAAGACACCCCCCTCCTCCTAGAGGTGCTTACGTAATACTTGAATGCTCCCTATGCCAAAAGATACATTTTTTATAAAGTTACCAGATTTAGAAAAAGATTGGTATTCAATTGGCTTTCTTTGGTGATGAAAAAACTTTCACTAAGTTGCCATACTTCGGAATTCCAATGACGTATTTGGACACTCAACTAAATTTTCAGGTTTGAACTTAACGAATTAGAAAGCTTGTGCTTAGCCGTGCCTCTCCAAGAATTTCTTTGGTTTGCTTTTCTAATGATGGGCGTGTCTGGAGCGTGATTCGTTCATCTTTGGCCTTAATTATCTTATTAAATATTGATTTTAAGCAAAAATTACACTGGACATTTTTTATTCCTTTTTTCACAAGGAATCGTGTAGTGAACTTTTTCCGCCATTTTGTATACACCCTGTATATATACACTTAAATACTAATAAGTCGGGGATATTAGTGGAAGAAAAGAATATAAAAACAATTCAAAGGAGGTACTTCGATCCGCTCCTTAACCAAACAGAGGGAAGCGAAATCCAGAGGACACCGCTCTGTACATATTAAGTTTCTTAGTCGTTTAACGAGCTAACACAAAATAAAAAATACTACTTACGGGACGTGAAGCAGGGTGCGGTTAATTTAGACTCAGGACGAGGTCCTAAACACACACTTTCACTCTTGCTCCGTGGTTTTTTTCCAAGACCAGTAGGAGGAGTTACTAGGGAACACAGTGCTGCTATTGGACGAAAAGATTTGCGCAAGCGTATAGAGGTGGACTTTGCACCTGCAATAGGGCTGCTGAACATCACTCTGCCGGTGGTAATAAAGACACTTAGTGCGATGACAGGCTTCGGGTCTAGGCCGTTAGCGTCGTCAAATTATGGAGTTTTACGAACCTTATAGTGTCAAAAGTAGCATTTGAACAGTGGTTTATGCTTTTGGGAACGAGGCCCACACGGTAATCGGTGTCCGGTACACTGCAGACCTGTGAACTATAGTAGGAGAAATTTTAGGAAATGGTGAAGCATTTGAGAGAACAGTCACACAAGCAGATTTTTTTGTTGATGCAAAAGGAAGAGAGGTATTTAAAACTAATCTTTGTGGAGAACGTATACAAATTCAGTTCGTTAATTTCAATTGGTAGCGTTGAACGCTACAACACCAAAATAAACACTTTTCATCATAGGAGGTATGGTCGCAAGTGAAGAGGTTACTTGCTAGAGGGTGCTTTAAATTTCCCCACACGTACGCAGTCTTACGCAACGCAAAAACAGGACTGGCAGGAAATATCAAAATAAAGCTTTATTTAAAACAAAACAAAACATCAAAAACTGCTTGAGATGACGAAATGAAATCAAAATTGCAGACATTAAATAAATCTACAAATTAAATTCTACGCACAAATATTAATCACATCACGTAGAATCTCTTGTGACGTGGCCAGTGTTCTGCCACTTCTGCCACGACCTGAATCGTTCATGGCAGCACTGAAGGATCCCCTTTTCGGACAGTTGACGGTATAAGCGAGGAAAGATTCCGTGATTGGAAACACGCTTGTTGGAGAAGCGCTCTCGGTAAAGCCTTCGTGCTTCTCTGCTATTATCATTGGCGTCTTTTTTACATTGCTATACTTCATTCCGAGTCGCTAATGACCTTGCATACGAAAACTTACGGCTTCTAAACGCGCATCTGAAAGATCCCTCTAGCAGCTGAAAGCGTTCTCTAGCGCGAAATCTCAACTTGCGGCCATGAATTTTAAGATAAAAAGTGTTTATTTCGGTGTGTTATACCACCCCTGAAAGTTTGTTCCATTAATTTCGAAACACCCTGTATACAAAGACACGGGTTGTTTTGGTTATACAGGCGTCTTTTCACAAACAAAACGGTAGATATTCTGCTTACATTTTGTTTTAAAACGGCTACGAAAATTACTGTCCGCCTTGAAAAAGAAGCAAACGGGAACTAGGAATAGACTTAACTGCATGCATAAAAAGATTTAAAAGTTAAGGACGAATATGAATTCTCTGGTGGCATTACGATTAGTTATCCGAGTACTTTTAAAGACGATGGTAAACACTCTTTCACTTCAACATCGTGCTTAAATACTTTTAAAGTTGTCAGATGTGTTGAATTAACACAATCAAGAGGCCAATTTTATTAAATAATATTATCCAAAATGTAAAAGTTCGACTTAAACCGTTTTATTTACACGTATAATTTAAATTCTCAAGAGCAGAATAAATTTAATTCAAAATAGAAAATTAAAACAAAGGAATGTATTAATAATAATGAATTAAAAGTAAAGAAAATACTAAAGTAAGGGAGACGTAACAAATCATTTGTATTACTTTTTGAATCAATGCTCTGTCAATTGGGAAAGCAAATTTAATTAGGATCGAAATATTCCATTAAAAATTTATTAAACGAACTAAAACTATCTCATAAAATTCTTTCATTTCACATTTAAATTACATAGTAATTTAAAGAAGAGGGATATTTTAAAGAAAAGGGATAAGATATATTATTGGAAATTTATAAAAGGACAAATTCCTAAATATTTAATGAGTTTTCTTTGTGCATCATTTTCGCATTAATTAATTTGTTGGGAATACAAATTTCAGATAATTTGCATCATACAAGAAATCGTGCATCTCACAAAAGAAAAAAGTAGGTGGTTTGAAAAATGATGTTTCCACCGAGATTCCACCATTTCATTTTCTTTTTAAGAGGAATGTTCCTTTATAAATAATTAGAAAAATAAATCGATAAATTATTGTAGAGTAAAATTTAATTTCCTCATAAACTTTCTGAATTGTTCAAAAATTTCCAAGTGATAAGAAATTTCACATTTTCTCTGACAAAATCTTTTCTTTTCTTTTTGGGGATAGCTTAACTTTTGGTTAAATTACATGCTTAGTGAATAATTTGAGCAAACAAATAAATAGTGAACATTTGCATAAAGTTTTACGCGTTATAGATTTGTAAACTTAGGAAAAGGTTGTACTTAAAACTGTGTACTGTATTTTAATTTGGAAATTACAGAAGTGAAAAAATTTAATATATATAATGTCGAATGATTTACTATTTTGTAAAACTAATTTTTGTATAGAGAACAATAGATTTTTATAAATATATAAGCTGCATTAAGCAGATCCATATAAGATCGTATTAAAATACATCACCACAAATCATAACGATAAACAGAGTAAAGAGTATGTATTCCAGTTTTGGTCCAATAATCTTGCGCCAGATGTTTAGAAGTTATTTGTTTTGATAAAATATACTAGCTTATAAGGAAACGAACTCCTTGCGCTGTTCACTGCACTTTGATATCAGACCTATGGAAGATGATAATGCTTGACTTCCTGATCACGAATGTGAATTATTTGTCTGCTAAAATGATATCACAATTTTTTATGAATATTTGAAGTCCAAAAATGACACTTTTTTCGCCGGGTTTGATATTTTTTAATCGCACTGTATGTGAGCAAAAACAGGTTTGAAGTCGGTAAGATTATGAAGGATCATCGTATTTAACGGATAAAAATAAAAAATTATGTCTCAGCTAATTTAAACAGTATAAAAAAATTAATATGAAAAATGAACTTTTAGCATAGATATTTGGCGAATTTGGCGACAATTTTGAAGAGTTGGCGGGACATTTAAGTTTCGCATTCCACTAGCTATATAAACTCGTCCGCAAGTGTAACGTCAATATAGTTGTACGAGTTTCCGATTGTGAGAAAATGAAAAATATAGTGAACATAATTCAATCCGTTTTGAATTTGGTCGTTAATAAATACGACACGCTTCCGTCGTTAATAACTGATCAAGAACTTAAGGAAAGTCGGGAAGTATTGTCGAAAATCGAAAACATAATTTTTAATAACAATGTCAGTGAAAATATCAGTTTAGATTTTGAAGACAATTGTGATTTCCGTATCGACGAAGAAAGTGATATTAGTCGGTGACGAATATTATAACTGTACTGTAAAGGGCGATCAATTGGCAAATGAATTCAGTTTAGAAAATATGCAAACAATTGTTCAGTATTTTGACAGTTGTCAAAAAAATAAATTCCAGAAAACAAACAGGAGATATCCAACAGTAAAATACCCTACTTATATTTCGAGGTTTAGAAAATATATATCAAATATGGGCACAAATATAGAAAAGTATAAAATAATAAAAAATGAAATGTTAGCCAGATTTACAAAAGCTAGGGAAAATTATTTACCTGTTCATGATATAGATTTGAAAAGATGGGCGATCCTGAAATCCCAAGAGTTAGGATTTGAGGATTTTAAATGTTCCGATAATTTTATAGATAATTTTAAGAGCCAAAACAAAATAGTTGTGTGAGAAGTAACAAAATATATCACTCAAATATACACCCAGAATATGGGTAATATAGAAGATAGTGCCATAGAATTTATTTTGATAACGAGAAATGTTACTGCTAATATTATCCCCCAACAAATTTTTAACTCTGATCAAAGTGGTTTTAATTATTTTCTTCCAAATTAAAGGCAGCTATCGCATAAAGGTGAAAAACAGACATTTTCTTTAATAGGGTCTGATTTTGGCAGAACACATTCATATACAATAATGACAATAATACCAATGAATGGGGAACTGACAGGGAAAATGTTACTTTAAGAGAAGCTTCCGGAAAATTTAGCCCGAATGTCAAAAAGAATTTATTTCAACCTCCAAACTTATATATTACATGCTCCAAGTCGGAAAAAATGGACAAAATCAAAATGAGAAAGTGGGTAGAATGTTGTATGAAACCCATCATGTCTCCTCCTTCCTGTGTTTTACTAAACTCATGGACAGGTAGTACAGACCCAAACACTTATTAAGATTTTCCGGAAAATTGTATATCCTTGCAAATACCCCCCAAAGCAACATCCCTCATACAACCGCTGGATGTTTATTTCTTTCGACAATATAAAAAATTTGTACAAAAAAATAATCAATAGAATAGCAATCGATGAAATGGAGATATTGACATACGACATCGAAATGAGATAATAAAAATGCATTCTTTGGTTCACAATCAATTACAGTCTAAAAAATATCGCCCTATATTACAATATGCTTGGTTTAGGTGCTGTTATAGCGATCATGATCCCGGAAAATTCAAAAATGTTGAGGAAATTTCTTTTGAAATTGAATACAACAATTGTAGCCGAGATAATTGCAAAAATCTGTCATTCTTAAAATGTGCCCACTGTGATCAATTGCTTTGCTTCACTCTTTTCTTTTTTTGTACTGTAACACTTTTACGACATTCCTGAGATGTACACAGTTTAATTTTTCTCATTTTTAAATAAAGAGCATAATTCAACAATTAATCCACAATTTATGGTTACATAACTTCATGAAATAAAATACATTTCATGAAATTTTGTTCACATTTTTTCTAATTACA
>QLNU02015360.1:71464995-71489059 GCA_006491805.2 Dysdera silvatica
CTCATATGAATACTCATATATTCATTCAGTCATTAATTCATACTCATATATTCATGAATCTCATATGAATACTCATATATTCATTCAGTCATTCATTCATGCATACATTTCATTTATTTATACTCATGTATGCATGGTTCTATATAGTTATGTGTTTCTTTTCCTTATGAGATAATATTTTGGAAAAAGAAATGTAAAAGAAACTTGACATGGGCTGCGATAATACGAAATAACTACCTCGAACGAAAACCTGGAGTAGCCTTCAAAATTGTCCTCAATTTCGCCAAATATCTATGCTAAAAGTTCATTTTTCATATTAATTTTTTTACACGGTTTGGATTAGTTGAGACATAATTTTTGTTTATCCGTTAAATACGATGATCCTTCATAATTTTACAGACTTCAAACCTGTTTTTGCTCACATACAGTGCGATTAAAAAATATCAAACCTGGCGAAAAAAGTAATTTTTGGACTTCAAATATTCATAAAAAATTGCCATGTCATTTTTGCAGACAAATGATTACATATTCGTGATCAAGAAGTCAAGCACTATCATCTCCTATAGGTCTTATCTCTAAGTGCAGTGAACAGCGAAAGGGGTTCCCTTGTTAGTAATATAACAGATTATAACAGATATCAATTCTATAATAGATTATAATATATATCAATCTTATAACAGATTATAACAGCTATCAATCCTATAACAGATTATAACAAACACAAATCTGGTGACAGATTATAGGGGGGTATTAATCGTATAACAGATATCAATCCCATAACAGATTATCAATAGCTTTTTAATTTTTCCATCACTGGAATTAATTTTTATTATTTTTTGTTCAAACTCTCCCACAGTTTTGAATTGTGTGCGTGTCCGGATTACAGGTCTCTCGAGATAATACAGTTTGCTGAAAAATATTTCGAGAAACTAAAAATAAAACCTTGAAGATGCAATTCCCTGCCTTTTCTATGCATGCTCATTGTAGCATACTCAATCCTTATTGAGTTTTCGCTCACGTATTATGAAAAACGCGAGAAATTGCTTTATATTTGTCAGGAAATTGCCTTGCAACCACGTTCATTCAAATGTTTAAGCAAGAAAGTGTGTGTAGGAAATAACCTTTTTCATTCAAGAATCTCCGCTGAAATTATAAAGTTTCGCATTTTTCTTTTGTTTTTGATATGTCAACAGCAAGGATTTTTTCCAGCTTTGAAAAAGATGTTCGACGTTCCAGTGTAGGTTTTTATGAGTAAAAATAAAATGAAGTGCAAGGGTGAACCTCGGTGGTGTAATTAAGTGAAATTTGATGACAGTTTATTTTTTTTTCGACATTTTATTTTTCCCTTGGGCGTTGTTATATTTTTTGTTTTAAAGGGGAGACTAATTATTGAAGAAAAACTTTTTCTTCGACAATAGCAAAACAAAAATAAAAAAAATAAGAAAATCGAGGAGGGAAAAAAGTTTTAAATGAGATTACTTTCTAAAAAATTATCCATTTTTTAAACTTATTATTAGTCGGGATTTTGTAGAAAAGAGGAAGTGCAAATGCGAGGAAGAATTTTAGATATTTTCACCATAACTACAAATTTATTAAAAGCATAAGATGCAAAGCAATGATATTAAAGGGAGGATATCTGCAGGAAGGTGGGCGCGCAGGCCTCTTGAGTACAACAAGTTTACACTTATTATTATGTACTCGGTGTCGAATTAAGATTTTTATAGGAGCTCTGGGCTGGTAGGATAGAATGGGCCCCCTAAAGAGATAAGCTGGTGCGTCTAATCGCAGGACTCACGGAATAAAAAGAGCTATATATATAATTTTGGCGTTTTTAGGGCAGTTGATTTCTAATATGTTGTTTAATATTTAAATTACAATACTTTGTTTAGTTGAGCTGTATCTACTTTTTTCTGCAGGCGATGTGTTAGCACTTTTGTGAAGATTTTATAAATAGCAGGTAACAAGCTAATTGGTCGGTAATTTTTTAAATCCTCTTTATCACCTTTTTTATGCAAAAGAATTACTGTTGCAGAATCCCATTGGTTTGGTATGTTACCACTGTTGAGGCATTTGGTAAAGAATTTTGCGAGTATGTCTTCTACATGTTCTCCAGCTTCTTTTAAGATATCTAATGTAATGCCATCATCGCCAGGGGATCTTCCTTTCTTCATACTTTTTATTGCAAATGCTACTTCTTCTTTTAAGATTTTAGGAGCTGTTCCTTCGACTATCTCAGAGTCTTCGTTTAATCCACTGTTTCCCTCATACAGCTTTCTGTAGAATTCTTCAACTCTTCTAAGTATTTCTTCCCTATTTCTTGTTACAGTGCCATCCTCTCCTTTTAATGCAATGATGTGTTTCTTCCCAATAGACAAACTCCCTTTAACAACCCTAAGGCTCTTGTTGCTTTCAATGGCCTTCCTTACTAACTCACAATTGAATTTTCTTATATCTTCTTTCATGTTTTTGCGCAAAGTTTTGCAAAGTTCTACATACTCGATCTTGCGACTGGTATTTTGATTGTCCACCTTCATAAGTCTTCGCCTTTTCATGAGTTGTTTCGTCTTCTCAGATAATTTGCTATTCTGCTTTTTACATATTACACCACCAATTTCCCCAGCAGTTTCAATTATTGTCTTAACAATGTTTTCATTTGCTTCTGAGATGTCAACTTCTTCAATAAGTCCTTCCAGTGCAGAAAAGCGATTTTTTAATTCCAACTTGAATGCCTCGGTATTTTCTTTTAATTTCTTTAAATCCACCCTCTTACATACTTGTTTCCTAATGAGCTTCTGCCTTTCTAATTTAGTATTTAAGTGCATTTTACATCTCACCATTCGATGATCACTTCCAGTATTAAATCTGTTCAGTACGCTGCAATCTTCAATAATTGATTTCTTGTTTGCCAGGATATAGTCAATTTCACTAGTTCCCCCATTTGGGTGTTTCCATGTCCATTTTCTTTGCGGTTTCTTCTTAAAAAATGAATTCATGATGCTAAGATTTTCAGCTTCTGCAAATTCGATGAGTTGATCGCCACGTTCATTCCTTTCCCCATATCCGTATTTACCAACCGATGTCTCTCCTTGTTCCTGTTGTCCAATTCTTGCATTGAAATCCCCCATGATGAGCTTGATATGTTGTTTCCCTTTGGTGTGTAACTCTTTGATTTCTTCATAAAATTCTTCAACCTCTTCGTCGGTATGGCTTGATGTTGGTGCATATACCTGTACTATTTGAAGTTGGTATCGCTGGGTTAGTTGAACAACAAGCCTCGCTGCTCGATCTGATGTACTTTCAACTTCCAGAAGACAGTCTTTAATTCTTTTGTTGATTAAGAAGCCAACACCACTTGTTCTTCCAGTTTCCGTTCCTCTATAGTAAAACAAATGTCCGCTTTTCAGTTCCACCAACTCTTCACCTTTTCTTCTAATTTCACTGAGTCCTACAATGTCCCATTTGATCTTGTCTAGTTCCTCTTCCAATTCCTGAAGTTTTGCTTCAGAAGCAAGGGATCGTCCATTAAACGTAGCCAAGGTCAATAACAAACGGCAGCCTGGGCCATTCCAGTGATTCTTAGCACCCCCTGCTTTCATGCCACACTGACCGCTGCCTTGATCAGGAGCACTCCAGCACCTGGAGACTAGGGGCCATGGTTTCTGGTGTGTCAACATAATGGAGGAATTAGCCATAATTTCACCACGCTGGCTAAACGGGTTGGTGAATTAGCCCTCCCCTTCCGCCTTTCTATCCGTGTAGCAAATATTAATTTGCCATAAGAAAAGCATATATATATATATATATATATGTGTGTGTGTGTATCTGTGTAAATAAATAAGAAGTAGAACTAAGACTCTTCGTGCTTGGATACCTACGCTACCGATCTTTAATTACTACGTTACAATGCGTTCTATAATGCCTAAAACTTTGTTCCTTTAGTTTTGAACCACCCTGTATATGATTCTTTTACCTAGCCGCATAAACTGTCTTTCCCAGCATATTGTGTATTTTCCATCATTTAGTGGACATGTTTAGGTGCAAATGTAACCCCAAGAACGATTTGTGAAATACTGTGTTGTTCCAACCAAGTGCGTAGTCAGAGATCTGAGCTGGCCGGGCCAGTAACCTAGTGTCCTACCCCGCCTTCAAGTGGTGCAGGCCGGGCTTTCTATCCAAGAGGCAAATTAATATTTGCTGCACGGATGGAAAGGCGGAAGGGGAGGGCTAATTCACCAACCCGTCTAGCCAGCGTGGTGAAATGATGGCTAATTCCTCCAATATGCTAATACACCAAAAACCATGGCCCCTAGTCTCCAGGTGCTGGAGTGCTCCTGATCAAGGCAGCGGTCAGCGTGGCATGAAAGCAGGGGGTGCTAAGAATCACTGGAATGGCCCAGGCTGCCGTTTGTTATTGACCTTGGCAACGTATAATGGACGATCCCTTGCTTCTGAAGCAAAACTTCAAGAATTGGAAGAAGAACTTGACAAGATCAAATGGGACATTGTAGGACTCAGTGAAGTTAGAAGAAAAGGTGAAGAGTTGGTGGAACTTAAAAGTGGACATTTGTTTTATTATAGAGGAACGGAAACTGGAAGAACAAGTGGTGTTGGCTTCTTAATCAACAAAAGAATTAAAGACTGTCTTCTGGAAGTTGAAAGTACATCAGATCGAGCAGCGAGGCTTGTTGTTCAACTAACCCAGCGATACCAACTTCAAATAGTACAGGTATATGCACCAACATCAAGCCATACCGACGAAGAGGTTGAAGAATTTTATGAAGAAATCAAACAGCTACATACCAAGGGGAAACAACACATCAAGCTCATCATGGGAGATTTTAATGCAAGAATTGGACAACAGGAACAAGGAGAGACATCGGTTGGTAAATACGGATATGGGGAAAGGAATGAACGTGGCGATCAACTCATCGAATTTGCAGAAGCTGAAAACCTTAGCATCATGAATTCATTTTTTAAGAAGAAACCGCAAAGAAAATGGACATGGAAACACCCAAATGGGGGAACTAGTGAAATTGACTATATCCTGGCAAACAAGAAATCAATTATTGAAGATTGCAGTGTACTGAACAGATTTAATACTGGAAGTGATCATCGAATGGTGAGATGTAAAGTGCACTTAAATACTAAATTAGAACGACAGAAGCTCATTAGGAAACAAGTAAGTAAGAGGGTGGATCTAATGAAACTGAAAGTAAATACCGAGGCATTCAAGTTGGAATTAAAAAATCGCTTTTCTGCACTGGAAGGACTTATTGATGAAAGTGATATCTCAGAAGCAAATGAAAACATTGTTAAGACAATAGTTGAAACTGCTGGGGAAATTGGTGGTGTAACCTGTAAAAAGCACAATAGCAAATTATCTGAGAAGACGAAACAGCTCATGAAAAGGCGAAGAGATATGAAGGTGGACAATCGAAATACCAGTTCCAGGATTGAGTACATAGAACTTTGTAAAACTCTGCGCAAAAGCATGAAAGAAGACATAAGAAAATTCAACTGTGAGCTAGTAAGGAAAGCCATTGAAAATAACAAGAGCCTTAGGGTTGTTAAAGGAAGTTTATCTGTTGGGAAGAAACACATCATTGCATTAAAAGGAGAGGATGGCACCGTAACAAGAAATAGGGAAGAAATACTTAGAAGAGTTGAAGAATTCTACAAAAATCTATACGAAAGTAACAGTGAATTAAACGAAGACATTGAAATAGTCGAAGGAACAGCTCCTAAAATCTTAAAAGAAGAAGTTTCATTTGCAATAAAAAATATGAAGAAAGGAAGAGCCCCTGGTGATGATGGTATTACATTAGATATCCTAAAAGAAGCTGGAGAATATGTAGAAGACATACTTGCAAAATTCTTTACCAAATGTCTTAACAGCGGTAACATACCAAACCAATGGGATTCTGCAACAGTAATTCTTTTGCATAAAAAAGGTGATAAAGAGGATTTGAAAAATTACCGACCAATTAGCTTGTTACCTGCTATTTATAAAATCTTCACAAAAGTGCTAACACATCGCCTGCAGAAAAAATTAGATGCAGCTCAACCAAGAGAACAAGCTGGATTTCGAAGTGGATTCAGTACAGTGGACCATATTCAAGTATTAAGAGAATTAATTGAAAGAACACATGAATATGAACTTCCATTGTGTGTGGCATTTATTGACTATGAGAAGGCCTTTGACTCTATTAAAACATCAGCAGTCATCAACTCTTTAAGATCAACAGACATTGAGGATGTGTACATTGACATGGTGAAACGTGTGTATAAAAATGCAAGTGCAAAATTTCGGTTACATAAAGATACCAAAACTATCAAAATTGGTAAAGGTGTGAGGCAGGGAGATACCATTTCTCCAAAACTTTTTACTTCAGCTTTACAGATGATTTTTCAGCAGATAAATTGGAATAACAAGGGAATAAAAATAAATGGTGAATATTTAAATCATTTGCGGTTTGCTGATGACATTGTTATTTTTTCAACGAACCCATTAGAACTCCAAGACATGGTACAGGAGCTCTCAACTAGAAGTAAAGAAGTTGGACTCAAGATGAACCTACAAAAAACTAAGATCATGTTCAATAATTTCGTAGAGGAAACAAAAATACAAGTTGACAACATTGAGCTAGAAATTGCTGATTCATATATTTACCTTGGCCAGCTGATTTCAATGGATGGCAACATTATGAAAGAACTCAACAGACGTATTAAACTTGGCTGGAGTGCATTTGGAAGAAACAGTTTTATCCTGAAGGGGAAATTGCCTTTGTGTCTAAAAAGAAAGGTCTTCAACCAGTGTGTATTGCCAGTCCTCTCTTATGGATCAGAGACATGGAGTCTAACAGTTGGAGCAATACGAAAGTTACAGACAACGCAAAGGAGCATGGAGAGGTGCATGCTTGGAATAACTAGGAGAGATCGAAAAAGAAACACTTGGGTGAGAGAGCAAACTAGAGTAGAGGACATCATTGTTAAAGTAAAAGGGCTGAAATGGCGATGGGCTGGGCATATTGCAAGAAGAACTGATCAACGATGGACAACAGAAATTCTGAACTGGATTCCAAGAGACCACCGAAGACCTAGAAAACGTCCTCAAACTAGATGGGTGGATGAAATAAGAAAACAGGTTGGGGTGACGTGGAAGCGAATTGCTCAGGATAGACTTGTGTGGAAAGCATTTGGAGAGACCTTCATCCAGCAGTGGATAGATAATGGTTGAATATGATGATGATGATATATATATATATATAAAATTCCAATTCTTAATTTTCCTCTTTTTACACCAATTATTTCCCAGTTTTCATTTGAATAATTGATTTCGTTCCATTTTAAAAATTCTCGTGTTCCTCTTTAATGTAGATGGATACTCCCCCTCGTCTTCCTTTTTGTCACTCATTAAATGATAACCGTACAATCCTTGGGCGTCCATATAATCATTTCCTTCTAACCATGTTTCTGTGATTCCCATTATGTCCATCTGATAATATTTGTTTGCCATTAGCAATTCTATTTTGTCCCTTTTATTATATATAGTCCTGGTATTAATGTGCCTTATATATTTGCAATAAGTTTTTACCATTATAATTAAGCCACTCTATTACATTATAACCACCATTAATCTGTTTATACATATCACTTACACTGTGATCAGACTGAAAATTTAAATTCTCATCTGTGTATTTTAAATCAATCTCATGGTAAACCAAGTTATCATTAGAAACAATATCAATCAATTTCCTATCTTGAGTATCACTTATTTTGTTTAATGTATCGCATTAATCTTTTCATTATTATCATTATGAATATTATTAAAATGACCAGAATTAATACTGTTAACACCACAAATAAAAATTACATTGAGATTATCATCATAAACATGGTTTTCATTATTAATAACCCCGTTAACCGTATATACATTAATATTATAAACATGAATTCTATTTCATTAAAATTATAACCGTTCACGTTTATAAAGAGAATAGTTGAACATAAAATTAACTTCAATTTTCAGTCAAATGAAAAAATAATTCCTTTTACAGAAACAACTGAAAAAATTGCAGATTTTATTAATAATGACATTAAGGTGAATTTCATAGTTTTTAGAATATTTGAAAATATTCTTGAAAATCCTAAATCACTTTTACATTTACAAAAATGAAATAAAGAATAAATACTTTAAAGGAAATTAAAAGTATCCACAAGACCTAACGCGGTTTCCAATTTATTTGTTTTATTTTTAAGAAGAAATGAAGAAAAAGAGCGTTTCCTGTTTATTCCGACAAAGTGCTTCTTTTGTCAAAAAATATGCAAATTCGCAATCCGAATAGCATCATTCTTAGTTTTAAAGTAGATGCTTTGGACTTTGAAGCGCTTTTCGTTGCAACCAGTTTCGTTAAATCGCAGTGGCTAGGGAAAAAAATTATATACATGCGAAAATGGCCATATTCCAAGCTTGAGACCTTTTCGAAAATCTAGAAAAATTTCCGAGTTAATTGGAAAGCCAAAGTTTATAATTTGAAATTTTTAAGGTAACAATGAAAAAAAAAAATCTTAAAAAGAAAACCCGATCTAAAGAAATCCTCATTTCTCGGGATCGATGACGTATCGTTACGAAAGTACTCAAAAATAAGACATTATCTAATGGAGTTTGGATCTGCACTGTCCAGAAACAACTGTCTGGAGGTCTCTACATAACAAAGAACGTATTAAGTAAGTCAAATTTGTCCAGAAATCAGATCTCATACGAAATTATTCATAAACAGTTGGCCCGTGATCATATGAAATGGGTAAAGCAATGGGTAAAAATTGTATTTAATGGCGAGAAGGAGTTTAAAACTTGTATGAGTCAGACGATTGGTCTTAGAATATTAGTGATCTGAAGAGAGTATGGAATATGAAAAATCAGTTCGGTGGAGGTTCAGTGATTGTATGAGGTTCCTTCAATTTTAACGGGACAGCAAAGTTGGCGTTTATAAATTAAGGATTTGATACAGAGAAGCATAGGCGTAATCTGGCGGGGGCAAGGGAGGGAATGTGTCCCCAGTTTTTTTGGAGCAGGGGCAAAAGTATATTTTTGGCCCCGCAGCTTTGGGGCTTTTTTTTGTTTGTCCCACAATCAGTATTTTCGCTGTCATTTTGCTATAATATTTAATTTTCTCATGACTCTTTAAAAGAAAAAGTGCAAATCTTCTGATTCTACAATAGTATAGAATTCCATTCTATCCCTCTGCTGTACTTTGCAGGGAATTTTCATAGCAACGTTAGAACGTATCAATAGTATTTATGAATAAAAACAACGCGCTTCGGGTGAACAAATCGGCCGCCCTTCTTCGGGATTGCACGAAGCTAAAGTGTCAACAATCAGAGGTGAATCCATTCACTTGGTCGCATAATTGTCATTGCTATGGTTTTCTAGAAAAATCGATTATTTCTGAAATACTGTGTTGGTTGACATACGGTCAAATTTCCAAGGATCGAAAACAATAAGAAAACGTTTGAAAAACACGGGAAAACAATTTTATGGTAAAGTGAGAGGCGCTGGGGAAGTTAAAGCAGTCTGTGAGGTGGATTTAAGAAGATTTTTCGAGGTGGAGCTGAAGGAGGGTGTGGATCTATGATCGTTCACTATGGTGTCTTGAAATTTGTTGATAAAAAAGGCTTCAACACAGTCGAGTTCGATAGGTGATCTGGGTTGGTGAATTATGCGAGGATCAGAGAAGTTGAATTTATGGTCTTGTTCAAGGCAATGGACCGCTATCGACGATTTATGGACCTCGGCCTTAGCGATGTATCGTTGGTGTTCTTTTAGTTCATGGGCCAATGCACGTTTCGTTTAACCAATGTATGGGAGTCCACACTGACAGAAAACCTGGTAGACTCCCCAACGCTGAAAAACACTAATGTTGTCCTTGAGTTGTGAAGGACGGATTTTGTTTACTGGCGAAAAAACAACTTTGAATTTTGCGTGTCAGAGAAGTTTGGAAATATCCCCGCTTAGTTTGGGGAAATATGGAAGTGTGACCATGCCAACGTATTCGTCTATGAAGGGTTGAACGAGGGAAGAAGAAATTGTGCGCGTGGAAAATTTTGTGATGGCGGCGTCAGTAATGTCGGCGTTGTAACCCCGATTCATAGCAATTGCTTTAAGGAGCTTGTTTTCTTGCTTAAATGCTGAATCAGTGGAACAGAGTTGTAACGCACGGTAGACGAAAGTGTAGAAAGCTGCCATTTTTTGCTGATGGGGGTGGTTAGAGCTGTGGTGTGGTGGTAGAGCGACGCTGAATGGTTTGAGGTAAACTGACAGCTGAAAATTGTTTCTTGATTAGGATGTCCAGAAAGTGGATTGAGTTGTCCTCCTCGATTTCAAGAGAGAGATCAAGATTATTGTCAAACAGGTTGATGGTAGTAAGAATGGATTTGATTTGGCCAGGTGGGCTATTCCACAAGTTGAAGGTGCCATCAACATAGCGTACCCAAAGTTTAAACGCAATATTCTCGAACAACTATCGAATAACTCGGCTATACTGTTTACAACTGGAAAGCTTGGCGCCATGCAGACGTAATGTTTCATAACAACTGAAAGACCGGTAAAAGGTTGATTCTTGAATAACACAGAAAATGTGAAGCATTATATCCTTCAAATCACAGCAGAAAAATCACGAAGCAATTAGCCAGCACAGCGTCATCCAGAATAATCCTCTGAAGAAAAATGACAAATACAATCAACATCTCAAATAACTGAGTTTAATGAAAATGGCGAGTTGTAACTGACCATTGGAGATTTATAAAGTTTTGGCAGTCTTAAAACAAACTATTTTTCTCAAAATGGCGAAAGGAACTTACCACCTTAGAGTGTGCCCCAAGTTTATATAAAAAGGATGGTGCAAGCATAGGCGCAATTTTTTCAGGGGGGGCACGTGCCCCTCCAGTTTTTCTACAGCAGTAAATGATATTTTGCTCCTCAAGTCTTGGGGCTTTATTTACACATACATATATATATGCCCAGGTCCCCCCCCCCAGTTTAAACACCCAAGTTATGCCTATATGGAGAAGTATTAAAAAGTGTCCAAAGATCATTTCCTAGAAAAAGTCCCCAAAATATAAGGACCGACGAATTTTTCAACAGGACAATGCCTTTTTACAAGCTTAATTTTCTTTTACAAGCTTCTCAATGCCGTTTCGTTTTCCATAAACTGGTTTCAATCTCAAAATGTTTCAATGAGGAAAGACAAAGCTCTGCGGTAGTATCGTTAGCCTAGCGTGCGGATATTTCAGGTTCAACTCCCTCATCCTATCCAAAAAATGCTTACCAACCAACTGCTCGCCGTAGGGCAGGAATTGGTTCTCTGGGCTGTAAGAGGTTCGATTTCTGGGAGAACTGTAGATTCTAGCATAGCATTACCCTTGCGTCGTAAAACGCAAATGCTAATGATATAGCCATCATATAACCCAGATCTATATCTTATGGAGAGTTTGTGACTAATGATGGCGGGAATGGTATAAACTCAAAGTAATTAGCACGGCTTTGATAAATACGTAAACACTTGTATTTATTACTTCTGGTATAGATTAGACCGGTGTTTCCCAACGTGGGGCCCACGCCCCTCAGGGCGGCAGTTTGATTGTTAAGTGGGAGCAATTCGAAAATGGAGTCGTCCAGAGTTTAAGTTAACCGTATGGCGACTCTCAGTCGCTACCCAAGCTGGGTAAACGTCTAGTATAGGTAACTTCTGTCCGCCATATTTTCACTTACGAAACTATATATATAATAAAACTATAAATAAACAAGATTAGAATAACGTATAAATTTTAATAACTAACCCACATTGTTCCGACTTATGACTGTCAAGTCGCGTCGTTATATCCGATACGAATTTCCCTAGTTAGAATCTACATAGACTACAAAATCGCTGTCGTTATAGCAGGTTTCGTCGTTATAACCGATATATTTAGTATGGAGTAGAATATATACTTAATATAATATAATTTTGTATTTAATGTGTTTTCTTTACTCTGTTAAAAAAAAATTTATTATGCAAATGTGGCGGCGGCGGATCTTTTGGTTACTATAAAAGGGGGTCGCGGATTACTTGGCTACTATAAAAGTGGGTCGCGGCTTGAGAAGGGTTGGGAACCACTGCATTAGACCATATGTCGTTGTAAAGCCTTATCTGTTCTATGCCTAATACAGCGTTTGATGTCATTCGTCTGAATGGAGCGTTTATAGGTCGTTGAACTAAAATAAATCGACTAGGAATTATTAAAAATCAAATTTCAGGGAATATTTCCGAAATTTCCCAATTTTTGCAATTTCTTTCTTGCATTTTCTTGATTTCTATACCAACTATATTGTTTATATATCAAGAGTCAGGTCTGTAGTCAGGATGAAGGGGCAGCTGGGGTAAGGCAAAGGGCATATGGGGTACAAGGCACTGGGGATTATTCTATATATACAAATAGCTTGATGGGGCAACTGGGGCCGTGCCTCTGCTGGCCCCGGCTTGGCTATAGGCCTGTCAAGAGTTATATTAATATAATTTTTGTTATTTATGCAAATAACTTTAGTTTTTTGTGAAGTGTCAGAGAAAAAGTGAAACGCCACTTAGAGTACAATTAAAAATTACAAGGAAACCGCATTTTATAAGCTCATGGAGTTTTTCAAGAACGGATGGCTAACTTTAAAATTAATTTTGCGTATGCATATATTCCTCTCCCGTTATCTGTTTAGTACAACCACCAAATTAAAGTTTTGTAATGAATCGTTTCGATAAAACATTAATACACGCATCTTATATTCTGCATTCTTAATATGTTACATCTATACATATATCTAATATACTGGATTTTCGTGGTACTTGTATATTTATTTTCATTTGAATCTAACAAAATGTTCAGCAATAAAATCCGAACAAAGAGAATTTACTCTGACATTTCAAAACCTTTTCTCCTTTTTTAAATATTTCTAATTTTAGAGATATTGCTTTTCCCCGTGTCAGGGGAATTTAAAATATAGGTTAGTAACACCCAATATAAATTTTCGAACAGTTAATTCTCTACTGTTTCCCGTGAGGTCGCACGTTATTATTCAACAAATTGATTGTTTGTCCACAATACAGTCCGATGGACAAACGTAATGAAAGACATTGGAATAGTTTGTCAGTTTAGCCCAGCCTTTATCAAAATAGCATCCGTCTATAACCTTACCATAGCCACTGGTGAATCCAAAGGGGTGCGATGGAGCAATCGCACCCACTTGAGCCGGGATTATATCCTGAAAAATGAAATGAAAAGTAACGGACACTTAGCTAAAACTAGAAGTCGGAAACAAATGGCCTCCCCCATGAAATATTTCTGTATCCGCCACTGACCACAGCAAATTGGCTTAGTTTTACCTTCCTTACTCATAAAATACCAAATATGGAGCGCTCTGTGACGAGTCTTAGAAAATAGTATACAATATATTATGTTTTTTAATGAGTATATACTCTTTCTGCATATAGACATCTGGCCACGTTTTAACATATCTTTTTGCTTTTTTTGTACGTACATCCATGGGCTAAAATAGTATGACAGCCAAATCTAATCGTGTGTTGGGTCACTATTGGTTGAGATAGATCTGTATCTGGAGTGAAATTTATTCTACTAGATCAAGGATGGCGATTTTATGCATTTTATACCAATAGATAGAAGGATTTTCACACACAGAGACCAGACGAAGCACTGACAGCAACCCTAAATATTCGGTTATATTCTATTTCATTAATGCTTGATAAAACTGGTTAGAGAAAACTGGTGGCCTGGGGAGCTTGAATTGCATGGAGATGATTTTTCTTTAGTTCAAGTAACAACTCCAATTTGAACGATGGTTTAGATTTGTTTAGCCAAATAGTAAGGAGGATGTGAGAAGTTAATGACGGTTGAAAAAGTGATCAACCTATGTCGTTGAAGTTCATTACTTCAACTATTCAGGGAACAGCTTCATTTTATGTTCAAAACAGCATTGGCACCTGGCAGTAGTTACTTGAATGTCATTCTATCGGAAACGTAGGCAAGTTCAAGGAACATAAATGTACGTAAATCAGATAAAAAGGGGTTCAATAAATTTTAGAATGAACATTTCAGAGATTAAGGAAATAACATTTTAGTATTTTTAAGGAGGTTCAAATGGTGGCACAGCACCTACATTCATCAGAAATTTGTGAGTTGGGATTCTCTTACAGAAGCTTATTCACTTCTGAGCTAATTTACAGCCCCTAATCATGAAAAACGATGAGTCGATTTTATGCCTTTACTAACTTTGAAAAGAATTGAAATTTGTTGCAAGGGCACTAACTTATCCCCCAACGAAACAAGATTCATCAAATAAATTTCGCAATATATTAAAATTACCTTTCAGAAAAATGATCACAGAGATTTCTTATAAACGTCTTAAGTACCAAACTTTACATAAAACATTTTCAAGAAATGTTTTTAATGTAATTAAGTCATTAAGGAAGTAAAACTTTACTTATACATTAGTTTCAAAAAGTTTTAAAGTTCTTTTTTAAAGTTTTAAAGTCACAATTTTTTGGTTTGTTCCCGAATTTTGGGAGGTTTCATTTGAAAACATCCTTCAGAATAAGATGTCATCTTTCTGAAAACATTAATGAACTTTACAATGGTAAGTACTTTTTCTTCAAGGGCACAATGCCCTTGAAATTTGTAATTCTGAAACGCCTTTGCTCTGGTCTCCCCGAGAAAATGACTAAAAGATATTCATAACGTCATATGTAGCAATAAACACTAGGAAGTAATTAAGCATCCCTTCATTATCCAAACCAATCAGAAGTGATGGATGTTTTTTCTTTTTAATTCCCCTTGAAGTTATTAATTGAAACTTCTTCGTATCACAGTAGCTCTGACCGTTAAAAACCAATCAATGTGTGTAAAGCAGGCTTCACGAGCACCTTTAATCCACTTAATTAGGGCAATGTACTAATCATTGTCTTCAAACAAATTTTCCTCCTAATTTTTTTAATTTTTTTTATATTGGAAAAAGAAAAGCTAATTTTCAGTTTAAGCGTAAAGGAAAATTGATTAAAAAAATTAGGAAAATCGTTTGCATAGAGAGATTAAGAGGGCAAGATAAATGTTGTCTGGTCGCGACGAAATTCATTAGCACACATTAATGTCATTGGCTCAACATTAATAAGCGAAATCCCCCTTTGTTTTCCTCAACGTATACTTAGGATGGGCAATCATATTTTTATTCACCACGTATTTTTTTTTCTCCATGTTAAGAACATCAAGGCATCATCCTTAATACATCAATTTAGTTCCATTAATTCGTTGGTTTAAGGGCTGACAAGAGTTCCATCGAAACATAAAGTTTTACGACTAGATTATGGACTATTAATTTTCCTTGTTGATTTTTTATATGATCACCGTGACGATCTCTCATGTTTTCGGAGCATTTTATAAAGTATGCATCATATAAACAAGTGCTTTTTTCTATAACTCAAGGGATATATCGGTCCATTTGTCAGCAAGGACAGATCCAGCGAGGGGTGGAGGGGGCGATTGCCCCCCCCAGGGTTAAATAGGAAAAAAAATTAAAGACGATGAAGAATATTTTATGTGTTGTTTGTTACAACTGTAATAAATAAAAGTCTTACACAGGCGTCCAAAGTCTCTAAGTCTTGGAGAAATGCGATCAAGACGTTTTTCCACGAATCTACAAGCTATTCGCCTTTCAAACTGCGTTTTCAGTAAGTGTTGCTTCAGCAGAATGTAGTTTTTTATCCTTGAAGCGCCGTTAAACTTGGCTTCGAACGCGGATGACAGAAGAGACTTTTAATACACACCCACAGAGACATTCATATTGATGTAAATAAAGTGATTGACAAATTTTCAAAGAAACCAAGATGGCTCGACTTTGCACTATAAACTTCAAGTTTTTTAAAAAGTTGCTTGTTATAAAAAAAGTAAAATAATTACGATGTTTTTGTAGTTTAAATTTAAACTTGTTCTATTAATTACATTGTAAATTATCGTTTTGGTTATTGTATATGTCTCCTTTACTAGCTTATCCTTCTGTCATACTTGACTATAATCTACCCTAAACCATATAGTTTAATTAAAGAAAAGCCCATCTTTAATTCATTGACGTAAATTAAATATTTTGGTGAGCATAAAGGAAGGCTAGTAATATAACAACATTTACCTAAACTATTTAACACAGTCCAAAACTAAAAATTTTCCAGGTGGGGGCCCCCGAAACCGCCCTGGATATAACACCCTGGATCTTCCCTTGTTTGTCAGTGGGTCATAAGTCCTTTTAAAATTATATGAAATTTAACTAAAACTACGGGACAATGGGATTGTTCAGTTTGTTTGTATGGTATGGCGCAAGGATAATTGAATCGAAATTTGTAAAAAGGGGATAATATGCTATGTGTAAAATAAATGGCACATATCCCCTTTTTACAAATTCTGATTCAATTAAAAGGTCATGCTGCTCTAGGTCTTAGAGAATTCCGAGTAATTCGAACTTTTTGCACTTAGGTAATCGATCCGTGGGCTGTGTGGTTCTGTAGAAAAAACCCGTTAAGTATTCGGTATTCACTGGAATCGAATTGGGTTATTCACGTGGTAGCCGAATGTTTTACTACTTGATCATAGCAGGTCTGAAGATGAGATTGCAATGAAACGTGTTAGTTATGAGCGCAAAGGTTTTGGGGTGAAATAAATAATTACATTGAATATGTATTCTTTTCAATGCTGGGTGTATGATCAAGGTGTGTTTTGTGGCGCAAGGATAGATAAAGGTCGCCCTATGCCAGGATTTAGAATTTTTAGGGGATTTGAACATCTGTTACTTAGAGAATCTAACCACGGGCCTGTAGTCAAACGTTCTAGACACTATTGAAAAATAAAAATCTGCCATTTCGCCACAACAAAGTATGGTATTGCTTCCATACAACCGTATAGCTCAAGATTAAGAGAGATTTGTTTCTATAATGACGCATCTAAAAAATTTGCAAATATAAAAACTTCCAGAAAAACAAATAACAAACATACCGATTTCCTCTCGTTTTCTCTCTATCTTCACTCAGAGAGAGAGAGAGAGAGAGAGAGAGAGAGAGAGACTTCGTTACTCCCCCTCCCATCTTTACAAAAAACGCCGCTAAAGATTAGCAGATTTTTTATTTTCTTCTATACAACGGATTCGGGACCTGTGCGATGGAAATATTGGTTGGCATCGTTAGCCAACAGAGTCAGTTTCGTTTTGAAGGACGTAGTACGTGGCTACCGAAACAGCCGTTAACGAAGTTAATAACTTCAAACTGTTACAAGATTGTTTTTATTATTTTTAATCATTGAGGAAGTTTAGGTAGAAATTAGGCATATTGTATGGAAATGTCTAAATAGGAAGTTTAGTAGCACTCACATGGCAGTAAATTTAAGCTTCTTTTAAAGTGTGTTATAGAGAATTGATTTTTTATTTACAAGAGGATACAAAATTGCGACCTTCTTATCTGATAAACCAGTTGTTTTTTTTTGCTTGTTAGTGCCTATATTGCAAAAAATTAACAAGCAAGTACAACAAATCACCATTCTGTACCTCAAAAATTTCTATTTAAATAAACATCCAGGAGCCCTTTATGTCGACTTTAGTAAATAAATAAAACCATCATTCTAAAGAATCTATATACTGAATATTTATAAAAAGGCATCGATTCGATTTTGAAGAAATTAATTAAATTCAAGCGTTCAGTTGAAAATTTTCAAAGTGAACTTTCTTCTGGAAAATATGTTAATTGAAATAATTAATTCCATAGTTTACATTAGAGCGACTTAAGCATTTACGCTTTGCAACAAAAAAACAAAACAAAAAAACAAAAAAAACAAAGGTGAAAAGTAGCCTAACGAGAAAAGAAAATAACCCAAGAGAGACTGTTCCTGATTCTTGTCACGGATGATTTTTCTTCTTCTTTGTCACTCAAAGCAAAGGAATCTCAAGACAACTCCACGGCAATTTCTCTCAATCTTTTTCAAGCCACCTGGTGCAGAAAACGTGCAACGTTCTGTTGATGACGACAATCTGTTCGCTATAGATTATTTGCACTTATTTGCTAGTTTTGTTGATTTGATATTAATACTTTTCGTGCCCTGAATTTTATTCTAAAATTAGATAAACCCGGCTGTATGATATGTTTCCCTGCAAATTATTAAGAAATGGTTTAGGTATAAGAAATATGTTTAGGGTAGATAAAAATAAATGTAGAGAGAGAGAGAGAGAGAGAAAGAAGTACATGCCTTTTATTTGTTACTGTTTAAAACTTTAATTATTTATGGTAGTTAATTCGTAAAACCAGTTTTATTCTTCCTGCACGCCAAACTTAAACTTTGCGCAGCGTCACGCCTGTTACAAGATAAAATTGAAAGAAATGCACTTAAAAAATTTAAAGGTCGTCTATGCACTCTATCTGTTTTTGCCTAAAGTCTTATTTTTCAGGAGAATTAATGGAAAGTATTTTGATGCTATTAAACTAAAAAATGAAAAGAATATATTTTTAGTTAATTGTTTTATTCATTATTGTAAAAATTAATCCAACGTCCTTTTTGTGATAAGTCTAATAGGAAGAAATATATAGCGAAGTAATATATAAAAGTAAATATTTGTCATTAAATAAGAGGTTCACTTGGCTACAATGCATGATTATATGCAGAGTGATAATTAGAGTCTCTTTGTTTGGAGCTCTGTGTAGCCTGAACTAATAAGCGGAACGTTTCTTTTAGTTTTTGCGACGAGTCAACTTAGAAAATGAAAATGTCATTCCAGATTTGTCTTAACTATTCATTTTTTTGTGCTTTTCCGCATTTTTCCTATTTTTTGAGCGCCACATTTTCCCCTATCGGAAAATTTTGGGACTATTGTTTTTAAAGAATATTTTTCATTATCTCTTGAATAATATGTGTACAAAATTTGGTGTCATTCCTCTTCTTAGTTTGGGCTACAGAGAGCTCTAAAGAGGGAGACTCTAATTATAACCATTAACCACCCTGTATTGTAAAACGCATGGTTAGATTATAACGTAGTCTATAAAATCTAATCATTATATTTTCAAAATACCTTTTAACGTTGAAAAAAAAAATTTTTTTTGGAGGTTAACATGTAAAAATAGCCACGTACGGTCTTTTTTGACGTTTCTCCCATAAGCGAAAGTGTAACATTTATGTCACCAAATTGTGTAAAATTTTATCAAATTGGCGAGATTTGGCAGTTAAAAAAAAAAATTTGACGCCAATTTGGTCTCTTTTTCAAATTTTCCTTATCGAATTTCTTTTCCGAATTTTACGCGCTGATAACGTTTTCAACCTTAATTTACTTTTAATTTAATTGAAAATTTATAGTTCTTTTTTCTAAAATAATAAATATTCATAGAGAAAGATTTAAAAAATGTCGACGTCTTTAAAAAAATCCAAAGTTAACGAAGGT
Source organism: Dysdera silvatica (assembly GCA_006491805.2). NCBI lineage: Eukaryota > Metazoa > Arthropoda > Arachnida > Araneae > Dysderidae > Dysdera > Dysdera silvatica. The sequence goes on from QLNU02015360.1 coordinate 71,484,494, forward strand.
CGCACAGATGAACGCCAATGGTCTTCCGGGGTTCTCGGATCATTAATAGGATGTAATTGTATGTAATATTTTATATACGGCATTTCCTAAAACGGTGATAAATTACAAATACTTAGAATTTCATAACATGTATCATCAACAGTTTTTTTGATTCTAGTGGCAGGGAATTTGACATACAAATGAAAAGAATACAATGTTTAGTGACATTATCCCAGTTATTATAAGCATATATTAATTTAATTAATGTTACTAATAACGTTGGGAAGCGTACTTCCGGATGTTGGATAGAGTGCATCGATCCGTTTCAGATAAACGTTGTCCTTCTTGAGGAATCGACTGCAGTGAACTCAAAGTGAACATAGAGTATTGGCATTTTGGGTTGTTGTTGGTTGTCTGGTGGCAGCCCCACTTATTGGCGGAAAATATATTTGGAAGTCGAGGAATGAAGGGAAAGATTGAAAACAGCATGGAGAAGGGCGGTATTTAGTATATAGTGTTGTAGGAATATGGTACTATAATTATATGAAAGACAAGGCTGTTCGATTTCAAATAAGTTTAATGTAACATCAGAAGTTTAACAGAATAAATAAAAGAATTAATAACGCTGGAAGGGATTAGTATGATTCCGTGGAGCTTTCGATGAAACCTATGCATTGTTTAGTGGTAAAACGAGGATTGTTGTTTTTCATTCTTTGGAATACGTAACACAGATATACATTGTTGCCAAAAAAAAGTTAAAGAATAATATATTGCATGTTGTAGAAATCTAGAATGAAAACCCTTATTATTACCAATTGCTAGATCGTCGCTGTGGTAACAAGGGAAGTCCATTACAAATGGAGTTTAATGAGGCTTTCCACGCATTACCGAAGCTGGGAGTAGGCTTTTGATCATAAACGAGGGTATTTTGTTCATAAATATGAAAAGCTTTTAAAATATTGAATTGAAAAAGATGATCTAGGTAAAAAAATAACAGAAGGTTTCAAAAATTTTAAAACTATGATTATTTTTCTAGCAATGAACTGTTGAAGGAAAATTTGTACTCTGCGCTACCAGTTTGATTTATAAGCTGTTATATACGGTTAGAAGGTCTGTGTAACAAAAGAGTTTTCTGTGTTTTATAGCCGAGGTGAATCTAAAATAAAAGTTTTTTTTTTTATGAGTTTTTAGTGCATAAACTATAAACGCAAATCGCGCAAAACAACCTGTTACCATTGTTTCAGAAACGTATCAAAATTTATTTTGATAAAAGATGCGAATCACAAAAGATAATTTGGACCAATGTCTAGTAGCCTGCTAAGGACCACAAGGGTTCTAGCCGACCGATTTTAAAATGTTACAATGTTTTCTTCATACTGATTTTCAGTAATTGGAAAATTTTTTAAAATTGCAATTAGTTTTACCAATTTTCCAGAAAAGCATGGGATATATGTCACACTGTCGTTGAGGGGAAAGAGGTCAATTATATTAATTCTTTGACTACGAATTTTAAATTTTTAAATTTCCAATTTTTATTTTTTTTTTATTTTAAAACCCAGTAGGAATATATATTTCTTCTATAAAATTTTCTTCCCAGTAGGAATTTTAAAAATCTTAGTGGGACATATATGTCCCGTAAGGAGTCAAAGGGTTAAACAAGGTTTGGGTAATTTTTATCAAGACATAATTCTTATACATCGTTTCTTCACAGACCAGTCTCTGTTTCTGTCAACATAATCCGTCAGGGCTTTGTAAAGATTTCAAACACGGGATTATGGCTTCAAAATTTCATACAAAATGGGTGTTTACGTGTATTTTGGTAATTAAACCTTCTCATATCAATTATGAAGATATAATAATTAACCCAATATTATGTGTAAAATTGCTCAGACAAAAAATATATTGTCTAATCATTATAGGATATTGGAGTACAGTTTCCCTTAAAGGTTGAAGAAGGTAACTAAACTGGTGTTATTATTGAAATAATCTATATCTAGTATGCCCATCTCTCTCTCTCTCTCTCTATATATATATATATTATTTCGTATATTTATATAGTCTAGAACAGAAACATCAGCTTGGGACTTTTCGTTTAATGTTTAGATTGCCTATCATCAAACCGTCACCATCGAACTTCATTCGCAGATCAACCAAATATTTATATTAATTCTTTATTGCTTTCTTTACACCAATCTATCATCGCTTATTAGGATCAAAATATTAAATTCTGTTTTCCAAATTTTTGTACCTTGCCTTTATTTTAGCGGAATTTATAATGGATTGACGATTATAACAAAGAATTAGCAAAAGATCCTGCTGCCAAAATTATAAGAACGTTGTAAGGTATTTAAGATATTAATACCCTACGGGCTCAACGGAGAGACCCTAGTGGGAATCTAGGTCGGGTACGATGCCTCTTTATCCCCTGTAACAAAAAGCTCTAGCTTGAGCTAAAAACGTGGTTATCGAAATTATTATCTATTAAAAGACTGTTGTATAAAAATGTGGAGGAGGTAAAATTACATTCTGCGAAAGACGTTTAGTGAATTGAAAATCGCAAATCTTTTTTGAACCATCTAGTATTTTGAATAAATGCGAGAGAAAAATGAGAGCATTACAAAGATAGGATTCGAAATACCACACTCTGCGTATTATTCAAGTTTCTGGACAGATTATTTGAATGATTGCTGCATGAACCATAACCTATATTAAGCACATCATTGCACTTGATGCATCGGGCATAACTCATACACTTCGATGATAATAACAAATGAGCGAAATGTAAAATAAATACCTACAAACGATAAAAGAGTGTCATAAAGTGGAGATTTAGGGCTATCGACTTCTGAATCTAGGGAGAATCTGTGAAGGAAAATACTCATCCATCCATAATAATTTATTTATTCACATCAGACAGAGGAATAAAGAATATGAAGATCATAATGCAGTTTTGCAACCTTTTTAGCAACATTACAGTTTTCGAGTTCAACATTAAGGTTTCAGCAGTTCGGGTTTTTAAAACATTAAATAGTAAAGTCTTCTTCTGTTGTCTATGTTCCGATTTTAACTATATTGTGAATGTTATATAAATGTCCATACCCATAGGTCTGTAAATAATAAAATGATTATCAACTCTACCTTCAGTAGACTATCTATTTTACTTATAGGCAAGATTTTAGTGAAGATATAATTGTAAACGCCTTATTACTAGCATGACAGATAACGATAGAAGGCACTTCTACAAAATAAGTACTTAATTTTCCTATTAAGAAAGTAAATAGTTGGAAAAATGTTTTGCTTCTATCACATTCTATAAATTCAAATTTAATTTCAAACATAGTCGTCTGTCTAATTTAGGAATATATTTCACAAAAGATACACCCCTTTAAGCGAAATCGGCCATCGAGGCTAATTCTATGCTACGAATTTCTTTTTGTGATTGCATGTATAAGAAATTTCAGTGCACATCTTTCACGGAGTTTCTTGAAGTCTAAACATATAATCACAATTTCCTGTAATAAAAGTTCGTGAAGTGTTTGGAGACTGCAATGGAGAGTCATAAATTGTAAATTTCTGTCCGAACGAAAACTTTCAAATCAACTTCCTTTTGCAAATCTACGTTGACTCGAAACGGGCTGCCACTACACTTCTGGTCACGAATATGCGTGCCTCCCTTTCTCTTCCTTGGTTAGGCATTATAACTCACTGTTTTACTATAACTTCACCCATCATATTTTGTACGTAAATTACAAATTTGTAGAGAAAAAACTAGAACAGGTAACGAAAACTAATCCACCAAAAGTTAAACATCAGAACTGGTTTAATAAAAACTAAACCATCCTACTATAGGTATTATATATGCCAGAAAGTACGTTAGAAAATAAAATACGTAAGCTGTACTGGGATAGGACAATAATAACCAACAAGATACCACCACACAACCGCCCAGATATAACCCCAATTAATAAAATTAGCAAAGCCGCAAGTATTATAGATATAGCAATCCCAAACACATACAACATACAAACCACATACACAACAAAAATCCCCAAACATAAAGACCTTAAATCTGAAATTAAAGACATGTGGCATATGGAAAGAACTGCCATTGTACCTGTTATTTTGTTAGCCACAGGTTTAATACCAACTACACTGCACGGAAGCATGGAAACACATGAAATCGACCCCAACACCTACACTGAGCTACAAAAAGCCACAATTTTAAACATATGCTGAATAATCAGGAAGTTTCTGGACACAACACCTGAATAACCTACAGAAGGAAGTCTTGAATACTTGGCACTGCCCGTTTCAAGTTATACCGCGAAGCGCGAGAACACATACAAAATAATAATAATAGCTCTCAGATTTCTGAGTGCGATTTCAATTGAAACAAGAACTCCAGATCAAGAGAATAGCGATTATCTCCTTGACGCTGTGTAATACAACAATGTATAACGGACATAATAATAATATTACTATTATAATTATTATTATTGTATACGCGCATAGAGTCTGTCTTGATTTTAAAGACAGGGATTGTTAATAATAATAATAAATTTTTATTCAACCCGATATACAATATTT
>QLNU02015360.1:71494698-71526661 GCA_006491805.2 Dysdera silvatica
GAACTATAAAAGAAAAGGTGGACGGTTACAGTGGGACAAGCAGACTATGGAGAAAGCATTTGGAGCAGCAATCTCAGGGGCATCGTTAATGGACGCTAGTAAAACTTTTGGCGTGCCATTTAGAACTATTTACCGCCATTATCAAAAAGAAAAACAAAAACATTTGAGAATCTATGACTTTTCACCACAAAAATATTCATGTAGTACACCTATTGGTCATCTTACAGTGCTTGGTGAAGAATTAGAAAAGCTCTTGCCGATAGAATTAAGTATTTAAACATAAGAGGATTTGGACTAATAGGAAAAGATGTGCGTATCGCGGCTGTCAAACTGGCTGATGAAAACAACATTCCTCACCCTTGGAAAAACATGGCAGGGAAAGACTGGTGTTCAGCATTCTGCCAGCGTAATCAACTTTCCTTGAGAAAACTAGAGGGCCTGTCAAAGGCAAGAGCGGGTGCTCTAAGTAGAGAAACAGTTAACCAATATTTTGACCGTTCGAATGAACTGTTAACAAATCTTTCTCTCCATAACAAGCCAACCTTTATTTACAATATGGATGAAACCGGGTTACCTCTAACAATAAAACTTACAAAATCATTGCACAAAAAGGTAAAAAATAGCTCCTGGCTTTAACTAGCGCTGATGAGAGCGAAAATATTACGCTGATCGCTTGTTTTAGCGCGGCAGGTTCATACATATCACCTGTCATTATATTCAAGGCATCATACTTAAGGCAGAGTTCTCGGTCAATCTACCCAATAGATCTATCTCCTGGATCAGTGACAGTGAATGGATAAATGACGACATATTCATGATGTGGCTGCACCATTTCCAAACAAATTGCGTACCAGGCACAGTCCTCCTTATTCTAGATAGCCATGTTTCTCATTCCTCACTTGAAGCCCTACAATTCTGTAAGAAGAATAACATAAAAATGATCTACTTACCGTCTCAAACTACTCATGTGTTATAACCTTTGGACAAGTGCGTTTTTAAGACACTGGAAAATAACTATTTTCAGATGGCCACAAAGTGGTAACAGCAAAATCCAAACATAAAGATGAGCAAAGTTCATTTCAATGGACTGTTTACTGAAGCACGAATGTCCACTGCATCTATGCATCTGGCTGTGAGTGGATTTTCCTGCACGGGAATTTACCCATTTAAACCCAACGCTATTGAATGTTGGCAGTTCGCTATTTCTGAATTATTTTCAGAAAAGCCGAAAACAAGTGAAACAGCAAACAGCGATGAGTCCCCTGGTTTATCAAGATAAACTCCAGAAACCTCTGCTCAGAATGTTCTTTTCTACAGACACAATCACAGACAAGGAAGAACAGAATGACCACCAGAGCAGAAGCCTGCCACATGACGTCTCCAGAAAATATTACAACATTAGCAGTAAAAAAAAAAGATTTCACCAGGAAAAACCATGGGAACACAAAAATTATGAAACGTAAAAAAAAAGGACTGGGACCCAGACTCTGATTCCAGCCAAGATAATTTTTTACCTTTTAGTGATTGCAGACAGGATGAAGAAGAGGCATGGAAATGTGGCTTTTGTCAGGAAAAATGGTCCTTTGTCAGTAAGTTAGACGATAAAAAGATAGATTGGATCCGCTGCCAAACGCGCCACAAGTATTGTATCGGTGCAAAAGGCCAAAAACGTTTTGTTTGTGGACACTGCACGTAATATTAAAAAAAATAAGGTTTATTATTACTTTCAGAATTTTATTTTGAACTCTTATGAAATATAGGCTATTATATTATTCGATTCCCACTTTGGGAATCGAAGACAGAGATCATGAAAAACTTCATGGATCCAATCTAATTGCAAGGCCTTTACCTTAATTAACATTATTTCAGTTAACCGTCCATAAAGTGTATGGTCTTGTATTCTTTTATCGGGTTTCCGATAACTGTCCATGAAGTTCATGGGCGTTGAATTGGTAGTGTGTTTCGTTATATAGTGTTCTTTATTTGATTCAGCGATTATTGTGCCAATATGGGCAAAAAAAAAACAAGTGCATCTTGATAGTAATGACCCAAGTAGGGCAGTACCAATTACCAATTGCATTTTTCTTGAATGTTACAAATTGAATTATTTTGCTTTCTGTTATTTTTCATCTTATTCTGTCACATGCACACCTTTTATTTTATCTATTCAAATAGCCCCACCCAGTATTCAAATAGCCCCGTTCCATGTAGAAATTTTACAATTTGGATGGTAAATTGAATACTAGCAAAATATGTATTAGTTTTCACTCATTATCTAGCTTCTACGGAAAGAAGGCTTACAAATATGTATATTGTACTGTATATTTAAAAGAAAATACTGCTCACATACATTGTTTTAATTTTCATGAAATTTGAAACTATCTATATAGCCCCACTCTACTCTACATTGTTTCTGAAATTTATATTTAAAAAGATCATTTAAATTAGCAGTATTTTTTAAATTATTTAATTTTAACTAACAACACCCTAAGAAAAAAGTATGGAATCATGTGAAGTACGGGGAAAAGTATGGAATCATATTAAAATTTATTTGATTAGTAGAACGTATGTTCTCCACGGACCATGATTTTTCTTTGGCCTGAATTTTTCTTTGGCATGGGCTCCGCAAGTTTTCTGCAGTCATCTCGATCAATTTTTTGCTATCTGGGCTTAATATCAATTTTTAATGATGTTTTTTTTATTTATTGCTTGCTGCTTGGTGACAAGTTATTTAAGTTTCCACCGTAGATTTTCAATTAGGTTTAAATCCGGGCTGCAGGCCTGCCAGTCCAATGTTTTTGCATTTGTCTCCGAAAAGTAATTTTTAACAAAACGAGACCTATGACATGTGGCATTGTCGTCCATTAAGGTGACTTCCTCATACTCAAACCGATACTCGACTGTTGGAATGGGAAAGGCGTTTAAAATCTCGATGCAGGCTTCCGAATTCGTAGTTCCACTTACTATACATAAATTACTTGGACCTTTCAGACAACACATACCTCATCCAGATCACAAAAGATGTAGGAAACTTTTTGCGGAACTTAATATAATCTTCATTCATGGTGTCTCCTTTCAGACGCCAAACAAATATTCCACTGTCATCACCACTACCAGTGCATATTCTTGACTCATTACTAAGTATCACTGCGCTCCAGCTCAGACCGGTAAAATTTGTCCTTCATTTTGCCCATATTAATCTAGCTTGTTTATGTTTTTTTATAAGTTTAGGTTTAGCCTTGGCCTTACAGAAGCGAAAACCCATACCCCATAGGCGTTTTCCTATATGTTTTATCACAAACGTCAGCTTTAGATATTTTTTCCATTGATCAATTATTTGTTTTGACGTCGAAAATATCATACCTTTATATATTTTTCTTAGAGTTTGATCCTGAAGAGTAGAAGTTGCACGAGGCCTGCCACAACGATGAACATTCATCAGGCTTTTCGTTTCTTTACACTTTTTCCAATTTTTTGAAATGGCGGATTGGAAACAAGAAAACGTCTTTGCAACTTCTCGCTGAGTTTTGTCTTCTGCTAACCATTTAATTGTTCTGTTCTGAATTTCAACATCGAGCTCTTTTATCGGTGCCATTTTTCTTTGCTAGCTAACGATATGGAAGCAATTTGGTTCAGTATAGCTACTGAGCCATAAAAATCCAAACAAACAAACAAAAGCAAGTGATGCTGGTTTTATATATTTACCTCCACTCAGAATTCAACCATGCATATTACATAATCATAACATCATTTGCTCACTTAGAATTTGCATAAACAAGCCTTTGATTTCATACTTTTTTCTCACGGTGTTGTGAGTTAAAATTAAATAATTTAAAAAATACTGCTAATTTAAATGATCCCTTTACATGTAAATTTTAGAAACAATGTATATTTTTGTAAATACACCAATTCGATTTAATGAATTTATTTTCTTTAGAGTAGCTTATCTGAAATTTTATAGACCATAGGAGTTTATTTCAAACTTTTTTCCCGGGGTTGTAATAGAAAACTAATAACTGTGTTTACAGAAGTGTAAAGCATTTCCTAAGATGAAAGAAGTAAATATGCATGTGTCTAAATCTTCAATGACGATACAACTTTACAAATTGGGTTTTAAACCACGTGTACCTAAAGCAAAGCCGCTTGAGTTACAAGTAAAAGGCTGGTAGACAGGCCCGTATTTACCCTTAGACTCATTAGGCTCAAGCTTAAGCGCACCAATCTTTTAGGGCCGCCGACTTGGGAAATCTACCAGACCTCAAAACCCGCCTCCGCATAGTGGGGAGAAATGTTCGAAAACCATGTTAAAGGAAAAAACAGTTTAGCATATTTTCTTGTTCTTCACACTGTAATTTGCCCAAAAATATGTATCCATCATTAAATTTTATTAAAAATTCCTACTGAAAATATTTTACGAAGCTCACACTTTGAGCAACTATAGTGATGTTCCATCTTTGACACATATGGTTTCAAGGAACTTTCACATTGAAACTAAATAACAACGATAGTTAAAACAAACTCTTACAAGACGCTATGCAACAGCAGGATAATAATTGTTCTCTAGGATGTTTTCACTTTGCTTTTTCGCAAAAAATTTTAATGTTATTTGGTTTAAAATATAATAATAATAATAATAATAATAATAATAATAACAATTTTTATTTTTTCTGAATACATTTTGATTGAGTTACATGATTTACTCAGGAAGGATTAGCAGAGGGGTCTAGGGGTCATTCCATGCCAAGTAATCCATGGGTCCACGCTCGACCCTCTTTGATTTTACTGAAATTTTAACAGGTAGTAGACAAGTCCAAGAAATGAACATGTGCAAATTTCTAGCCCGCAATAATAAATAACAAGGGACATATGGCCCCGTGTTTAAAGGATCCCTCTAAAAGCGGAGCCGAACACCAAGTGAATATTGGAAATTTCGGTGCCCATAACGTGACAATCAAAATCGCTATTGATCAGAAAATAAGCATTCTAGTTTAGCTTCATGCCATGAATCAGAAAATGTCATCCTGAAAATGGGAAAAATATTTCCCTCTTCGAAATATGGGCTGAAAGTTGTCAAAAAAAGCTCCATTCTCAAATTTACATCAAATTTCGGGGCTCGTTATTTTCAGAAATGACAATCGGAGAAACAAGCCATTTGCTACACTTCAGCCAAATATGTAACTTACAAGGGCAGCGCCAGTCATAGCATCTGGGAATCAGGACGAGTGATATGTCATTGGGAAGCTGTGAGTACATAGATTACGAATATGGAAAAAAAGTAACTGGAACGTGAGGGGGGCGGGGCGTTTTTTCAGAGATATTGGGACGAAAATGTCGAAACTTGTGCTTTGCGGGGAAAACAACCCACAGGTGAAACGCTGTTTTTTTATCAGATCCTATGAACATCATCCTTGCGAACATCAGGAACTAACTCCTCGCCTGGTTCGACGGGGCGAAAAGAGGTCATGGGCAAAGCCAACAGGGAAAGACCTGTAGGCGCTCAACCATGACGAATTGTAGAAGTACCCATAGCTCGCGTTCCAGGCGCGTTAGTTCAGGGGAGGTGGCACGCACTCCTGTGACATGCAAAGTCTGGTCAAATGCTGAAGATGTCGTCGGCGAATCTTCAGGCTGCGATGCTACCGCTGACGCGCAGAGTATAAATGCAGCCACAGTGTTCAAACTGGCTACTGAACAAATTTAAAAAAATTTCAACGAAGAACCTAGTACGCCAACAAGTAATGAATATGAAAATGCCTCAAAAGTCGTAGAGCTATTCATAGATTTGATGGATGAGCTGATACCAACAGAAGTGGAAGTACTGGATTATCCTGAATTTGAAGGGTCAATTGATATGCAAGAGGCTATAAGTACCACTTCTTACGATGATGACAGTGATTACTGTGATGAAGGTTGCCATAAAAACGTAAGAAACCATCTACAAAAAACTACAAAAAAAGAAGCTTGTTGAGGCACATCTTAAACACCCAAACTTGGGAATAAAATCTTTTAAACATAAAGGATTAACCTGGCTAACATCCGCATATATGAGATACTTGCCTAAACCGACTAATGAATATCAAATTGGCATGTTCAAAACAGAAAAACGCAAAGTCATTGACAAATATGTGTTCGACAAATTTAAATGTGCCCGATCAAAGAACAAAATTATCACTACTGTCAATGTGCAGCAATGGGCAGTGCAGGAATTAAGCGGAATAGGTGAATGCGGTACAAATTTTAAAGCTTCTCTTCGATGGGCAACTCGATTGAAGAAAAAGCATAATATCTCCCACAGAAAGATATGTCGCTTTTCCAATAAAACAGAAAGTGTCAGTGAAGCAAAAATAATGGAAGATGTACAAAACCTGCAAGCAGAAGTAACAGAACTACTGCCAGTATTTAACAAAACACATATGCTAAATACAGATCAATGCGGCTTTAACTATGAGCTATTATCAAATCGTACATTATCATATAAAGGTGATAAGCTGACATGCAGCTTTGCCTATTCCAAAACAAACAAAGCAACACATTCGTATACTGTGCAATATACTATAAACTTGGCTGGACAAATTTGTGGAAATGTATTTTTATGTTTGCAAGAAGTCAGTGGAAAGCTTGGTCCCAAAGTCATTGAGAATATCTTGCAAGAAGCAGCTGCTCTAAACGTTACCATAACTTGCAGCACATCAGAGAAATTATCAACAGCAATATACGAGCAGTATCTTGAAGAAATAATAGGCAAATACGTAACTGAAGATTTCCTTCTTTTGATTGATTCATGGTCTGGTCAAAGTAAACCTGAAATTAATGATACTCATTTCAGTGAAATTTTTGGTAGGCCGAAATGCACATTAAGGTGATTCCGGAACATTGCACAAAATTTTGCCAGCCCTTAGGTACGACATTCCATCGGCAAGTGAAATACTTTGCACGAACTTTGTTAAATCATGTAGCCGTGTTTGAAGAACAGAAAGGACTACATCCAGAAAACCGACTATACCAAAGGAAGAATATTATTTGCATGCATTCTCTCATTCATCATCAGTTATCTGAACCAGCATTTCAAAATATGATTCTTTTTATTCATTTTATTCTTCTGGCCTTACTAATGAAAAAGTTTCGAAAATGTGAAACAAGTTTGCTCTACGTTTTCTACAACTGATGGTTTCAGCTTCTATGTTGAAGGATGCGACAATGACAGATTCATTAAATGTAGTAGATGCATGATTATTCTTTGTTTTGACTGTTTCTTTTTTCAATTTCACACAATACAGTCTACGTTTAATTTTTAATTATCACTCACTTTCGTTGCACAGTGTGAAAATAATAATGTCCGTGAATATTCACATATTTTCCCTCACATTGTAGAGTCTTCGAGTGATGCCCTTGTACTGATGAAGCCATGGCAGGCTTAAGCCTCAATTACCACTTGAAGCATGGGACAAAATATAAGAAACAGAAAATAATGGTTAGCCTTAAAACGAAGTGTTTCACGTATGGGTTGTTTTTCCCGCAAAGCACAAGTTCCGATTTTTTGTCCCAATCTCTCTGAAGAAACGCCCCGTTCCAGTTACTTTTTTCCCATATTCGTAATCTATATACTTATAGCTTTCCAATGGCATATCACTCATTTTGATTCCCGGATGCTACGATTGGCGCTGCCCTAGTTAGTGGATTATGAAATTAACAGCCTGATTACAAAATTGCATGTGGAGATATTACGCTACAAATATGTTGTAAGACACAAAATCCTCAAAAGTGACTTAGGTTCAGCCTCAAATATCGAAAAATGAGCCTTCTCAAATTCTAATTTTTTTAGCATCATTAGAAAGAGCAGATTTTGAACTACTTGAAAGAGCTTTTTCTATTTTAGAGACTGTTCTGCTAAGACATCGAAACAAGGGTTAAATATTCTTATGAAATACGCACTGTCGGAGTTCGCGCATATGGTTGCTTAATTCCAAACAGCGCTAAGTAACAATATTATTAATAAAAATCAATGTTATCAATAAGTAATAAAATATCATTAATAATAATCATTACTTCATCAAGTGGAATTTGTCTTCAATGCCCAGCAAAACGATTTCTGTCAAACCGTATTGCCCTGCTGTTGAAGTAATGGAGCTGAAATCTTCACAATGATGTGTTGTTCATGAATCCAGCAAGTATCATGCTTTTTCGGCCACTGAAATGATCGCACACGACAAAAAGAATGCACAAAGATCATAAATGCATCATTCTTTTCATTGGCGATGTCATATACGCTATTAATGCACCGGTGATTGTTCTAAATACCAGCTATATGTAGATCGGAGTAAGGTTCAGAATCAATGTAAAAGGAATATGCCTTTCAACAGATTAGTCGATCGAGGCAATAAAAAAAGTTTCGTCATTTGATACACGGCTGGCATGGATAAACTTTGTATCAACAGGTATAAACTGCTGATTATCTCATGTTCCAGGAATTGTGTTATAACCTTCGAGCCGTTCTTCTTGTGTTGCCCTCGTTGTTTCTATTTCTTTATTTGATGTAAAGTAAAGTTTAATTTCACAATTACTTTGGTCATGAAGATTAAATATGTTAGCAGGTTTCAGAATTTGGTGTTCGGTGATACGTCGATGACTATCTCCAGTTGCTAATTACTGAAATGTCATACCAATTCCGTCATATGGTGATGACTTGTTGCTAAGAAATTCGACTCTGCACCTGTGTGGAAGTTTCTTTGATCGTGACACGTTAGTGAATTTCGATTAAATTAAAAAATTAATACTTTATTGTCACCACTATATTGAAAACCACCAGGGTAATTACATAAAGTAATTGAAAGAATACTTCCAGCCTGGTAGAATACTGATTCTCAGGGTCTTCCCAAATCTTTTTTTTTTTTTTTTGGTCAAGACGCTATTCAAGATTATCACTGGGTGAGCAATCAAAACACATTAAAACCCTTCACTGTTTATTACAAAGTGATCGTTCGACAATTCCGATGTCCAGTCCGATGTACAGTGGTTTGCAACCTGGGGGTTGCAATCTTCAGGAAGGTCTCAAACTGATTTCTTGGGTGTAGCTGCAACTATTTTTAGTTGCAATTATTTTTATAAGGAATTTCATACCAAATGTTTCCAACGCTTTTATATTTCAACATGGCTACATTGCAATGTTCTACTAACGGTTGTTAACTTGATAATGTACTTTAATATATATTCTTAACATAATACATATTATAATACATGAATTATATATATAATAATACATGAATTATATATATAATAATACATGAATTATATATATAATAATACATGAATTTATTTATATTATAATACATGAATTTATATTATAATACATGAATTTATATTATAATACATGAATTTTTATATATATATATATATATATATATATATATAACATGCATTATAATTTTATATTTAATGTGTTTTCTTTACTTCGTTAAAATTCTTTATTATGAAAATGTGGCTGGGTGGCGGCGGGGTCATTGACTATTTGGTTACTATAAACGGGAGGGTCGTAACTTGAAGGTTGGGAAGTACTGGACTAGAGAAACTACTATTTTATACTATGTGGGATGATTTTTAATGAGATTACGCGTGCGTTGAGGAAAGCTGAAATTTAGGCCTTCCACGAGACAGCTACTACTTAACATAATTTGTTAGAGTGAAAGACGGCATTCTAGCGGAATAATTGACAGGAACTATTTACCAACTGTTGTGTGACAGTGAGAAAGCATACGCTGGCGAGACGGAAAAGAGCGGACGGCTGGCAAGACAGAAAATACGGTTCGTAAGTGGAAAAAGGAACATCATCGTGCTATGGAGAATGGTGAGATTTCTAATCTTCTAGAGTTGACTACGCGTAGGAGAAGGGGCATGTTTCTGATTGGAATGCTGAAAAATGCACTTTACAAAAATGTTATTTCTCGCTCTTGTAGATTTTTTTTTTTTAGTTTGGCGGGACTTTCCAATTACCAAATCGGACAATTAACATCTCAAAATCTATTCTTGAATCATACAAGTTTTGTTCAAAAAGATGAGAAAAACCAAGTTAAGAGTTTGGGAAAACCTTTGGTGCGGGACTGCTCTGGGTAAAAACCCAGTATCTGGGAAAGGAAAACAAGACATTTTTACTTTCTTGACATTTCGCTTGATAAAGAGAATAGTACTTCACGAAGGTTTGCAGAATGTTTTCTTATTTATTGGATCATTGACAAAATTTTACTTGTTTTTAACTAAAAAAATAGAAACAATGAGGACAGCACAAAAACGGTTCGAAGGTTATCACACAATTCCTGGCACATGAAATAATCAGCAATTCTTACCCGTTGATTTAAAGTTTATCCATGTTGGCCATGTACCAAGTGACGGAACTTCTTTTATTGCCTCTATCGACCAACGTGTTGAAAGGCATATTCCTTTTACATCGATTCTGAACCTTACCCCGATCTACATGTAACTGGTATTTAAGACAATCACCGGTGCATTGGTAGCGTATATGATATCTCCAATAAAAAGGATAATGCATTTATCATCTTTGTGTATTCTTTTTGTCGTGTGAAATCATTTTAGTGGCCGAAAAAGCGTGATACTTGCTGGATTCATGAACAGCACATCATTATGAAGATTTCAGCTCCATTACTTCAACAGCAGGGCAACACGGCTTAACATAAATCGTTTTGCTCAGAATTGAAGAAAAATCAAACTTGATGAAGTAATAATTATTAATAATGATATTATTGCTTATTGATAATATTGATTTTTATTAATAATATTGTTACTTAGTGCTGTTTGGATTAAGAAACCATATGCGCCAACTCCCACCGTGCATGTTTTATAAGAATATTTAACCTTTTTTTCGATGTTTTAGCAAGACAGTCTCTAGAATGGAAAAAAGCTCTTTCGAGTAGTTCAAAATCTTCTCTTTCTAATGATGTTAAAAAATTAGAAGCTGAGATGTCCTATTTTCCGATATTTGAGGCTGAACCCAGGTGACTTCTGTAGATTTTGTATCTTAGAGCAGGTTTGTAGCGCAATATCTCCATATTTAATTAAATAATGAGGCTGTTAATTTCATAATCCACTAAGTTACATATTCGGCTTAAGTATACCAAATGGCATGTTTCTCCAATTGTCATTTCTAAAAATAATGAGCCTCGAAATTTGACGAAAATTTGAAAATGGAGCTTTTTTTTGACAATTTTCAGCCCATATTCCGAAGATGGAAATTTTTTCACCTTTTCAGAATGGCATTTTCTGATTCATGGCATGAAGCTAAAGTGGAATGCTTATTTTCTGATCAACAGCGACTTTGGCTGTCAAGTTATTGGCACCGAAACTTTGAATATTCACTTGGTGTTCGGCTCTGCTTTTGGAGGGGTTCTTCAAAAACGTGGCCATATCTCCCTCGTTATTTAATATTGCGGGCTAGAATTTGCACATGTTCACTTCTTGGACTTGTCTACAACTTTTTAAAATTTCAGGAAATTCGGAGAGGGTCCAGCATGGGTGGTTTTTAAAATTAGACTGCTTGACGTGAGTCCTTATAGATCCTTCCAAATATATCTTTATTCATGGTAATTATTAAATGTATTCGTGCAATAATGCATTTTTTTAGTCATGTTTTGAATTGTTCAAGTTTTCTACTGTTCCTGATGTCTTCTATATTGTTTTATATCTTTATTCCTTCGTAATTGATATTCTCTTGTGATTTATTCGTTTTACTTCTTTTTTGGTATATATAGATATTCATTTCTTGTATTGTATATATTAGTTTTTTTCCCGATTTTATAATATCTCTAAACTGGTATTCATTTATTCTTGTGTATATATATACGGCTATTTTGAGTTTATAAAAGTTTTGAACTTTCAGTATTTTAAATTTCTTCCTTATATCAGGGTTTGTTTAAGATGTATTTTTACTTTGTAATTTTTCAACTGTTTTATTTTGCATTTTATTTATCTTGATCTCATTAATTTTGCCGATCTTACCCCACACTGAATTACCATAAATGAAGTGGCCCTTAATTAAAAAATAGTGTAAGTCATTTTTTACTTCTGTTGTTAATGGTGCACTTAGTCTATGTATAATACCCGTACCTCTTCGTACTTTTTTCATCACTTCATTAATGTGGGGATTCCAATTTAAATCCCCTGTTATTGTTAGGCCTAAGAATTTTGTTGACGATTTTCTTTTTAGTTATGTTTTATTTATGTATAGATTATGGTTTTCCCGGATTTCAATTTCTTTTTTTTTGTTGAAAAATAATTAATAATATAATAAGATTTTGATTGTTGTTGTGTCCCCCCCCCATCAAATTGAATGGGTGGTAATTATTTAACTTTTAACTTATTACTGCCTTAGAATAAAATATGCGCAATAAAATTTGAGGGGTCGAATGGTTGAGGGATGAGGTGGTGGGGGTAAATGAGGGCGCCAATAGATATTCTGCTGTTGTCTAGCTTTTGTGGGTTATTTGGTTGTTGTTTATTAGAAATTTATTATTTGAATAATGTAATTAATAGCATGATTGGTAGAAGATTTTTATACCGCTGGTTGTGGGAGTAGATATAATAAAATTTGAATTACGAATTCGAGTAAAGATACTTTAGTTGTCTTCGCCAACTTGGCGATGATTAAACTACAACCACAGCCCAGGTTTATTGACAATAATGAATTCTTGAAGGTTCGATTTTCTCAACGCTAAATCCAAGTTCGATTTCCAAATTCTGAAGGGTTTGATTTCTCAATTCTACATCCAGTTTCGATTCACAGAATAATAGAATATATAGCCAGGTTTAATTCTTCAAATCAATAAACATGGGTTTGATTTCAAAATTGTTAACTTAGGAAATTAATTTCTTAGTTCAAGCACATCCCAGCTAACAGAAATATAATTAATAATTTATAAAGGCACGTGATAGGTTTATATAGAGTATAACAAAGAATTGTGCACAGCGAATAAACCCACCCGGAACGGTACATGAAGACAGGCATGAGGTTAAAACTAACAAAGGCTAATTTGATGGACTTACTATTTATCTACGGATAAGTTTATACCAGATTCAAAATATTAACATACACTCTTAGTAAATGATTAAAGAATATACTAATAAACTCAAATAAAAAAAATCACGTAAGTAAAGTATTTTAATATGTCACGTGGAGTTGGAGACGTGATAAAAAAGAGGTCTGCTCGTCGTTCGTTGCTGGTTGATAAACAGTCAGAAGTCAAAACAATAGTTAAGCATATAACATTCACGACCTAACCACTTATTTAATAATAATGAACACTAGTTTTAATCTGTGGTGACATATATTAATTTCATTCTAACTTTTCACTATCGGTCAATGGAATTTAATCTCTAATGCGGGATGATATGAATAACAGTTACGCCTAAATATATCATTATAATGATTAGATAAAGAAATTTCACACCTCAAAAAAAAATTTCACTTCTTAAATAATACTATATCAATTAAAGGAATAAGATACTGGGATGTAAGTATGGTAAATAAAAAAAACAGAATAAAGTAAAGGGAAATTAATAGTTAACTTACATTAGCCATGCACATAAATGAGGGGGGGGGCGGAGGCCCCCCTGCCTTTGCTGCAGAAAAATTTCCTACATCATGTTAGTATGAAGTCTTGGCAACAAGTGAAAGTTTTCTATGGCTAAAAGTTGGTGGAGGTTTTTCCTTTACGCCAAGGTTACCGCCCTAGCGAGTAGACGCAAGTGGGGAGGAGGATAGTGGAATGTCCACTGGTCTCCAACGTATCTGTGTATATTTATTTCTTTTCTTTTTTTGCTTTTCAACCCCTTTTCTAAGTGTTGCAGCCACTGGCGATTACTCTCCTTTGCCAGCCGTCCCCATTCGCCAGGGGAAACTAGTGTCGAATGTCTGCCTTTTACTGTTTTGGTTGAAAATTTATTAGTTAACGTACGACTCTGAGACTTAACGTTCTTCGTGCATTTCTGGCCATTGCTGAAAGTTTAATGGGTTTCAGGTGGCGATTGGAACAAAAATCTCAGAGGGTTAGGCATTTTGTGAGTGAAAGTGTGAAATTACAAGGGATGTTAAAAGACGGGCAAGTGGAAGAAGAACTGAAATTCCAAGAAAGAGGAAGTGGGTGTATACAGATAACTTTAGAGGGGAATTTATAGTTAGAAACGTTGCCGAAAGAAAATGGCCAAAGTAGTTTTAAGTGCGATAATGCTTATTTGGCAAAGTAACGTGATTAAATTAATTCAAATGGATTAAACACAAATTTTTAATAAACAATGAGATATCCTAATAATTATTATCTCTGAGAATTCACCACTACTTCTACTGATGAATAGCTTCTCTTGATTGACAATAATGAAAACAAAAAACAAACAATAATTATAGTTAATAGCTCGTCATAAATAATGAAGTTCACTGATCATATCTTCCTCGCTATAATTTCTTATAACTTGCTTAAAAAAACGAAGTTAATATTTAAATTCTTCTTATCTGGTTTGAAAAAAGTTCGTGGATTTTAATTCACTTCAAACTTAAACGTTTACCCAGTTTATTCTTGGCACATCCATTTATACTCTGGTTGTACGTACAGTCTGCTTTATTTCTTCTCTGCATGGTAACTTTTTTCTTGTTTTCTTTAATTTATAATACACTTTTGGCGACACCTGAAAAGGAAACAAAAACCGAGAGAGATAGAGTAATAAAAACAAAATAGACATGCTTTGTCTTGCAATTTTTTTTTATTAATTTTTTTTTATTGTGTGTTAAATGAAAGGTGCATGGCCGGATTGTGGGGGTTATTCTAATGGATTTAAATATTTAATTTAATTTGTTGAAAAAGATAATTTTGTTTCATAAATTGTCTACTCAACACTGCCTAGGGGCGCAAAATATGTAAATCCGGCCCTGCTGGTAGAGTGTAATGGTATAAGTAAAGACAGTTGTGGTCCAAAAGCATAGACGTAATCTGGCGGGGGCAAGGGGAGCATTTCCCCACAGTTGTTGTTTTTTAAAGAGGCTAAATCGTACTTTCTCCCATAATATTTTTTTTTTTTTGACCCCCAGTTTACGCTCTATTTAACCCACCAAGTTACACCTATGGTCAAGAAAACTAAAAAAAATGCACATATTAGTAATGAAATTGTGTTTTATCTATCTCATGATCATCAGGGAATACGTTTAGCGTCTTAAGCAAGAAGAATTTGATAAGAAATGCATGAAAACTTTAATAAAATTTGCAGTCATGATGTAGGCTTGTATAACCGCAGAGGGCCCAAGTAAGTGAAAGGTATGAAAAGATCCAGGCAAGTACATTTGCCATGAAACAATCAATTCCAAAGTCTATCAAGAAGTTTGTGATCACTTTATATTATCGACATCGGAAGATTTATGTGACGGTTATTTCCTTTTTCTGCAAGATCCACCTTCTTACCCCACTTTTAAAACCATTAACTATTAAATGCTCCAAAGAAACTTAATCTAATTCCTTTGCTGGGAAAAGTCGCCAAATTAATATTGAAGTTAAATTGAGAATTTGTAGGGAATTTTGAAGAAACGTGTTTGAAAAGTTGTCCGAGATACAAAGTGAACTTGTTTCTAGTCTAAAAACCCTTTGGATAGTTTTTGATAAGAAATGAACACTGACAAATATTATTCCAAACCATTTGGAAGCTGTGACGAAAGCTAAAGTGGGTGTAACAAAGCGTTAATTATCATGACGTTCCCCTTTAATTTAAGTTTTGTGCATTTATTTTCACGTTATTCCCATATTTTGAACCACGTTAAACGTTATTCAAGTTTTGAGAACATTTTCACACAAACAACAGTTTTCTTGGAATTTATAGCACATTTTATATTTTACATAATTTACAAATTACGTATATTTAGATGATGCTAATTTATCTTTGATACTAATTATTTTTCGTGCAAAAAAATTATAATTTTATAAATAATTTAAAATATTTTTCTTGATTATTCCAATTTTTTCAATTGGAATTGTAATTATTTGATGCATTTACTATATTAATATTCCCTGAAACTGGAATTCGTTGCAGAATTATAACGTTGTTCTCTTTAAAAATGACTACCCCCTGCTTTACAGGAAAAAAAGCTCAATAATTCAGTAATTAACTTGACCACCCCAGAGTCTCGAACCCAGTTCAATACAAAACCCTTGACACTAACTAAACGGCTGGTTCAAAACGAATCCCAAGCATCCCTCTCTTTTATTATTTCTCTAAGAGCTGTATTGAAAGAAGAGTATAAATTGTGGTGTTCTTAGTTCCGTAAATTAATTAAGTCTTCCACAGAGATTTGTTGTTTTCCCTGGGACCGATGTCAGACAAACAAGTTTTAATCAAATCGCCTTCATTAAAAGCTCGTTTCATGAATATAATTGTTGTTCAATTGGTTTTGAAGAGGCGGTACACAAGATGTGAATAGCACTTTTTAAATTTATGAAGGGAATACACATTTCATTACTTTAATAAGTTAAAAAAAATCCCTTCAAAAGACACTATTATTTATTAATAAATAACAAGTTTTTGAAAGTTTTTGTAAGAGTTTAATTTTATTAGTTTATATTTTTGTGTTGCTTTCAAAAAATTTATCTGAGCGCTAATTGATCTAAAATCTTTAAATAATAGTGAATATAACTTATCATATTGTTTATCTTTTACATACGTATCCTTTCTAATTAAATGTTATTAAATTTTTAAAGACTTAAAAATAGCTACATTTTGACACTAACCTCTTTATTTAGCTTCTTTTTGATTAATGTGTATTTTAGAAGCTTAAGTTAAATACAATTTTTTTACATTAACTTTTAAAAAATCATCTAAATTAATTAAATTTCATAGTTTATATTTTTTAAACCGTTTACAACAAAATAAAACTACTTACGGACTATAAAAGAGCGATTTCAACGCCCCATATAAAATCCTCCTTAAGAATAATTGAAAATTATCATCAGTTGTTAAGAGTGTTTTTGACACTGATTATGAGTATGTGAAGATTAAAAATGCAACTTAGAGATGTGACTTTTTTTGGTACTCTTTATTAAATTATATTGTACAATGATTAAATTTCTTTATTAAATTTTATTATACAATGTATTAAATTACTTTTTATTAAATTACAATTAAATTAAAATGGGGTCTGTAGAAAGAATCTTTCTTTCTGCACTTTCTGAAAAGGGACCATAGGTGACCTTAATTTTAGTTTTCAACAGGAAACCAGAAATACGCACCTGATTAATGTTTGGAAAGCGTCATGAACATGTTCAACTTCAACTTCGAAAAAAAATTTTTGCTTATTTTTTTAAGTTTTAATTCAACATGTTCCAACACGCACACACACACACACTTTTCCCGAGAACTAAGAAAGCTGCATTAGATACAGATATCTTCTGATTTCTTGTCCCAAAGTAAAATTGAGGTCACCTGTTTCCTCCTTTGTAGAAATCGTATAAATCATGTTTCTTGCATAAACTCCCATTTCAACTGTCCCAAAAGTGTCACTTTCCGACTTCGCACCTTCAAAATCTTTATATATGCGTGATCAGCGTTAAAATTACTCTTAATTAATGCTAACGATTTTCGATCATTCTCAACGGTAATTTTTTTGGGGAAGTGGAAATCACTTTTTAATGCAAAAATTCAGTCATGAGGATGACTATTACATTATCACAAAATATAACTTTTACGTTACACTTCCATACTGTATAAGTAGGTATATTTTTTTGTTTCCAATTTGAGAATTATAGACCATTAAAAAACCTCGACATTAATTTAGAATCAGCTTGTAATTTTGTTCCGAAAAAATATTTTTTCTGTAAGGTAACTATTAAAATACTTAAAATTCAAGCTTTTCACATCTTAAATGCTTTTTATAATTTCAAATATTAGGCCTGTTAAAAAAACACAAAATGTAACTTACTATCTTTTTAAAGATAAACATGAAGTATTCGCATCATAATAACCACGTACTTTGAAAATTTAAGAATTGCTAAGTGGGAATGTAATAACATAGCACAAATGTATGCAAAACAAAAAGCTAAACGCATAGAACTAAAAATTGCGGATTGAAAACCACGTTAAGTTATACCTAAGGGACGGAATAACACATTAATAAACCTAATATGTTCGAAAATAAATGTACGTAGTTATTGAAACTTCTAACATCATTAATCAAAAATTCAAAAGCTTTGTCTTTTAGTAAAACATTAGTGCCAGCGAAGTGTTCAGCAGTGGTCTGTGCCATTTGATTTGTTGATGTTTCATGACGCAAGGAGTGCAATTACTATGCTGCATAAATGAGTCATGTGTGCTTCAGGGAAATCAAGACTTCCATTCTCTAAATAAAAGCATGCTCAACCGTTTTTCGAAACTTCTGCTACAAATGTGGTTTCAGATGGGCTCCTATCAGTGTTTCTAGAGAAAACCGACTTTGCACGTTCTTTTCATCTGTAAAGACCCTACCTTGCATGTCAAGGAAATGAGCAACATTTAGAAGGAGATGATTTTGGCCTGAATGGTCATTAGGGAAAGAATGTTGTTTGTTTTGGCAAATGGAAGAGGAACATGAAACTGCAACGTGCTTTCTTGCTTGATGCAAGGAAAAAGTTTAGACTCATGTCTACAAACAAAGGAAATGGGTACACTAAATTTTCTTCTTGGAGATAAACCTTCTCTCTCTCTCTCTCTCTCTGCTTGCTGTATATCCTCACCATGAAATAAAAGCCATTTCTCATCCAGGTAAAATAAAAAGCACTTTAAATTATTTAAATTTATGCCTAAAATCCTCCCTTACTTTCATGCATTCATGGAAGCTAATTTGCAAGTGAGATCGTTATCCTCAACGAAAGGAATCACTAATAGAGGAAAACATAGCTCAAGGCGAATAAAATTGGATTTTCTGATTTCTGAAAACTGTACGCAAATATATTGTTCGGGATCAATAATTCCTAAATAAATGCTCTGTTCTTTCAAGAGACGTTTTAAAGACTATAATAAAAACAAGTACTCCTTGTGTACCGATTACCATGAAAGGACAAGGAAATATAATTGTAGAGGTCTTAAATTTCTTTTCTACTATTATAACCAAATACTAATTAGCAAAGATGTAATGACATATAGAATAAATGTGGTATTATTTCGAATCAGGCAACAGGCAGGGAATTTTATGGAAATGGCTATAATAATTAGATTTCAGTGCTAAAGATTTATTAAACCTGCTCTCAATCTTTAGCAAAGAAAACTTCGCTTCTCCTCAATACATTTGTTACTTACAATACTTGTCCATAAATTTGAGTTACGTGTCGTATTTATTGACTGTATCAAGTGTCGTCCATAAGTTTTACTTACTACAACCATCCGAAACTCCTTGCCGTCCCGCGAACAGATGAAATAAAAAACAAAACTCTTAATTGTGTCTCCAGAGGCATTGCACTGAAATATACAATATATCCATATTTGAAGTTTAGTGTACTATATGGTATGATTCTAATTTCGTATTGGTTTAATAAATCGCGTTAAGATGTCAGCCAATCTTTAAAATTATTCTTAAAAATAATAGTTTCGTAATGCAATTTCAACGTACCCTAGAAAATTCTGACGTCATTTTACATCTAGAAAATCACGTTCAGAATGAATTTTCAATTTTTTCCCCATTTTCTCTTATTTTAAAGAAAAGTTACAATAGGTTTCCAAGCATTTTAGGGGCAAGAAATATTTCCTTACATTTATATGCTTAGTAAACATCAAACTTTTCTTTCCATTACCCATTGTTGTTGTTTCTATTCATTTCTGCGTGAATCGTGTATGATTAAAAACATCGCTTTAAAAAGTTCCTCCTAAATATAAAATAACCGTGCATGTGTGTGTGTGTGTGTGTGTGTGTGTGTGTGTGCTTTTTGTAATACAATCTTTTTACAATCAATACAATCTTTTTGTCTTACAATCTTTCCTGTTCAAATAAATAAATTTTGATGTTAATTTCGTTAAGATTATTTCGCTTGGGCTGTGAAGCAAACGCAGTATTTTTTTAATTTATCAGTAAGTATATAATTTATGAATACACCTTAAATAGACATACAAATAATAATTAAAGTATTAAGAAATGAGTATCTAAATTTTAAAATGCTATATAGAATATATATATTATACCTGAATATCTTTTAACATACCCCTAGCTGTTTTATTCAGCAAATCGATCAAAACTGGACCGTAATTCACTTTTAATTTTTCCATTATTATATAATTGATATTTTGATTAATAATACAATCATTCATCTTATTTTATATATAAATTAGCTATAACCTGGCATTCTCAATGCATAAATTGTAAATAGCAATGAAATTGTACAGAACTTGGGCTGTATGTACATAAATATCACGCACATGAACTAATTAGCTAAATTTAGCAATATTTCAGTCATTCATTTGTCTGAATGATAGCATAGTTAAGTCTACCAATACGATACGGAGATTCCTTCGATTATAAAACCTAAGAAAGTTGTTACTCACTTCCAATCAAACTAATCTGTCTTTACATTCAGCTATGGTTTACTTTGAAAATGTTCATTTTAAAAATCCGTTCAGAGATGAATTATATGTAATGTTGCACCTAAGGTGCAACATTACTTATAATAGTAAACTTAGGTTATAGTTTAGGAGCTAATAATGGTCATTAGTATCTTTACTTCTTCAGTTTCGTCGAATGTATACCATACCCGTATTACCAGAAGCATTCGGATCTCATCCACATTAAGATTCGTGTGTAAGGTTCGACCCTGTTATCCTCCAATCTGTCTCCCCAAAGCTGACTTCTGGCATTAAAATCCCCGCAGATTACAATATCTGAATTTCTTGTTTTGTCCATAATGCTTTCAAGATCTGCAAGGCTATCATCCAAGGGCTCCGTTGGCGGACAATATATCGAAACAATAGTGGTATTACGACTCTTGATCATTACTTGGGTGCATACTCTCTTCCTTTATGAAGACACACAATGTCAAGACCAGTCGTACAAACAATTACAGCTCTTGGGTTCCCGGTAATGGCAAATCTCTGGAAATGAAGTGGGATGTTCGAAATGACGCCATTAGAAAAATACGGCTCCTGAAGACAAAATATACTAGTTCCTGAATGCCCGAAATCAATTTCAAGAAGTCCCATGGCAGCTCTGCCATGTCCAGTGTTTAACTGACCAATAGAGAACACAAAACTATCCCCCATAGTTGGTTCTGTTTCTCAACATATCCCTTTGGTACAAATATCATGGGCAATTCTTATCAAAAGCTGTATGATCTGATTGAAATTGTTTTCCAAACCTCTTGTTCGCCGTTTTGCAATTAATACAATTTACACTATTGATCCCACAATCTTTCGTTAAGTGATCGCTTCCACCACATGTGGCACAAATCTCAACAGCTCTGCAGCCAGCATGGAAGTGTCCATAACCCTTACACTTAAAACATTGAATTGGTTTAAGAAATTCCTTTACTTTGCATCTCATCCAATTAATGTTAATTTTATCCAATTTTTTCATTCTGCAAAACACACACACACATACATACAGTGGACTCTCGGTTTTACGATCTCATACGGACCCCAATTTTATATATAAAGAATTAACCGGTCTCTCAACACAGTGTATGTCAAAATAATTACTTGAGTCATTTCCCTGCATTTGTGTGCGTACTCTCAATATATAATTCATTCAGAGTTCATTTTCAAAAATTATCAAATGAATTTATTATTCACTATTTTAAAAAGCCACGAATTTTATTTAAATACTACCTTCACAAAATGATGTGTATAAATTAAATCTTAATAGATAAGGGCGTATATTTTTTCATAATTATCTATTCGTCTTACTTTAGGATGTGTGAACATTTTAAGAATTAGAAATTCTCAATACAAAATTTTTATTATTTTTAAATCCATTGATGCCACCACAAAAGCATTTCAAAAACACATTTTCATCTTCACGTTTGAACAATGCACTAATAAATTTCAACAAAATTAGGATCTGGGAATAATTCTCCATAATGAATATGATAAACTGGTACGAATTTATGCGAAAATCTTGCATGATCTTGTATTTTAATGAGCTTATTAATTAAATTAATTGGAACTCTTTTGAAACAGATCTGTCTTTCACAACATAATTGGATTTTTGCAAGAAACTGGAAGGTATGTGCTGTTAATAATGTATTTTGTAATACTGCTTATAATTATAATAAGAAACTGCATTTTCATTTTTATGCTTCTTGTTTCAGTTGACTTCCATTTATTTTAATCATCACTATAGGCAATCTTATTTCCACGTTCGACATCGCATTCGAAATACCGATACTGATTATCGTATCTTATAAAATATTGTTTTAATTAAAGATCTATACGCAGAATATCGCTAATTGAATAAAGGAGAATGGAGAGGGATTATAGTAACGGAATATATGTAGATATCTCCTGTTTGGTAAATGAAATCCTTTAATATAAGAAGGATGGAATTTTTACGAGCAAAACTCTTCTGAAACAGAATTATTCCTATCTAGCTGCTGTGCTGAAGCAATAAAATTTGTGCTCATATAGCTAAAATTTCGAATTTTTAAACGAATTCAAAGATATTACAAATAATTACACATTATTTGAAGAAAAGATTTGTGTTTATCTTTTACACTTCTCGGAAAAATTTACACAACACTGAGCAATGTGTTATAACTGAAACAGTTTTCGATGAAATCGCTAAAAATGTGATATATCTTACCTTATAGTAACCACAGAATGAAGTGAAATAAAAAATTACGGGATAATGTGTTTGGGTTGTACAGTATCATTTATTGGAACCTCAAAATGCCTATTATATCTAATGTACTTCAATATGGATTATAATAAGACTAAAATATTAATGAAAAACATTTTTGTTATATTAATTTTATCCAGTGATATATTAAGCATACTTGTCTTCAATGCGAAATAAATTAAATAAATTACGACTGGCATTAGAAACAAATACATTAGCATTTTGAGAAGCAGCCATTAAAATTTTTAATGGCTGCTTCTCAAAATGCTAACGTATACTTATTTTCGTTTTCAATTTCCAGTATTTCCGTTTTTTAGCTTTTAGCAAGATATGCTTCAAAATCTCCAAAAGCTTTGGTTACTTGTATTTTCCGTTTCAAAAAAAAAATATGTGATTTTCGTTTCCATGTTAGATAAAGTACGAATTTACTAAACATACAGTATTTTAGAGATTCGTTGAACATTAAAAATGAAACACAAATTCACTGAACCTAAAATAAAAAAGTAATTTTAATAAACATAAAATTGAAGAACGGATCCGTTGAATATGAAAATAAAACTTAGATTCATTAAACATGAATACGAAACACAGATTTATTGTGAACTCGGTGCTCAGCCTCAACTTCTTGGCGCAGTATAGCCCAGATGCTCTTGCGCCATAAAAAAGCCAAACAAGCATCAGCCTCAACTTTTAACACAATTTTAGTATGAAACGCAAAACACCTTGTATTGATTGAAACAGGGTCATCGCATCCCCCAAACGACACGGTTTGAAGCACGATCAAGGCAGTCATAATTTAGTGGACGTCGTGCCATCATTAGTTATTAAATAAGATTCATTGCTGTTTCGGAGACATTTCTAATTTCGTTCGCTCTTGACAATGAATTGCGTAATATCAGCCTTTCGAATCGACGATTGCTGCTCCTTGTGCCTTCTACTCACATTTGCGAAGTATTGTTAGAGATCGTGAATACGTGTTTAGCACTGATAGTAACACATTCCTTAACATGCTTAATTTAAACTTGCGCAGAAATGTCAAATTATTTAAATCCACTAGCTTACCCTTTGTGCTAAAAATGCAGTTTTCTATCTCTTCGTAGTAAATAAATTTAGTAAAAGATGAAAAGATGAGGGGACTGGCACCGTATCTACAATAATAACGTATCTTTAAACATGATTACGGAGATATATATGTATATATGAAATATATATAGTATACATTCGATTAATAGCATCATAATGTTATATAAACGTGTGTTTAGATTTTTCAACCAATTCGACATGCGTTTCAAACAGAAAACCGGTGTTGTTCATCTATGGGTAGCATCACCATAATTTTCCAGTTACATAAAGTTTATTCACCAGCAATTTACCGACGAAACACAGCGTTTATATGTTTGAAACGTACGTACAATTTCACTAATAACCCTAAACATACTCTCATATAGCATTGTGTATTGTTATTGCTTGAGTATATTATCAAATTTTACTTAAAAAAATACATACAGAATGTATAGATGATAATTTTTATCATCGCAGTTTTATTATCTCAAATAATGTTGTATAACTTAACTGGATAAATTTTTTAAAAAATCGTAAGCGAAATTTGGATGAAAAAATGCAATGTATGTGTGTAGATGTGCACATCTGCTTAAAAATAAATATGTACTAGCAATAATATATACGACGAACATATTGAAAGTACAAGTCGTTAGCTAAAAAGTTATATTAGTCATGTATTTATAATAATACTCTTAGTGTTGTGATTCGAAACGACAGATGGTTGTAGAGTGACCAGTGTATTGAGACACCAGTACGAAAGTGTGAGTCCTACTTATATCATTGCGATCCTTTAGGCTAGTAGTGGCAACATTATGATTTGGGGCATGTTTTCATGAAAGCCCCCCTTCTGTGGAGCAACATTTGACCTGACAAGGCTATTTAAATATTGTTGTCGATCAAATCCACACAATAATGTTCATAGTTTATTCCAAAGATAGTGAATACTTCCAGTAGGATACTACTTCACGTCATGCGGCTCACATGATACCGTAAATACTTTGAAGAGTATGATAAAAAGCTTTCTCTGTCGCAGTCAGGAGCGGACTGGCCATATGGGCGATTGGGCGATCGCCCGAAGAGCCGCCTCAAATTATCATGAAGATAGCCGGTCCGGTTTAACATAGAGGGCCTGTAAAATTTGACATAAAGAGGGCCGATCTGGTTTAACATAGAGCGACTGTAAAATTTGGCATAAAGAGTGCCGAATCGATATAGTTTAAAGAGCGCCAGTTTGGTTTGGCATACATATTTATAGTTTGGGAGGGCCTCTGAGCATAGGCGTAGAGTTTTCAAAATTATTGGGGTCCAAACACATATTATGGATGTTTATACATTACAATATATGTAAAATTGAGAAATATTGGGCCGCGCGTACTCATATAATGTTACGCTGATGATGCAATATAAAAATATACGATATCTTTCGGCATAACGGTAAGAAATACTATTTATATTGTTACTACTATTCTTTATTGCATACAGTATAGAGTTAGAGACTTGCCCACGGTCCATTCACTTGCGAGCCTAAAATTCAATTTCAAATACGGGCTGGAATGGGCTGGTTCTCTGAAAATTAATTGGTATATTCATTCAATGGGCTGGAATGGGCTGGTTCTCTGAAAATTAATTGGTATATTCATTCAACGGGCCGTAATGGGCCGAAATATTTTTAAAAGTTATAAAAAGATTTCTGCCTTTGAAACTAAATATTAAGTTGGTTTTTTTTTTTAAAAGACTTATTGAGGGGGCTCTATTTAAATAAATATATGCAATTATGAGATCAATTTAGCATAGTTATCAATTAAATGTTATGGTCCAAAGTAATAACTTTTTATTGACTGATAAACTGGAATAAAGAATGCAAAATAATTTTCATCTATATGTAAAACCTTAAGAATGTACACCACATAAATAAGAGAGTCATAGAGCCCACGTAGAAGCGGGTTAAAAATTCTTGGCAACTTGAACAAATGCTGATCTATTTTTATTTATTATTTTTTTAACGGTGAAAATGTTTTTACAGGGGTCAATTAGAAAAAGTGTCACATTTTTTCGTTATTTTTTAATAAAGGTAGGAAGGAGGCTGTTGTTGCCACTTTATTGTAGTTCTATCAAGAATATAATTATTAACGGGTTTCAATAGATATTGAACCCGCTATTGTTTTTGGTTTTTCTGTCTGTGGTAAATAAAAAGGTCTTCTGTAAATGCAATAATGATGGTTATTGTTAACGTCGAAAACCTAACGAGTTACTTGAGAATTAGAGGGCCGCGAATTAATGTTAATTGAAACCCGCTAAATTTAAATATCGACCTTAGGCAATTTTCTTTCACTTGCTTGTTTGTGTTAAAACCAATGAAAAATTATTGTTGCCACTATATTCTGGTGGAATCAATAATAGCTACATGAAGAAATGTTAGTTGTGATTAATTCTTTACTTTTTAATTTTGGTTATCATGGTAACCCGAAAGGCACGAAATGCCAGAGGGCGCTTTTTTTTTATTAGTATTCATATAAGTTTTGACTGGTACGCGCGTCGTTTTTATATTCCACTTACTTGGTTTAGGCAGGGGGGGAATCGGGAAGGGGGTGGCCGCCGGAGGCAAGCCTAATCCCAAGCAGGACTATTCCGCTTAAATTCAAATGTTATTCTTCATTCACCAATGAA
The DNA here is from genome assembly GCA_006491805.2 of Dysdera silvatica. Taxonomy (NCBI): domain Eukaryota; kingdom Metazoa; phylum Arthropoda; class Arachnida; order Araneae; family Dysderidae; genus Dysdera; species Dysdera silvatica. The sequence goes on from QLNU02015360.1 coordinate 71,521,253, forward strand.
GAAATCTTTATAAAAAAGAAAAAAAAACCCTGAAAGAAAAAGTCTTCAATGTTATTGAATACATTTTCAACGTTCTAATATTCAATAATATTGAAGATTTTTTTTTACATATCTGATGCATGTTAAAATTTATAACTTTATTGCTAATATGCAGTTTTCAAATTTTCTAAACAAAAGATATGAATTCATAAAAAAGTTCGAAGGTCAAGATACTGCATCATATATTTCATAATAATATACCTTCAGTTTGAAGTATGTTATAAAAGTCCATAATTCAACGAGTTCTCACGAATATACTACAAATAATTATATTTCGTTCTGAATAAAAATATCAAATAACTACCCATTGTTGACATTTCATGTTGAGCGTTATGGCACGTTACGTAATTAATTTAATTAATTAAACAAATTAATGAATCAAAGTAATTAAATTAATCAATATAATTAATTAATTTAATTAATGTAATCGCTGTAATTAAACAAAATATTATATATAAATTACATAAATTAATGTAATTAATAAATTACATTAATTAATGTAATCAATAAATTACAATAATTATTTTAATCGACAAAGTAAATTAACTAATGTAATTAAATTAACTAATTATCATTTTTCTTGCATTGGGTTGCCGAAATGCAAAAACGCCCGGGCCGCTGTCAACAGCCCATCCCGCTCCTGGTCTCAGCAACCTTCTCAATAGACAATGAATGATCATCTGTGAGATGAGGTTGAAAAGTGGATTAAAAAAATGGACCTGTTACAATTAAACCTTAATAAATTGAAAATTGCAGATCATCTTATTTGGGTTAATGATCTCCGCAGAACTTACCAAGGGTTCGTAGAGTTCAAGCTGCCTTAAATGTTAAAAGTGGCCAACAGACCCCCATGGTCATAATTAATTGGCCACTCAGTGAATAAACAATATTACATATACAGAGATGAGTTTTTTTTTTCTGATATTTGATCAAAATTGATATCAAATTTAAAGTATTTCAAGTTATTCTAAAATTGTCATTTACCATATTTTTTTAAATTGCAATTAACACCTTGAATTCTGTTTATAATTTTAAACAAATATTGTTAATTTTTAAACATATGTTTATAATTAATTTTCAAAGAAATTGAGAGCAGCATTATTATGCGATATTTTTATGTATTATTTCATCGTGATTACATACACTGTTGCATCAAATATTTCTAAAATATCAGGAATAAAATTATATTATAAATCAATAATATACGCGTCTATATACCATCGCTTTCAATTGAACGTTACATCTGTCAAAACAAATAATAGCAAGAAAACTTCCCCAAAAATTGGACTCGCTTCTAAACTTAAAACGCAAATAGTTCTATCTTTTAAGCTATTAAGATGCACAAAAACCGTTTACAACGGACGAGAAAGTGTCAATCCCTTTCAATATTCTCGATAATCATGAACTGAAAAGTATTTTAGGAATTCTTTCTTGGCAGTAGGGAAAGTGACAACACACGAATAATGTTCTTTCGTAAAATGACAAGGACATCTGTTACACATTGCACGCTCAATTTCAGTATCTCCTGCTTTGTCGTTAACGCATCCTGACTCTTTCTGAATGACTTGTTTCTGAGGCAGTGAATATTTAATATTTTTACAATATTTGTAAACATCTCTTAAAACATCACAGTCTTAGAATATTTTAGAATCTGGCGTTTATATGCATATATATATATATACATACATATTTTAAATACCGTAAAATCTCAGTCGGAATTTACAATAATTCGAAATTGTTCAAACTTTAGAGCAAATTCTAGTAATTCGAAATTATTCAAACTTTAGAACAAATTCTAATAATTCGGAATTATTCGAACTTTAGAGCAAATTTGTGTATATGTATTTATGGCGCAAGGACAACTAAAATTATGAAGCGCCGGAATCTATAGTTTTCTGAAGGATCTGAACCTCCGTCGGTTAATAAATTCAACCCCAAAGTACGGACTGATAGAAAAAAAACAGCATCCACTCGCTGATACTGAGATTCAAAACCGAATTTTCCGCACGGTAGATACCCGCATTGCCTCTACACCACTGTACAGTTTTAGAGATAACGAAATCCGCTGTTTGAATTTAATATTTCTTACTTCCACAAAAAGTATTTTACAACGTTTCAAATAAATATCAACACTTTACAATTACAGTATTATAAAGAATGATAGTAAAACTAGGTTCTTCCTTCAAAAATACACTCTAAATAGCCACTTCATTAGGTGTGCCAATCTAATAGTGTATTAGGCTGCCTTTCCATTTTAGTGCTACTTGAAATATTCTAAATATAGTTCAATAATACACTCCTTTGCAAAAAAAAAGAAGCATCCTAAAAAATAATTCGATCAGCCCGAAATTTCGCATGCGAATTCTTTTAGACCAAGTATGCAAATGATTAAATTTTCAAAGCCAATGAGTGTTAACTTCGATCATAGCGCGCATTTCTACTTTGCAACGAGCATCGTATAAAAGAGGTAAAAATTGCGAACGGTTTATTTTTTTTCGTTGTCGGCGTTGCAGTTCCCTGGAGACGCCACCAGTAATGCCGTTAATACGTTGTTGAAGACCTTATAGCCAATTTTACGATTTCAAACGTGGTCGCATAGTCGGGATGCGTGAATCGGGCTGGTCCTACTGAGCAATAGGCTGCCACCTGCACCGTACGGACACTGCTGTTCAAGGGTGTTGGCAGCAATGGTTTCTGCGAGGAAGTCACCGGCTCTGGAAAGCCAAGGTCCACGAATGCGGGGCAAGATCGGTTGGTTGTGCGACAGGACAGAGATGACCCAAAGCCATCACTGTTCGCCATCCAACGTGCTACAGTCTATTCCATACCACCCGTGGCACCTTCTACCATCTTACAACACTTGGCTGAGGTGGGGTTACCCTCACAATGGTCTTTAAGACGTCTGTTTTTAACCCCACACCATCGACAGAGTCGTCTGGAGTGGTGTCGTAGCCGATCATCATGGCTGCCAGCAGATTAGTATCGCATAGTGTTCAGCGATGAATCCCGCTTCAGTCTTGGAGCAGATGACCATCGGAATCCTGTGTGGAGGTGACAGGGTCAGCGGTCCCAACCACCCTTTGTTTTACAAAGGAACACAGCCATTACCCCTAGTGTGATAATGTGGGGTGCCGTCTCATAGGACACCATGTGGTGCGAGGCTCCATATGGCTCGCATATCTGTAGGCTGCCTCCGAGCTGCTGATACTATTCCTTGGTCACCAGACCTTTCGCCAATCGAACATGTATGGGACATGGTAGGCTGCTGGATTTGGGCACCGCAAAATGTCGCAGAGCTGGTGCAACAAGTAAGGACTGCCCGGAAGAATATGTCGCAGGATGACATTTAGGAACCTTTATCACTCCTTAGCTAGACGTATAGAAAGATGCATCACTGCCAGAGAGGGTTTCACCAACTATTGATTTGAACATTTAATGTGCAATTCCTAAACATTGATGGGTCCCACGGCCTTGAATTGTTTACCATATCCTTACCCGTGTATGTGCTGGATGTACATTTAATTTCAATAAAAACAGATAATTTATTCATGGTGCTTCGTTGGTGTTGTTGTTTTGCAAAAGAGTGCATGTAAAAAACATTCATGCATTTATGTGGATATTATGCCAGGTTTCCAGGACGGTGATAGGAGACGCTTTGATGACCCACATTTTTTAAGTAATATACACCCTATAACAAAAAAATCGACGCACCAAGAAGGAGTTGTCCGATTGCGATAAAAATTGGTGGATGTGAAGAACATACATAGAAAAAGAAACGATTAAAATTTCAGAACAATTGAATGATTTATTGCAGAGTTTGACCGTTACAAAGGGAGGAAGTCAATAAGGCGTTGGTCCACCTCTGGCCTGGATGCAAGCTGTCACCCGGCGTGGCATAGACTGATAAAGATCCCGGATGGTGTCCTGCGGAATTTCTTGCCAAATTGTCTCCAACTGTCGGGCTAAATCGTCAACATTCCGGGATGGTTGCAATCGCCTTCCCATAGCGTCCCAAATGTGCTCTATGGGAGAGAGATCAGGAGACCTAGCTTGCCAAGGAAGTGTTGGGCAAGCTTGAAGACAATTCATAGCAACACGTGCCGTGTGCGGCCGGGCATTGTCTTGTTGAAACGTAAGTCCAGGGTGTCGCAAAAGGAACGGTAACACAACCGGTCGTAGAATGTCGTCTACGTACCGCTGTGCTGTAAGTGTGCCAGAAATGACCACCAAAGGGGTCCGGCTATCAAAGGAGATGGCACCCCCTGACCATAACGCCCTGTTGTGGGCATGTGTGGCGTGCGATAGTAAGGGCAGGATCCCCACGCTGCCCTGGACGTCTGCGGTTGTCGTCAGGACACAGTTGGAAACGGGACTCGTCACTAAAGACTATACGTCCCCAGTCAGCGCAGTTCCAAGTTGATCGAGCCCGGCACCACTGTAATCGGACTTGACGGTGTAAAGGCGTGAGAGGTAAGCGGCGTAACGGTCGGCGCGAGCGTAAATTCCGCTCTCTCAGTCGTCTGCAGAGGGTCATGTTGGACACATGTGTGCGGGCCACACGTTGGATAGTTGATAACGACGAATCCGGTGCTGTGACAGCTGCTCTGACAATCGCTCTGTCTTCCCGTTCTGTTGTGGCCCTAGGTCGACCGCTGCCGTCCCGACGCTGACATCTGCCGTTGTTGACCCACTCTTGCCAGCACCGTCCAATCGCCGCATCGCTTCGACCCACATGTCCAGCGATTCTTCGATTCGTCCAACCAGCCTCTTTCAAACTCTGACATATGCTCGTAATGAGCACGAATCTTTCGGCGAGGCATTGTTACAGTCGACGTAAGATATCCGCAGTCAAAATGCAACAGAAATTTTGACCACATATTGAGAATCGCTCCTTATATACACCTGCTGAATGCGCAGTTCCGATGCGCTGGAGTTCCCGCTATTCATTCATTGGACACCAAATTTTAATCATTTGCATGTTCGGTCAAAATGTCTTTGCATACGAAATTTCATTACAATCGGACAACTCCTTCTTGGTGCGTCGATTTTTTCTTATGAAGTCTACACTGAGTGGAACCTGGTAAAGTGATCACCTTTATAAATTGACCACCTGAATGGAGTGACCACTCTTTATAAGATAGAGGAAAAATAAGGACTTAGTCATGCCTATAGTCTGCCGTGTATAGTGACCACCTGAATGGAGTGACCACTCTTTATAAGATAGAGGAAAAATAAGGACTTAGTCATGCCTATAGTCTGCCGTGTATAGTGACCACCTGTCTATTGTGAACATCGCAGTCCAATCCCAAAGGTGGTCATTTTAGGCAGGTTCTACTATATATACATATATATGACCCACCATAGTAAGAT
>QLNU02015360.1:71526761-71558622 GCA_006491805.2 Dysdera silvatica
TGTAATGATATGCTGATGGTTACTATCAAGAAATTCAGTGTATTGTTTGTTTGTTTTTTGGTTTTACGGCTCAAAGACTACAGTGGTCATGCTGCGCCGGGACCTACTGTTTTCCGAGGAATCCGAACCTCTTAAGGCCTAGGGAACCAAACCCCGGACTACAGTGAGCAGTGCGATCTTTTATGAGATCTCTGAGTAAGCGTTCTTTTTGCACTGCTGGGAGTCGAACCCGGATTAGCCGCGCAATAGGAGAACGCGTTACCACACTGCACTTCTGTGGGCTAAATTCAGTATATCTTTCACATATACATGGTACATCAACAGCCGCATTAGTTTTTATAGAAATAGAGTTACAGTTGAAAAGTTGTCGACCTATAGTAACATTGTATTTATAGCTCACTTCAATCTTAGTGTTTTTTAGGGGAGGGGGAGAACTTTTTAGAGTTATTGAGAGATTTTTTGAAATTAATATTGTTAAATTCAATATTGGGAAAGTCAAACACAATAAATTTTCTGTTTTTTTTTGAAGAATTCATAGCCTTGGCCACAATATATGGATTCCAATTTGATTTAGAAATTCTATGATTTAAATAATCAATCAAAAGATAATATGTAAACAAATCAATATCTGGCTTATTATAAAATAGCAAATGATATAAATTTTTACAAGTGGGTTTGTTAAGTGTAAAAATAAATTTTTTAGGACTTAACAAATTGAAGGTACATTTAAAATCAGAAGATATTTGAATAATTCTACTGCTTAGTTCCTCTGTAGACAATTGTTGAGATTTCTTAAATAAAAGTGCATGCCTTTTCGTAGTGAAAACTGTTGTTTTGTCAAAATATTTTAAAATGTTTCTATGTTTGAAAACAATTTTTTCGTAGATTTCCTCTCTTCCAAAACACCGGGAGTTGAGAGCAAAATGAAACTGCGAATTTAAAATCTGAATGTAATAACTCTGCAAACACAATCTTTTTCTCAAGTCTTTAGCTAGGTTCAATATAGAAATTTGAACATTTTTAAAATCATGAATATAGAAATGGTGTAATTCATATTGGTTTTCAGATATCTCACCTACTCTTTTGACCAGAGATCTGTGATTATTAATTCTCAAATTTAGTTTATTAGAAGTCTGTTCAACATATCTCAATCCACAGATCTTACATGTTATTGGATAACGTTGAAAGCTTTACAAAAGTTAGTAGCATATTTATCTATCATTTGATGCAATTGTTCATCATTAGCAAGAGGACAGAAACCACATCTCTTGTCTTCGCGTTTATTAAATTTCAAATGACTAGACAATTTAAATTTTTTTTGAAAACATCTTAATAATTTTAAAATGTTTAGTTATCTGACACAAAACAGCGTCACCTATTTTACCAAAGCTAAACATATAGCCATGGGGATAACATGCTGACGGTGTGGCCTCACTCCTAATAAGACAACCACACCGGGCTATGATAGAAGGCAAATCACCCTCTCTAAATGTAAAATTTGTAATATGCATAGATTCAGAGTGTTATTATATAAAATATTAGACGTACAAATCGAATAGCATAACAAACATGAAATATATATAACGAATAGCAAGATAACCAAGAAACATGTATGCAAAGAATTATGTGCAAATCCTCTTCAGGCAGATGGGGCTGCTCATCTACCGCTTCCTGTGTGTATATGTCGCCCATGTTATTATGTATTTACCCCCTGTATGTAAATGTGAGTGTCAGAAAAGTACAAAAAAGATTTAATTCAAGTAATATTAAAACAGTTAATTATAATAATTGCAATGTCAGCTCAGCAATGACAAGACAATAATAAGTATATGTAGGTTTGAAAACAATTAAAAAATATTTTACAATATGTACTCAGAACAAATTATACAATAGTAATAACATTGTTTTTGAATAGTTTTATCATTAAATATACAAATATCACACCAACGTAATAAATTTGTAGTACCAGGTATTTAAATCCCATACCAATACCATTAACCACTGCCCAATATGTACCCATTTTAAATGATGCAAATGGAGTTGTTATAAAACACAGCATTTATAACACTCCATTTAATATATAAATGAAGAATCAATAAATTTAGACAGATCATAGTTGGTCTGAATAAGAAAGAAGAATTGGACCTGCAATGTGTAGACATTGATTGGCGTTATGAGCCAATAATCATGGGTTAAAGAGTGTTTTAAGAATCCAACATTCCCCATTCAATGCAGACATTATACAGGAAGACCTGTTTGTTTATAACCATCCATGTGGCAGCGATTAAAACACATTTTTTGTTTGAAAGAGACAAAAAATAGAAAGTCGTCGATATAATTGGCGCAATTTCATAAAAATTTTAGGGCTCCTACGTAGGGCTGGCAACTTCCCTCAGAGGTGCACTACAAACATAGGATGGCCCCAAGATCCGTGGGAGCCCTCTTGGTTCTAAAGCAAGAAATTTAGATAAAAATGAATATCTCGAGACTCGCAACACCGATTAAAGAAGTTTACCTAAGGAATGTTTCAATTTTTGCTACGAAGGGCAGGGCAGGCAATAGGGGGAAGGGTGAATTGCACAGGGACCCGGTGCGGCCAAGGGCGCCCAGTACTAAAAGGAATAAACCCTCCGCCCAGCATGCGTTAACAAGATCCGTATACGGACGCCTTACCAACTGCGTTACTGGGACGCCCCCTCACAAGGCAGTTTAAAATTACTTTGCGTACTTTCATACAAATCGCCCTCCCCACCTCTGGGATTCGCACTGTATCCGTCAATGCCCTCCACCTGCCAATCATAAACTTTTATGCTTCGAAGGTTCCTTTATTTTCACTCATGTTTTACCGTCGAAGAATTCAAAAGTCTGTCCTGCAGGTAAATAATAAATAGCTTGATAATAAAAGTTAGTATCGAAAAATTACCCTTGATCCAGTAACGTACCCAGAAAATTCCTAAAAGGGGTTGGTTCGAATGAGAAGGTTTACCACTAAATTATAGCTTCCCGTAGACCTATTTAGGGGGGGACTGGGCCGCCAATCAACCGGCTCCCGGTCCGGTGCGCCCTCATGGGCGATAGGACTTGCGCCCTCATGGGCTATAGGACTCGCGCCCTCCTATAATCCAAGCTATGCGCCCTTTGAGAGAACCCAGTCCGCCCCTGCACCTAGTGTTAATATTCTCCCAATTGCGGGAGATTATGGCCCACATGAATCCCACTTCCGTACGCTTATGTCTTGTTCAATTCTGAATAATGACGACTATAGGCGCCAGCATGGTGGCCGGGTCGCAGGACTTGTATTTCCATTTACCATGGAAAAAATTTAATAGGGGGCGTTCAAATATTATGTAAGCACCTTTGCGGGAGGGAGGTTGCTGTTGTGCTTATTTTCCTATGTTAGTTTATTTCTAATGTTAGTGTTTGTTTACCGGGGGGGGGGGGATAAAATGGCCAAAAATTAATGGTCGCCATTTTCGCCAAAAATTGGCGACGGCGAAATTTAGGAAACTAAATTCAAGAGGCGAGCCAAACTTTCAAATACAATTTTCATTGGCTCGAAATTGTTAACTCCCACATTCCAGAGATGCACAGAGAATAAGAAACCAGTTTCTTGATAATACAGCCCAGATGCAGTCTATTGGACAAATACGTACATTATAGGTGTAAATTCCTTTTTTTTTATCCAATCATGCTTTGTTATTTGTTTATAGCCATAACTCCGTGGTTATTTATTTCCGACCCCCCATGTAAAGGGTCGCTATGGTCCATTTTGCACAAAGATCACGGCTATATACTTTTGTTCCGGTGCTTTCGGAAAACACTGTAGAATGATGTTCCTGATTCCATAAAAGACTGGCTCTCCTTTGCGATCTGTTGAGATGGACATATGCCGATGGTCGCCAGGCATAAAGGGCCTTCTCTGCTAAGCTTCTGTATACAGTTTGCCTGAAAATTGTTGTTCAGACGCAGAAGCGAGGTCCTAAGAGAGCTGTCTAGCCGTCATCTCCCTATGGCGTCGTGCATTTAATGTTATGTATGGATCCTCCACAAGTGTCGTGACTCTTGGACGGGCTTGGCCGGGCCTCCTGGGATGGTACACATCGTTTGGAATTGGTGTCATAACTTTGATTCGAATTCAAGTGAAAGTGTATATTATCCTCAAATTACTGGGTACTTCTTTGAAATTTTTATCTAAGTCAATTAGTATATACGGAATATCGATAAATCATTGACACAATGTATAAGCTTTACCATATTCATTATTGCGTAAACTAATTTAAACCCGTTTACTGTAAATAATATTACAATTGAGACATATTTTGAAGCCATGTTTCTTAGCGTTGAAGATAAAATCAATAATCGCTTTAATATTTTGCATATGCTAACGGAGGTCTTGTATGGAAGTTTACCGAATTCTGTTTAATGAAACATTTAATAAATTATTGTAGTCTACTTAATTTTAACAGATGTGTCTAGTATTATGTTATTAAATATCGCAAAAATTTTTGAGATTAACGTAACTCTAATAATAAATGTATTAAAGTTGATAGATTAATTTACTAATGAGCAGGGTAAATATATTTTGAGCACCACATATTTATTTATTCACGTATGCATAATACTCCTTTTGGTAGCCAGCCTGAAATGCCTTAATAATTGTAATATGCATTCATGCTGAAAGCCACTAAAATAATTAGATGTTAATAATAATACTTTTCTGATGTAATTATTCTGAAACAAAAAAATGTGCGGCCCAAACAAATACGTTTTTTCTTTTCTACAATTGCATATTTCAAAATGCAATCGTGTCTGAAACTACATTCCCGACTTCATAAATGAATTATTCATGGATAAATGCCTAGTTATAAAATGCTTTGTTTAAATTCCATATATTCTTAAAATAATGCATGCTCAAATTAAAACGTAAAAATGTTAATTCAAAGCATTAATAATTTCTTAAATTCAATTGCATACTGGCCGTCTGTCTGCCGAACTAATCAAAATCGGTGTATACCATTCTCTTGATTTTATTGTATGAAAAATAACTTTGCAAATATAAGTACCATTTAAGACTAGCAATAAAATTTTGAGATTTAAATATAAACGTTTATTTTTCATAGTTTATTGAATAATACATTTTTTTTTTTTTGTCAACAAGAACCCAACAGAAATTGTTGTAATACCATGAAGAAATTCAGATTATTTTAATAAAGTTTTGTTCATTTGATATTTATTCTTAATGTACTAGGAATGTCTCTTAGAAGGGGATATTATTATTAATTTGTCAAAAACGCACAAAATATCTGTTATAAACATCTGTTTCTTTATTTCGTTCTTCAGAATGTTTAATCGTTTGAATTCCAATATGATTGAGGCATCTGGAGAGATTTATGGTTTTGCTCCGTTCATCGTTCTTTCCCCTTATGTTTATTTTAACCTTTCGAAGGAATGAGGGAACGGCAGTTCAGTAATAAAATACACTTTAGTTATAAAATTTCGCAAATAAGTCTTTACTACATCAAGTTTACTACTCAAGTAAAAATACTTGAGTTAGCAACCAAATTCTAAAACATATGCAGCTGAAATACACGATATATGGTTCTCTTATCATAGCAGCATATAATCTTTAAGAACTTATGTTCTTTCCATATCATTTAAAAAAATTATGACCAATTATAAATTTTTGCTTTACTAATATATGACATAAAATTTACAGACCATATCCACACATGCAATTCATTTACAATCCAAATGTTTTATATTTCTTATCAGTGATACTAATTTACTTATTAAATTTTATATATTGCATATGCCGATTTTATGCATCTTTCTCCTGAAATTCTCCATACCAAATGAGTTTCCAAAGAAGTTTTGGGTAGCTTGCTTCAGACTTACGACTGGACATGACAACCTGCTGCAGCATCTCCATCAAATTAATCTGACTAATTAACCTACAAGCCCCGTATGTGAACTTGATCTAATGGCAGCGAACCACTTCTTTTTGTTTCCAAGTCAACAAGATGTTATGAACGACAATTCTGTGGAAGATCTTTATTGAGGTTTTTCAACCTATCAGACCGACCTTAAGCCGCTAGAATATTAATGGCCGAAAGGCTAGAAAATGGCGTTGAATGACAAAAAGATTTTATACATACGCCTTCTATTCTAAATAATATTAATGGAAAATATATTAAATGAAAGTAGGTTTTGCGTACAAGTTGCGGATTTTTTCAACAGTTTTATTAAGTTGAGATGTGTACATATAAAACATAACTTACGTTTTTGATACACAACTACATACTATTATATACAGCATATAAATTATATACAGAACGTGTACTCTGCATATAAAACATACTATACAATATACTATACAATATACAATACATGGACCCTGGTTCGAATCCAGGATGGGGAAAGCGTCTCTTTTTCTCCAAAATTACATAAGCTCTAGTTTGAGCTGTAATTAATACGTGGGTGGCAAAAATTATAGTATATATACAATACATAGCAATATACTATACTACAATACACTATACAATATAAATACACTATACATATACACTATACAATATACAATAACTATACAATATACATACAATATACATATACTATACAATATGTACAATATACTATACAATATGTTTTAATGCAATGTCTTTATTCTAATAGTTTTAATAAGTCAGTATCTTTACATGATGTCATCATAAATTCCATAAAATACGACGTTTGTGTGAAATATATTAAAAATACAGTGCTCTTTAATTAAATGCTCAAAACTGTAAATTAATTTCTGTACATCCCTTTTAACAGCTTTGGAGGTTTTTTGTTGTGTCATTTAACACGAACAAAACCGAATAAAATAGAAATTTTCGAATATTTGTATAATGTAGGGCAAATAATCCATTATTGACTTGCCTCATCCATTTCCGGATTAAGTAATATTTACCAAGCACATACTTATGATAGTTTAAGAAGTAGATCGATCACGCACACACACACACACACACACACACACACACACACACAAATCAATGTTAGATTATTAGATATGCATCTATAATCATTAGACTGAGAGGTTCAACTGATATCACACTTCCCTATCTCTAGGTTCAAAATCAAAGTACTAGCTCCAAAAGATAATTTTAAAATCTATAAAATTCCTTCCCAATTACCGTTGCAAACCGGTAGAGAATATTTTATATTTTATCAAGGATGAGTTTAGAAAAATTTAATAATTTTTTTACTTGAAAATGTGCTTGAAATTCAACTTTCTCTAAATCAATATTTCGTAATTGTTTTGGAATTCAGATTCCGCAAAGTAATTTTCTTTTATTTATTCCTCTAAAAAAAGGAAACTTCGCATTTAAGAATCGAATGCCTATTGGTATAAAAAAGGTATAGCCACAAAGTTACCACGATCTTTCGGAGCTATGAAATTTGAAAGCGGGGTTTTATTTACGCAATCTAATTTCCGATAAAAGCAAAATAACTAAAATCGATTTTTCGTATTCCTTGTTTAGAGATTTCGTCTTAAATTCTGGTGAATTCGTTTTACTATTTTTATAACTTTGAGTTCACTTACAGTCAGATCATGTGTTTTTTGCGAGAATAAATCAAAATTCTCACGATTTTTAGTATAAAGTTAACGAAGTCTAGGGGAGTAGACGAAGACGTGTGTAAGAAATGTTTGTTCTTCTTGATAACAGGAAAAACTACTAAAAGGACAGTTAATGTTTAAACTTACCTTGAATTAGATCTTCCCTTCAAACAAAAGTTTCTTCAGTGTTCTATTGGTTTTTGTTTTATGTCCTAAAAAAATCCAAAAATACAACTATTAATATCATATTGTCTACAAAGCATAATGTAGTGTGTTCCGAAATTATTCACTCTATGAAATAATATAATTCATTTGACTTATTTATTTGAATAAATACCAATTTTGATAGTTTTGGTATCTTTATGTAACCGAAATTTTGCACTTGCATTTTTATACACACATTTCACCATGTCAATGTACACATCCTCGATGTCTGTTGATTGAAAGACATTTATTCTTTCACGGAGCTTTTTAATTTCATCCATTACGATCAAAACTTTAATTCATCCATACATAGATGTTTGCAAATTTCACGTTCGAATAAAAGTAAAATAAGATTGGCTTTCCTCTGATAAAGCATTAAACGCCTGTGAGGTATAAATATGCTATTAAGGGTCTGGAAATCATTGTTATGTGTAGCCGTCTATGATCCAAGAGTTGATGTGATTGTGTACAGGGAATAAATATTAGGAAAAAAATTATTAGGCTTCTTTAAAAAAGAAGAGTAGAGCTAGTTGAAACACCTGTAAGTTCCGACAATGAAATCAGAGAACCACGCTTCAGAAAATCTCCTCCGCTTGGATCTAATGCCTTACATGCAGACACCAGAGCGGAATTTTTTTCGCCGAATCATGCACTCATCTTAAAGCATTATCTGGAAAATATAGAAATTTCAATTCTGCCAAAATCTTCACTAGTTCCTTTACAATGCTAACGAAATTTTTATGTGCTGCTTCAATGCTTTTTAAATGTCCCGCCACCTTTGTGCTATTAGACGATGCAGATTATTTCCTTCATAGGTGGCTGAAACATTGGGCTTCCATAGTAAGTTGTGGAATAATTCAGTCAGCTCAAATTATTGCTTTACTTCATGTTCGCAGGAGGCGACGTTCACTATCACAACATGAAACTGATGATTGAAATAGTGGGCACACAGTATCTTTTTCCTCAATTTTTTCCTGCAGTTTCCTCTGTACTCCTCCGTAAGCTCCAGTCGTTACATACCGCTCCATCATAGCACTGGCTGAGCATGTGCAATGGATCTACTCCTGCAGTTGAAAGTACATGGGAAATGTTATTGAAAATTGTTTCCGCTCCAAGATAATTGGTTGTTGACATTTCTAAGGTGTGTTTTTGAACGCGTCCCGTACTCACAAAATTTTTTATGACTGAAATGCTTTACTTTCCTGTAGGATCTCTCGTACTCTTAACTAAAATAACGTAAGTCGAGTAAAATAACATACATATACAAATAGCTCGGATAGGGCAGCTAGAGTTATGCCTTTGCTGGCCTTGGCTTGGCTACACACCCGCTCCATAGGTCCTCCCATTTCTTATGCCCTTTTTTTATGCCCACATTTCTGTGTGCCCTTAACTTCTCGCCACAGGAGGGGGAGGTATGAATTGGGCATGTACGCATGAGAACTGGACTCGAAATCAGTGGAGGTCCATACTTTTCACGGATGAGCCGAGATTTGCTTTGCAGAGTGATTCTCGATGAATTTTCATCTGGAGAGAGGCTGGTACTCGATATCAGCCCTCTCTTATGCAGGAAAGGGACACATATGGTGGAGGTACTTTGCCTGTATAGGGAGGCGTAGCTTTAGGCGGACGTACTGCCCTCTATGTGTTGTCTCATGGCAACCTTAATGCTCAGAGGTATAGAGACGAGATCATGGACCCCGTTGTTCAACGGTATGCGGCTGCTATTGGCGATACATTTGTACTGCAGGCAGATAATGCCCGCCCTCACACAGCTCGTCTCGTGCAGCTGTAAATTGAAGAGGGGAATATAGTCCAAATGCAACAGATCTCGATCTGAATCCCCATAGAGCATGTTTGGGATGCTCTCGAGAGGCGTGTTGCTGGCCTCCACCCCATTCCCCGAACCCTGCAGGGGCTTAGAATTGCTTTGCGCGAACAATGGGCATTACTACCCACGGAACTCATTGACAACATCATTAGCAGCATGGAACAACGCTGTCGGGCCTGTATTACTGTTTGAGGTAACCACATTTTGTATTGAGATACTTTTTACTATTTCATTGTGACACCTGTATTTCTGACTTTTTTTTATTTGTATAGCTTATACAAAATGTAAATGCTTTGTATCACATGTTCTTACATTTTTTAGTTACATATGGTATGATAAAGATTTTCACCAAATTTCATCCAAATTGGTTGTATATTTTATGAGTTATCACGTTTTTTCCATTTGTTGCTTAATTTATGGAAACCGGTGTATATGTGCTATATAGCGTATAACTAGTTGTATGATAAGGGCCGTTTCTACCATTAGGCCAGGGTAGGCGACTGCCTAGGGCGGCAAAATAGCGTAAAAATTTTAATTTTAAATCAAACAAAGAAAAAATTGAGCAAATGAGGAGAAAAAATGAAAAAGAGGAAAAATTAAAACATATAATTGTTTTCAAAAGCATACGAAACAATTACTTAATAAATCTTTACTTTGACAAATGTAAAATTTTTTTATGTTTCATTGTTTAATTTTGCACACAAGTTTTTTTTCTATATCTAATACATTTAAGCCTTCTAGCTCTGATAATACAACGTTGTGTTTTGTAATATTACTCCTTTAATATTTCAGTTTTTAAAAATATAAATTGTTGAAATTAAACGATTATAACATGTAGCAATTGTTTTACTATTCACAATATTCTAATATTACAAAATAACTAATATAAGTTTAAAATATAAATATAATTAACGGGTTTAATGATTAAAAGTATAATAGAAGATTTATACTGTTGAACCGCTGGATGTTGGTTGGGGCAGAGAGGGAGATACAGTCGAAAGAGTAATGGTAGTAAAAGGGAGGGGGCGGCATTTTTCAGTTCTTACCTAGGGCGGCAAAGCACCTAGAAACGACTCTACATATGACATGTATATGGCGGTGAATCTAAGGTTATGAGCACTTTGAGATGAGAGAGACACCAACAGCGGGGCGATTTTAGTTTTAAGGGGGAGGCGAAGGAGAGCAGAGAGACCTTGATCTAACAAGGATATAAAAGCCAAAAGGCTAAGTTTGTGTCCTTGGTTATAATAATAAAAATGATTATTTAAAAAAATTATCATTTAAAAATAAATTGAAAAACCCAGCAAAATATCGAATGAAGTGTAACGAATGAAGTGCAACGAAAGTCAGAAGTAACATTCCTGTCGAAGTTAGCACTATGATGGCTCGGAAAAATTCTGTATTATACATAAATATATTTAAAACAAGCATACAAAGAGATGAGGAAGTGAACATTTTATGCGAAATATGTACCATACATATTTCATAAAGCATAATATAAAAAATATAAATTTTAATTTATTTTTTCAACATTTCACTCCGTTCTAATTTTGGGTTATATTTTATAAATACATATTAAATTTGAAGATAACAGTAAGAGGCAAATTATCCCTACGGCGCACACATGAAAATCCAAGAAAAACGATCAAAGGATAACTAAACATATTCAGTATGATTGTAACTAAAAAAACTATTCAGAGAAAATGTTATTGGCTTTCACTAAAACCAATTGTTCGAAACTGGTATCGGATAAAGCATTTTTTTGGAGTATTTACTATAGTAGCAAAAGAAAATAATAGTTCCACCGGGGCACTTGGCGGCAAATTTGTGTTGAAGCAAATGAACATTTCCTTCACTATGGAATACGCTCCCAAATTTTTTAGGTAGATCGTCTTAACGAAGAATTCAAAAATTGAAGAAAAATTATACAGTCAGAACTCGTTATAAGGTTACGCCTGCAAACTTGACAAAACTGATGCTATAAGCAGGGTGAACTTATATGGGGAATTAGAGAGAATTCAACTTACGTTAAGTATTTTAACTGTATATATATATATAAACCAATACCACAAACATTATATAAAAATTAAGTTAATAAATTCAGAACAATAAATAACTATTAAATTGAGAAATTTTTAAATTTATTTTGGACTTCAAAAAATTTACACAAAATAGTTTAAATGACGATGACAAAATTTTACTGTAAAGCATCGTCTTTGTTATTATATTGTGTTTTGCAAAAGCTGCTTTTAATTGGCTATATTTCTTAAATGTATTGATAATGTTTTGTTATCCGCAAATGATAAAGCTTTTCGTTTCATACCACATATCGCACACAAATGCGGTGAAGCAGATAAAATTCCCTTGCTCGTATGAGAAATTGCTCCTTGCAAATACATCCCGTGGTTGTTTTGTCTCTAGCTCAATCTAGTCCCAAAAGCTTGACTGGAGAAGGGAAGAACAGATTCTTGAGAAAAAACACCACCCACTAAACCCTCTCCCCTTCTCTATTTTACTACGAAGACTCTCCCCCCCCCCTCCACACACATACACCTCATGGAGTAATGAGTGCTTGACAATATCGTAATATTGAATTCTCAGAACTTGAAGTGACTTTATAAACGGGTTTACGTCCAGAGACTGGCCATATAAGCAGTAACTTGTGACACAGAATTCCGATTCAGTAAACCGGGACTTTTCAAAAATGACCGCACATGCGGGGTGATCTTATATCGAGGTCCAATTCTAAATAAAATATATAGAGATTTCCATTTGAAATTTTATCCCCTTCTCCTTTGAAAAGGGCGGCTTGGTTGTTATAAAATTAAAAAAAAAAGAGCTTGAAAATACTAAACTTTCATTTTAAACAATTTTTGAATTGGATGCATATTTTCTGAGATATTTATATTTTTCGTTATAAATGGATTGTCCGATGTGCTGACCCACTTTGCCTTTCTCATATTCTTATTGTAAATGAATTTAAGGACGTGAAGATACTCCACTTCATCCTTGACTTTCACTCTTATAATAATATCAAATAAATATGTAGAACTTGCCGTTAAGTAGTTTTGAAGTTTGTTGTTGCCACAAAGGTTGTGCAAATTATTGAAATTTTCTTCCTTTCTTTGCATCATTGGCACTATGCTTTTCCACTGTACCAGCACTTGAAGAAATTGTAAAGTACTTGTCATCTAAAATGGCACATCTATTTGTGTATTCATCAAATTTCCTTACGCTACTGGTATTAGCAGTGCTAATTTAGCACTATTGCTATCGTTATCATGATTCATCACAAAAATGTATTTAGCTAAGAAGACTTAAAGCAGGGCAAGTTCAAAGCAACGAGTTGAAATTTATGAAACAGATTAATTTGCAATATTAAAAATTGCCTAAATGGTTGTAAAGTAAGTCGTTGATAGAAGTTAGGTAGTAAAGCATGTGACAGTCTCATATACGCGTGTAATGCGCTATTACCAGGATTAAAAGCTGTATTTCATTGGTTTTCGGTTTTCGTGCGAAAGTTTTCAAGTTAAAGAACGTTTCGGTCACCCGGGATATTTTTCACATAGCGATAGCGACACAGCCGACAGTTATACAAACTCATATATCTGGTCAAGATGGCAAATGTGTTTTGGCAAGGAAGAGCCAGGGTCATAAAGTTTTATTGCCCTCGGAGCGGGTTCCTTAGAATATACAGATAGGATGTACTTGTGAACAATTATGGTACGAGGAAAAGTACAATTTAGGAAGGGCAACTGCTTAAGTACTATCTACTTGAACAGGCCAGAAGTCGACCTTCCGGCATCGTCTGTTAAGCCAAGTGGCTAGAATTGGAAGTTAAAAATTCCAAACTAAATGTAATTTCAAACTTGAAAATGCATTTTGAAAATACAAAATACAAATGTATGGAAAATACGTATTTTAAATATATGTACATTTGCTACTGCCCAGCTCTGGATATACGGAAGTTCACGTATTTCCAACGTTTTCGCTACTCCCTTCAAATTCGTTTATTCGGGTTCAACTGTATTGATGTTCATGTTATCTCTTTTGGTCAAAAATAAGTGCAAAATACAATTTTCTGCGAATATGATACACTCACCATTTAATTCTCTATCAGACGAACAAATGTTAAACAATAGCTAATTCGAAAAAAAAGGGTAAATGAACGGTTTTTAACTCAAAAATTAAGTATTAATAAACAGAATAATGGTACATTCAATACCAGTGACGCATTCTACAGCGCCTATGAACATAGGCGCTATCCTTGCAGCACAGTGATAGCATAGCAAATTGCCTTTTCCCACGTATGAGCGTCTGTAACTGTTGTGCCACAAATGCAAGTGGGCCAAACGCTGCGAATTCAAAAGAATTACTTTTCATGTGAATGTGGAGCCACCTATGGGACCTTTTTTTAACTAGTAACTTTTAATCCTGAGCTTTAATGTCGAAGCAGTGTTTTATTTAAGGGTAACACCAATGCCAGATTTATAAATGGGTACATTGGACACTTGTCCAGAAGGCAAAATTTCTAGGGGCGAAAGAGGATGCGGAATTTTTTTTTGTTTTTTAATTGCACATTATTTACCGTAGAATTCTGTTAATCAGCTCCCTCCGAGAAGGCGCCCTCTGTTCTTTTTTCTAAATCCGAAATTCTGAAAAACGGCGTGAAACAACCTCTGCCCCCCACCTCCCCAAGGGCGGATACAGGCAGGGGGCGTATGCCCACCTGAGAATAGCAATTTTACATTAAAAATGATTATTTTCAAGTAAAAAGATACTTAAAACTAAACTTACAAGTGAAATTTTCAAGCTTTGCGCCCTCACTGAAATTTTGTTCTGCATCCGTCCTTGACCCCTCCACCGATATCCAAAAAATCGTCGTCAAATAAACTAAATTTATTTATAAAAATATCGTTATTTTATCTTATAATAATGCACATAAGGTAATCATAAATGTCGCCCCTTCCCTATCCTCCGAGATTTTTCGTTGCATTTGAGGGGGCGGAACGACAAAATTTCATTATTTCTAACTGTACGGGAAAGGGGCAGGAGCGTAACTAGATTCGAAGTCTAGGGGGCTAAACCGAGTACTTCAATGATTAGAAGAAATTTTCTAGGAGGTTAGCCCCCTAGTTACGCAAATGGAGGGGGAGCCAAAAATCGTTGCGCAAAGATTCACCGGAATTGTATGTGTAGAATTCATACAATCGCACCTGAAGCGGCGAATTCTAGAATTCCGGTGAATTTAACTGATTTTAAAAAATCGTAAGAGTGCCAGACGTATGTTGACATTAAATAATTTGAAAAATTCTTGAAATGGCGCATTGTAGCCATTTGTGGAAACCTTGAATGTGGTGGATGCAAATACTAAATTCACTGTAGTGCCCGAACGGCTAATTTTTGGAAAAAAATTCACTGAACAAAAAATGTTTATTTTGATGTTCTTCACCTGTTACATATACTTGGTAGTTCCCAACTCTTTCTGGTGTATCAGAACGGTAATTTTACGCTTATTTTCTACACGTGCCTGAATCGAAATCAGGAAACGGCATTAAGAATTTCTTTGTCTTCACTGCATTATTAGCTCAATCCCTTATGTATCAAAATGGCCATTTAATTCATGTAGTATTATCTGCGTAGCAACGTGATGGACGTAAACAGTAGTTACGCTCTACAGCCAAACCCAGCCCCTTTGCCGACGCACGAGGATATGGGCAAACATTGCGTGTCTTGTTGGTGTTTAAGGAGAAGAGAGTTCATTTTGTATTGAATTGTTTGTGTAGGGTCTTTTGTGATGCGGGTGTATGTATTTGTATCAGATAAGAGTGTAGAAATTTTATGTAAGTAGTCTGGACGATTAAAGACGACTCTAGTACGGCCTTTATGAGTTGGCAGTATTACAAGGTCTTTGTCGTTCCGTAGCTCCCGGAGAGCAACACACATTAAAGTTATCCGTTTTAAAGAACATCTTCACTTTAATCACACCTGTAAAAAGGAATTTCTTATCCCTTTCAAACTTAAAGTTAAACCTCTTGTAAATTCATCTCTTGGACATTGCATCGCACATAACACAAATCTTAAATTTATTTCCACTAGAAATTCTCTCTGTCCCCGCGTACTCGCTCAGCTTCAAAATGAAATATTCTTTCTTACTTCCCTTCTAAATACTAAACTTGATTTTCTTACCATGCTCCTAGTTAAATCCGCTACTCGCTCACAAGAATCTAAAATCCAAGAACATATTCGTCTTACTCATTCACGTAAACTTAACAACCTTAGACCTTCTATTTCAAAACAGTCAAAACTCCTTACAAAAAACTGGATACTAAATCTTTCAAATAAAAATCTCACACCACAACAGCAATTCGTACTATCACTCCGCCTAAATTTCTCACCTGCTCCACTTAAAATTCCTACACCACAGATTCTCGCTTCCATAGAAAATGCTCTACAAAATACTCACACTGACGAACGTGTTGCAGCTGATATCCGCTGCAGAGTGGCAGGACTCCTTCGGCGTCCAAAACTTCCTGAGGACAACCTAACGCCTATGCAAAGGGTTGCCCTCCGGGAGCTACGGAACGACAAGGACCTTGTCATACTGCCAGCTGATAAAGGCCGTACTACAGTCGTCTTAAATCGTCCAGACTACTTAAATAAAGTCTCTACACTCTTATCTGATACAAATACATACACCCGCATCACAAAAGACCCTACACAAACAATTCAATCCAAAATGAACTCTCTCCTTCTAAAACTCTATAAATCTAAAAAACTTACATTTAATCTCTACGACTCTTTAAAATGCACTTCCGGCCGCTTACCATCCTTCTACGGATTACCTAAAATTCATAAACAAAATATTCCTCTCAGACCAATAGTTAGTTTCTGCAGCTCTCCTACATATAACCTATCACAACACCTCTCACGTCTACTCTCTCCTATAATCGGTAATAACGACTACACTGTTTCTACTAGCCAATCCTTCTGCACCTCTTTAAATAACCTACAACTTGACGACGACGACCTCATGGTCTCATTCGATGTAATTTCTCTCTTCACTTGCATTCCCACATCACTTGCAATCGACACCGCACTTACACGCCTCCAAAATGACACAACACTACATGAACGCACTTCACTAACACCTCACGACATCTGCACATTGTTGAAATTTTGTCTGGACTCTGCTGTGTTCACCTCAAATGGTTCTATCTATAGACAAGTTTTTGGCACTGCCATGGGATCTCCGGTCTCAAGTGTTGTAGCTAACTTGGTTATGGAGTCATTTGAGGAAACTGCTTTGTCCTCACCGAATTTTAACATTAAATTCTGGAAAAGATACGTCGACGACACGTTTGTTGTACTTAAAACTAATACACTCCAAAGCTTCTTCCATTACCTTAATAACTTAAACTCACATATAAAATTCACATACGAAACAGAACAGAACAATAAACTCCCTTTCCTAGACGTTCTTGTACACAGATCTCACGATAACTCAATCTTCACCTCAGTTTACCGTAAACCCACACATACAGACAGATATCTCGATTTTAAATCGCATCATCCAACATGCCACAAAGCTTCCGTTGTTAAAACATTAAGTCTTAGAGCGAATTCTCACTGCAGTAATGAAACACTTTCAAACACAGAAACAAAACACATACACACGGCACTTAAAAATAATGGATACCCTAAACGATTCATTCTCAGAAACTGTAGACCCAATAGTACATCTTTAAACAATACATCTCACACCCGCATATCTATTCCATATATTCACGGCATTTCCGAAACAATCTCTCGCATCCTTAAAGAGGCAAATATCAAAACATTCTATTCCCCTGTCACAACACTTCGCAAACAACTTACAAAAGTTAAAGACCCAGTTCCACCAGAAGATCTCACAGGCGCCATATACCAAATACCATGCAAAGACTGCAACAAACATTACATAGGACAAACAAAAAGAATGATCAAAACAAGAAAAAAAGAACACAAACAAGCACTCGCGAAAGGAGACATAGCCTCACGTCTGGCAGAACACGCTTTACAACACGGACACGAACCCGACTGGGACTCAACAAAAATACTACACCGTCACATCACAAACAAGAATAGTAGACTCTTCTTAGAATCTTGGGAAACTTACAAACTACACGGGAAAGCCATTAATACATCACAACCACTTCCAGAAACTTACAAACAACTCTTACTCTGAAATATATGGGATTTCCCAACATTAGGTGCCCGGTAGTATAGGTTTCTCATTGGTTCCCATTGGGTTTTTTCACGATTTCTATTGGAGGCCTCCCATTGGTTCCCACTGGGTTTTTCCATTCTGCGGGACTACTCTGATGAAGGGTTTTCCAGAAATTTCAAGTATAAAAAAGAGACAGAAACATAACATCGTCATTACTCCTGATGAAGGACTGC
The DNA here is from genome assembly GCA_006491805.2 of Dysdera silvatica. Classification (NCBI taxonomy): domain Eukaryota; kingdom Metazoa; phylum Arthropoda; class Arachnida; order Araneae; family Dysderidae; genus Dysdera; species Dysdera silvatica. The sequence goes on from QLNU02015360.1 coordinate 71,544,836, forward strand.
TGCTGATGCGTCCGAAAGCTTGAGTGATCTTTTTCATTGCTATTTTACCAGTGTTTAACCTTTTTATGTAATTTCCTCCCTGGTACCCTGTATTTTATTTCTAAAATTATATCTTTTAAATAAATTTCAGGGGCGTTACAGCTCTTATGGACAAGCCAACGCTATCTATATATTTTCTCTCCAATAATAGGTACTTGTTTGTGTTTATAAAATCGTAGAAATAATTCAAAAATTCTTAATATGAATGAAAATTCTATTTGATAGTAAACTTCAGAAACAGCAATACCTTCTATTTCTTTGCTTTTTTTCTCAATGCAAACTTTATCAAATTCTAAAATTATCCAATTGTTCTTCAAATATGTTTTCATTGTAAACCTAAGTTACTTTTAGAATATAATTTTGAGTTCATACGTAATAACTAAACTATGTAGTTGAACATCAATATTTGTTGTAACGATTTCATCCATTTCCGAATGAATATTTTAATAAACGCAATCAAAATATTCAAGTGTGGTCCTTCGTTATTTCTTTCATTACGATGAGACCAGCATCCTTTGCTAACTTTCTTGGTATTCTCAAAGTTTTAGTATCCTGCTCTCAATATAGAAATATTCATTCTTTAGATTTTCCCTTTGTTGCAGGAAAAATATCATACCTATACTGATCTTAAACACACAGTTTTAGAGATAGAAGTGTTTCATTGTGTATTTTTAAGACTAACTTAATATCTTGTAAATATTTTTGTTTAAAATTAATTGCTTCCAAAACTTCATACCAAGAGGAAAAGCAATTTGAAGAACAGAAATCACGCACAGCAGACAACAAAATCTATACTGACCTTCATAACTCTAAATTTTCTTTTGTTTCACCAGTGTTTTAAAAGTATCTTTTCCTAGATTTATAACATCCTAATAAGCGATTTTTCTTACTTACAAAAGTCCTATGACTGACATCTTCACGTACATTAGCGCTTTTTTGGTCCGTAAGATACAAAAAAAAAAAAAGATGCTACAAAGAAATTTTAATTTTCTCCACAATTCTCTAAAATCGTACATACAGAAACGCCCCTAAAAAAAGTAAATTCTAATGGTTCAAAAACATTGATTTATACATGAAGCAAAGTAAAACTTGTAATTTATTTGTGATCTTAGATCTAACACTGCTAGAAGTTCCAACCGAATTTCAGCCATATCAAATTCTTGACCACAGCACACGTTTATGTCCAGTCCACCTCTCTGCAGATGTTTCAAGATATTCTCAATGTCTACAGTAGCAGTCTTTTAACACTTGGAACATGTATTGACGTTCATTAATAAAAACACTTTGAAAATTAAGGGTTAACTAAGTTCTTTCTTTTTTGTATTTATGGCTCAAAGGCAGCTAAAATCATTCTGCCGTAGAACTTGGGTTTCTAGAAATCCAAATCTTTTTCGCCTATAGAATCAAGCCTTGGACTGCGAATTTGTAAAAATGTCAGTAAACGATGAGTCCCTGTTGGAATTAAACTCGGATTATTCGCACAGTATGTAAATATGTTACCATTGAGCAACCACCATAAGGCACAACTAGTCGCTTAATTAGTTGAGGTGTTCGCTTAATTCAGAAATTTGCATTCAAACTTTTTTCCGCCAAAACAAAAAAAAACTATTTTCCAAGATGGAGGCATTTCCTGGTTTTTGATTCTTCAGGACTTTTAATATGTTTAGCAGTATGTACAAATAAACTTCTCTGCCAAATTTCAAAACTTTCATATTTACATACGAACTGTTACACTGGTAAAATAGCAAATGAATCAATCAATCAACATTTATTTCGTCAAGACACAAAATTATACACAGTGGAATACAGTATAGTGGACCAATATCGTGAATTGTGGCTTGGCAGGAGACACAAGAAGAAAGCCAATATAAAAAACGGCTTTACGAGTCTCGGGCCGCCTTCTGTCTTCTTTTACGAGTCTCGGACCCTATACACTGCCTTTTAATGGAAAAATATAATAAAAACAAAAATGTGTATATAATATAAACAAATAAATTTCCCCTGAATATGCGGTTATAATAATATACTAATAGCAATAATAAATTTTTATTTTGTGTGAAGGCCCATATAAAATACGTAAATACGAAAGCAAAACACAAAAATAAAACGAGGCACATAAATTGTGACTATAAAACAGCAAAATATCACGATACAAGGTTGACAAAAATGCAAGTTTCTAATACATATACATATCAGATACGTAAGGTATCTATTACATTATCCGTGAATATATAAATATATATACACACACCCCACGAAAATCACTTAAGAATAAACTTTGTCTACAATACATCATCGCTTATATACATCACTTAAACTTATATCCATATTATTAGCATATTATATGTTAACATATTATGTCCAGAAGAGTGAAAATAAAAAGATATAAGGATACTCTCATACAACTAAAAACAGCTCACTCGTGAAATGCTCTGCAAGTGTAAGAAGCATTTGTATTTTGTTTTCTACATTCGCAACGCATTCAAATAAAAAGACTCGTTTGGCGTTCTTTTGAAGAGAAAATAACATATTCAATGCGATATTGTATATTCAATGTTTTCCTATTCAAGAGCTACCAGTTGAGGACACCAGAGCAAACAATAGACCGGAAAGCAAATAGGAAAGATCAAGGGAGATTTATTCAAACATGAAAACACAACACACAAATACAAGAACAAAACATAAATTTAAATATACGAATCTCGCGAGCTTCACCCCTTACGTTCCCAATTTTCGAATATTTTAGCGAAAATTTCGTAATCAAATATCTCCGCAACCCATAATAAGCACGAGAATGATAATAAAGCGATTCACCTGTATTGGTTTAAAAATTAATTCGACAGTTCGCGCAATTTGATGCATATCGAAACATTGTAATCCTGAGATATTATTCAATTTCAATTATCGCAAAGTTGTTGTTTGACGAGAAGTCTGCGTTTAATTTAAAATCGAATCACGATGTGTATCAACTTTATGTCATTATTTGAAAATAGTATTCCATTGATAGTTACTCTTCGTAACTCTCTGCTTCATCCGATTTGCCTTTCTGTTTATTTGAATTTTGTATCCAAGACGACTTCATGAAGCGTTTAAGATGGAATTTAACGCGATCTGAATAAACAGAGATATATTTATATACGCTCCGAATTTCTAACACTCCAATCTAACAAGTCATAAGCAAAAGGCTATGGTGTGCTCATTCGGTTTGTAAATTATTTACATAATGAAAGGAACGAATTTGTTAAACAGCTTGTTATTACCTTTCAAGTTAATTATAATGTACATAAATTATGAGAGCGTAATGCTTCTAAGTTGGGACATGCCAAAAGCTTTTTAAGAATCAAATTTTCGATTTCGATAAGGCCCTGCCGTACCGTCATGGCAATATATTCACCTAACGTGACGTTAATCCGGGTTCGGCTCCCAATGATGCAAAAAAGGGGAAAAATCTTAACCGGCTAACACTTCTCACTGTAATCCGAGGTTGGTTCCCTAGGCATTAATAATTTTGGATCCCTCTGAAAACTCAAGGTCTCGGAGCAGCATGGCCTTTGCCCTCCTTCCACCTTGTGAAAACAAATTTCCACTGAAATTTGGAATAAAAATAATTCAGTAAATTTTTTGTCCATCAGGGCATAACCGAAAATTATATCAATGCGCTTTCAATATGGAGAAAACGTAAACCGTTTCATTCAACAATAGATAAATAATGGTAGGGAATATGGTAAGGATGACATATTGAAAGCGTCTTCATTCTCTTTTAAATTTGAGTCATTTTATCATAGTCTGAAAAAAAAAAAAAGATTTATCTCAACTCTATGCACAAGCAACAAAAAATCGTCTTAAAATAAACGTCGCACGCCTTTAAACACAATAAAATTACAATACTGAATTTTTTAGATAACTGATCGTAGTATTTTTCTTTACGAGATATGAGCTCAAGAGTTCGTTTAAAAAAAATCAAGGTGCTGGATATGCGTCTTTTTCTCAGAGTTGATGCGGCCATTAAATCTGGAAACCCGAACCCAAACGATTGTAACTGCACCTTACCGAAATGCCAAGTGAAATTTTACGACACAACGACATTTACCAAAATTGCGCTTTAAATCTCTCATCCAATCTCCATTTCTCTCACGAATCTCCATGCCCCACAGATACTCAAACTGTCTTAATGTCCCAAGTTTCGCTACCTTTTTTCACTGAAAGCAGAAAGAAAAACTTAGTTGCAGTAAGGCACAGCTGAACGAAGTCCTTCTTGCGCGTACTAAACATCTTGTTCATCTTAATGCTGAGGAACACGTTTCTGAGGAAAGCTTTTCCCCCGGCAATTTGATTAACGCAGACTGCCTAAAAGCAAAACTGCCCTTTTAAAACGTCATTTGCCAGCATGAAGAAAGCAACTGATATTGTCGACGCAAGAGGACGCCCCAATCGATATCGATTGACAGTTTTCTTCTTATTCTCCCGCTTTTCTTCGCAGGTGAAGGAAACTTTGGCGAATGTGCCAACAACGCGTAAAATAAAAATATATATAAAAAAAGGAAGAAATAAGAAGAAAGGTGAGGTGGGGTTACTGTGAAAAAAAATACAGAAATTTTTCTTCTTACTCCCTTTTACCACTCTTCTCCCTTCCTCTTCTTTAGAGTTAGGTTGCTTGCGTAACGCGGATAAAAGATCAACGAAATTAGGAAGAAATCTTGCTATGGATATTTAAATATTTTTACTTCTGCTATACATTAAGTTTTCTGCAGACAAACCAGCAGCCAATCAGGGGTTTTACCGTCAGTGAAGCAAATAGTCAGGCAAACCCTATGTTTGAATACAGATTTTCCTTCTTATAAATTTTGCTTAAAATGTTCAAAACTAACAGATTTTTTAGTCCGAGAGTTAAATATAATTTACGATCTTATGTTAATTTTACGCATATAAAATTAAAAGCAGACCTATGACTATAACCAGAATACAAAATGTATTTCATAGACGATAGCCTGACAAGAGTGCGACATATGTATAACCACAGGCGAATATTAAAATTATCTCGATTGAACCAATCTATAATACATACACTCATGAACAGTTGAATTAGAGACAATTGCCGTGTTGGCAAAACGGCATTGTGGTCACCCAGGAGAATGGAATAGTGCCACGTCATGCATAATAAGGATATCATCAGATTGTACATTGACAGTCTAATTAACAGTAGAGCATAGAATGGGGAAGAAACAAGATCTCAGCGCATTTGATCACTATCAGATCATTAGAGCCAAACGCATGAAGTATATTATCTTCGAAGTCGTGCAAGCACTAGGATTTTCGCGGGACACCACGTGTGAAGCGCGTCGTGAGTACATGGATTCGAATAAAAACCACAGTCGCCAAGGACAGCTATCGTGGCGTACAACGTGGCTATGACGGGGGACGCTGTCTGCTAGCTCAGATAGCAAGAGCGGATAGAAAAGCCATAATGCAGCAGATCACTGGCCAATTAATTTCTTGGCTACAATCACCTATGAGCAGCCATACCATCCAAAATCATCTCCTCGCTATGAGATATAAAAGCTGCCGTTCCACTAGGATACATCTGCTCACTGCATGTCATAAGGCGCAATGATTAACATGGGCACGGAGCATCGCCATTGGAAAAAATGTCACCCGGACTGATAAGTTGAGGTACATGCCGATGATAGGGTATAAATGCGTCGCCAAGCACATGAAGCGATGGATTACTTGTGTCCGCAGGGTACAATTTAGGCAGGTGGTGGTGGTATCCTCATGTGGGGACTGTTTACGTGAGGTGAAGTGGGTCCCCTGGTACATGTGCCATTGTCCCTCACTGGCGAATGATACAGAGACCTGTTGGAAGATCATATGCACCCATGCGCCTACTACACACTTCAGGAGACCTGTACTAACAGCAATAAAATACAGCAGCCCACCTCTCCTGAATTGTGACTGAGTGGTTGGATAAACGCTCCACAGACATGAGGATGCTTGTCTGGTCCCCGAGGTCACCCGACCTCAACACTATTTAACACATCTGGGATGCTGTCAACAGGGATGTGTGCACCGTGAATCTTGCTACGATCTCCGTTCGTTGTGGGAGGTTAGGCAGCGGGCATGGGTCTTTGTTATATTACGTTAAAAAAAAAGGAGAAAGGTGCATGTATACTAAATAAAGTTGAAATTGCAACACCATGAAATGGACGTGAAATTCGCCCAAAGCTCATGGACAAAGCTAGTTAGTTGGCAAATAAGACATGACAGTATTTTCAGAACATAGTTACTGCGCAAAAAAATGCTTGCATGGCCATAATGCTACGGAATAGCAACTCCATAGGCAGTGATACACTTCGTTATCCATCACGTCATTGAATCATACAGATGTATAGAATCTTGCAGTACAACGAGTCATACTTGACCAACCTGCTAAAAAATATTTACTGTTGTCTGCGGAATTTGTTCATTTGTTGAAGCTTGTAGAATATGTTCCGGACATTTTCTATTGGGGATAAATCTAGAGATCTGGTAGGCAATGTTAGCATGTTGGGTATCTCGTTGACAATCAATGATGACCATGAGATGTTTACCATGCGGGCACGGGCGTTAACGTACTGAATAAAACGTTACCCATGCCCATAATGAAGGGTAGTTCCTTGGGTTACAAGGTGTCATAAACATATCGGAAGACTTAAATTGGCTACAATACGCACCAACCAGTCTGGGCCGACTATAATGCCCTGTGACCACCCCAATACGCGTATCACGCCATCGTCGGAACTTAGGAAATATCGGGATTCATCACCGAAGACATATTGCCATTCCTAGATCATCAGAAATGAACTTAAGTTATATGGCACCCTATGAGAGGCCAAAATTTGGCACCCCTTCCAAATATGGCTTTTTTCAGAACAGTCATGTTTGGTGCTTTTAGTTTAGGATCTTTTATGCCTACTATGAAAACGAAGAACGAAAACCACTATAACAGTTAAAAATTTCCTTATAATAACAACAAAAAATTCCTCTACAGAAACTTCCTGAAGAGATAATTCCTAATATCTTTCTTAGTTTCATATTGTTACTTTCTTGGAAAAAAGCTTTGTCACTTTCATATACACTAACAATTAGTGTATACGAAGGTGATAAAACCTTTTTCAATAAAAGTTAGTGACTAACTTAAACATATCTAGTAAAGGATAACTTACGCCAAGATTATGTAATGCGGTTTATTAAAAAAAGTTTACAACTCTAAATTTTAAAATTTTAATATGCTAAACTTTATAAAATGCTTTTGAAAGCAGCAAGAAGTGAATTAATAACAAAATACAGAATTTGTTAAAATTTCCTAACAAAAGGTATCTTTCGAGCCTCTTCATATGCAAATTTGTGTACCGTTTGTGTTATGTCGAACTCATAGGAGATATTACTTTCCATGGAGAGAATAGCAGATAAGAGTATATAACCACTAGTTTTAATTTCAAGAAGGTCTTAAGTATAATTACTCTATTTTTAGAATTTATAAAACATCAGTTTGATATATTTTCGTTAGAAGAAAAATAATCAAAATAACCGCTCAACAAAAATGCATGGAACGTATACATTACAGCATACCCAGTTTTACCTCATATCAGCTACAGTGCCTTCAGGATTTCTGCGAAATATTAACCATCTGCAAACGTCGTCCTAAACTTCTCGGATGTTGCGTTAACATCACAAAGAAGTACACAGGTTCTTTAATAAAAATATTTATATTTTCATTATTACGGCGCGTAACCTATAGATGCAATAATTCTTGTCAAAGTTATGTAACAATCTCTTTAGTCAATGGATTATATATCGGGTAATATATTATACATGGTTATAGCATCAAATATCAGTTAAGTAACCAAAAAAGCATGCTATTGTATGATCCCCATAGGCAGGGCATACATAATTTAATGCAATATGCATCAACACATTGAAGGAACCCTTTATCTAGCGAACGATTTAGAAGTCCTTGTTTCGATTATTTTAATTTGTCCCTATTAAGGCAACAGTCCGCTATACGTGGAAACGCAATTCACGACCGAAATAGGTTTCTGCATACGTCGCTCATGCCCTGCATGCTCAGTGTTCAATAGGATGAACGTCATCGGATATGAATTTATACAAGTAAAGTAGGACTTACTTATTGGTTGAAGGTAGCCACACGACAGACATGTGGCAACATAGGACGCAGAGGTTGTATACCCTTCTAATTTCACGAAGATCGTGGAAGCCATAAAATCATCGTCGTCATCACAGGAGTCGAGAAAGGGGCTATATGGACGAAGCTGCCACAAAATGGCTAGATGGGGGAACGGGTCCTCGGAACTCCACCATTTCATTCAGGAGCAGACTGGGTCCTCTCAAAGGGCGCATGCCTTGGATTTTCGGAGGCGTGAGTCCTATCGCCCAAGAGGACGCACCAGGGGCCGGCGGCGCAGTCCGCCCCTTATATAAATGCAACTAGGGGTTGTTTTTCTCCTATGCCTGCTCCTAAATACTTCTTCCCTTTCCATCGGTGTGTCGCTTTGTTTTATATAACCCATTTTTAGGCTCAGAACTGGAAAAAGAAAAAAGCATTCCCATGCCAGAAAATCGTACTTGCAATCCTGTAAAGGGAACCATTAACTTCACTCGCTTTTTAGACAAGAGGTCCTGAGTTCGAGTCCCCTTCAAACAGATGTCATTATTATATCGCCATTTTTTCTAAGTTCATCCATTTCGTCATTCCAATTGCATAAAATGGAATATATTTTTCTGAACTAAATTAAAATTTCTCAACATTTTTAAGCCGAATACGTCATTTTTAAAAGTTAAGCAAAATCGTATTTTTAAGCACTATTTTCCTCCCAATCTTTTTTATTTTTAATGCTAATGCAAATATTTTTTTAACCTAAGCTGGCTGTTAAACGTTTTTTCACTTTCATTCGGTGTGTTGCTTCATTTCATACAATTTTCCTTTTTTTAAGCTCAGAACTAAAAAAAAAGCGTTTGCATACCGAAAATCGTATTTGCCACTCCGTAAAGGGAACTGGTGACGTCACACGCTTCTCAGCCAACAGGTCCCGAGTTCGAGACCCCTACACGCAGAAACCATTGTCGCCATTTTCTCGAAATACATGCGTTCGACAAGCTGTAAATTGCATAAAATAGAACACATTTTCTGCCTCCCCATGCATAATTTTCCACATTTTAAACGAATGTGCTATTTTTAAATCAGTGTTAAGAATCACCAAAACTTGGTTTTTAGATACAGTTTTCCCCTCTAACATTTTTTATCCTACATTAATGCAAATAGAATTTTGTTCCGTTATATCTGTACTTGTACGTTTTCCCTTTTCATTCGGTGTTCCGTTTCGTACGATCAAATTTCCTTTTTTTAGGCGCAAAATTAAAAAAAAAAGGCATTCCCATGCCGGGGATTATAATTACGACCCTATGTAGTATCACGGTGACGTCACTTGTACCTCAGCCAAGAGGTCGCAAATGTGAGTCCCCTACACGCATTAGCGAATGTTTCCAATTTTTCAAATTTCATCAGTTCGACAAGCTGTAAATTATGTAAAATAGAAAAAAAATTCTACATCTCTTGCATATTTTGTCACATTTTAAAACGGGTGCATTTTTAAAAGTCACACAAAATCATATTTTTAAGCAATCCTTTCCCTGTAACTTTTCTTATATTTAATGTAAATGCAAATAAGAGTTGTTTTTCTTATGCCTACTCCTAAATACTTTTCCCCTTTCCATCGGTATGTCGCTTCGTTTTATAGATCCAATATTTCTTTTTTTATGCTCAGAACTTCAAAAAGAAGTATTCCCATGCCAAGAATCGCACTTGCGACCATGTATAGGGAACTGGTGAAGTCACTAGCTTCTCAGAGAGAGAGAGGTCCAACAAGTCCCGAGTCCCCTTCACGCAGAAGCCACTGTCGCCATTTTTTCAAATTTCATCCTCTTTAACAGCCATAAATTGACTAAAATAGAACACATTTATCTGGACTAGATGCAAGATTTGCACATTTTTTGGATAAGTATGCCATTTTTAAATAAATTTTTGAAAGTTATGCAAAATCGTATTTTTAAGCACTCTTACCCTTCTTTTATTTTTATTGTTAATGCAAATAAGATAGTTTTTTTTAACCTAAGCTGGCTCTTAAATGTTTTTTCAGTTTCATTCAGTGTGCCGCTTCATTTCATGGAACCAATTTTCTTTTTTTGTAGGCTCGGAATAAAAAAAAAGCATTCCCATGCCGTAAATCGTACTTGCGACCCAGTATAGGGTACCTTTGACGTCACTCGCTTCTCAGTCAAGAGATCCAGAGTTAGAATCCCCTACACACAGAAGTCATTATCGCCATTTATTCAAATTTCATCCTTTTTAACAGCCATAAATTGTATAAAATAGAACGCATTTTTCCGGACTAAATGTGCATTTTTAGACGAATATGTCATTTTTAAATCAATTTTAAGAACCACGCAAAATTTAATTTTTGAACAAAGTTTTTCTCCCTTACGTTTTTTTATCCTAGGTTAATGCAAATAGACTTTTTTTCCCCTCAGGCCTGGTCTTGAATGTTTTTCCCTCACTTCATTTCACAGGATCGAACTACCCTTTTTTAGGCTCAAAATTAAAACAGGGTGTCTACCCAAATTCTATTTCAAACTTCCCTGACTTTTCCAGGTTTCCAGACCAAATGTTAATCGATTTCCAGTTACTAATTACAGTAAACAACACACAATGCACTAAAATTTGCGCAATCAAAATAAGTTTGAAGGCCATGAAATCGATTAATGCAAACCCTAAAGCCAGTTATAACTCAATTGTAGTGAATTTACAAATTCAAAAGCTGTATTAAAAAGTGTATTTCTTTACACTAAAAACTTGCACTAATTAAATATTTACAGCAACATTTCCATTCCACCCTTTTTGAGTTCATTATAAAAGAGTTTAACTATATAATCGCAAAGCTGATGCTTCATCTTCTATTTCATTTAAAATGTGTATGACTATATACACTGAAGTGCCAGAAAAACTGGTACACCTACCTAATATCGTGTAGCGCCCAGCATGGATTCATGAGGTTGTCTCCATACCCATACACGTCCATCCGCCTGATGCAATTGGAAACGAGACTCGTCAGACCAGGCAACGTGTTTCCAGTCATCAACAGTCCAATGGCGGTGTTGGCGGACCCAGACGAGGCGTAAAGCTTTGTGCCGTGCAGTCAACAATGGTACACGAGTGGACCTTCGGCTCCGAAAGCCCATATCAATGATGGTTCGTTGAACAGTTCGCACGCTGACACTTGTTGATGCCCCAGCATTGAAATCCGCGGCAATTTGAGGAAGTGTTGCACGTCTATCTCGTTTAACGATTCTCGTCAGTCGTCGAATGTCCCGTTCTTTCAAGGTCTTTTTCCGGCCGCACCGCTGTCGGAGATTTGATGTTTTACCGGATTCCTGATATTCACGGTATACCCGTGAAATGGTCGTACGCGAAAATCCAAATTTTGTCGCTATCTCGGAGATGCTATGTCCCATCTCTCTTGTGCCGACTATAACGCCACGTTCAAAATCACTTAAATCTTGATAACCTGCCATTGTAGCGGCAAGAACCGATCTAACAGCTTTGCCAGACATCTCTTGTCTTATATAGGCGCTGCCGACCGCATCGCGTTACGCTGATTGGTTGCAAAGCTCCGTTATTTGCATACGCACGCCTGTACCAGTTTTTCTGGCATTTCAATGTATGAACAAAAGGAGATTGGTATAATAAAAATTACTTACAGATTAAATAATTTAGCTAAAAACACTTTTTGTTTTTCAAGTTTTAGTTATATATTTGGCAAACATTTTCTCCTGAGAAATATATAGGCTTAATAATTTTATATAAATTATATTAGTTTTGGTGCAAAATGGTAACTTTTGGAAGAAGTTTAGTCAAAAGTACAAGTTTTTCAAATTTTTCAGTAGGTAATGTGGTATGAAAAGCACAGTTCAGGAAAATTATTTTAATAAGTTATTTATTATAACAATGAATTTTAAATTTCCCTGACTTTGGCCTTTGTATTTCAAATTTCCCTGATTTTTCCAGTCAGAAAAACTTCCCTGACTTTTCCAGATGAGTAGACACTGTTAAAAAAAAAAGGCAGTCCCATACCGGGGATAATAATTGGGACCCCATGTAGTGACACGGTGACGTCACTTTCCAATCAGCGAAGAGTTCACAGGTTCGAGTCCCCTACATGCAGTAGCCATTGACACCAATTTTTAAATTTTCATCAATTTGACAAGCTATAAATTGCATAGAATAGAAAACATTTTCGTGCGCCTCATGCATATTTTTGCACATTTTAAAACGGATACATACAGTATATCATTTTTAAATACACTCTTAAAAGTCACATAAAATCGTATTTTTTAGCAATTTTTTCTTTCTAACTTTCCTTATAAGTTATGTCACCCAGGGGCACATTGAGTCCTCTCAAAAGGCACAAGTCTTATTGCCCATGAGGGCGCACCAGCCCGTGGGCCCTATCTGCCCCTGATTTCATTCCAACAGCTACACTAATTGGCATAGACACTAACGGGATATATTGTCACCATTACGGAGCGAATAATATTTAACTAAGGAGAACGGTCGCCACATTTGCACAAAGTTATCTCCACCACAACAGCCGGACTCAGCATCAATCTCGAACACCCAAATCTCACTTCCCTGCGGCTTAAGTCCACCTTGCCGGCTGTTTCTAGACTCTTCTATGCCTCGGGCATGGCCAGAAGCGACAGCTGTCTATTCTCACATCTTCGGAACGTGGGTACGTTAGCTTTACCCCCTTTTAGAAATTTCTCAAATGCTGTTCCTTGGCGACTCCGTACACCCGTTGGTTGCCGGACTTGTTGGATTGGATGAAAATGGACTCTTCATTCTGATTGGCTAAAACTTGAATATTTCTAACTTCAACGAAATTTCATATTTTCTCTACAATATAAATCTTTGATGCTTTACTAGTTTACTCTAACCTTTACTCTCTTTGTGTCACATTCTCTATTAATGTTGATCTTTCACACTATCCCAATACCCTCTGCTCTCTTGAAAACAAATCGGTTGAAAAGACAGACGTTCATCCCCAAGACTGAGTAATTTGGCCGTTACGTGCACTTTATCATTATACCACCATTTGTTAACTGATGTACAGAATATTTACTACTCACGAGTTAAAAAGCCAATAAACCCTCATCGTCATTACGAAAACCCTATCATCGCCCTTTAGCGAAGGTTATATGGCTAAAAATGTTGTACTCTTAGGGATGGCAAATTTTGAAAATGTATCCATATATAGGAGAAAAAAAATATCAGACATTTTGATAAATGTTCAAATATATCGATATATTGAAGCTTTTTATTGTTTCTAACAAATAGTGCCTATTTAGATATATTTTGTCAAGATATGGCTAATAAGATGCTCATACCTAGCTAAAAAATATGACTAAATTTCTGCTTTCATGGCTGAGTTTGTTTTTTTTCTTTTAATTACGCAAATTAATGTTTGTGTCTAAAGCTCTTTGTATCTGGAGAATGATTAAATTATTAGATATTTATTAGTTACTATTATAAAACCTCAGTTAAGAAACCAAGTGCAACTAAATGTACTCTCACTGCTATATTGTCCATCCAAAATCACGATTACTTTGGCATTGTTTATTTATTAATGAGAAAGCAA
>QLNU02015360.1:71560290-71590519 GCA_006491805.2 Dysdera silvatica
ACATCTTTCAGACACCGTCCTATAAAGTTTCAATTCAGTAACCTTTTGTCCTGACACCAAGTGTTAATAAGTGTTATTTATTATATGATTGATGTCTCCAACTAACAAACGGTTCAAAGCATAGTACCTACATTTATTTTTTAATTTGTTTATTTTTCCAGAGGGAGGGCGGTGGTAGAGGGCAGGTAAGCCGTACTCAAATCAATGCTTTTCGTTAAATATTAATAGCACTTTTCACGTTGAAAAATCTGGCCGGTGGGTGGGGCAACTTCGAAAGCCCTATTCCACTATTCGAATTTTATGGATGTCGATCCTGCAATTTGCAAAACACGTTGAAAACGATAAATGATGACTGGAAAAGCTCGAAGCAGAAACAGTATTGGCTTTAAAATGAGGGATACTGCACGTGTGATGTTCGCCAAGTCCCCCGTAGTTAAATCATTGATACACGCATTGAGGAGAGTAAGACTAACTTTTTTTTGTTAAATAATGATACATGAATAATTATTTTGCTGGGGAATGATATAGATAGAACAGAAATGCAGTTTTTTTTTTTTTATGAAGATTATTACCTTTAATCCGGCTTGAAGTTCTAATGTATAATTATAGATTTTATACGCAAAATTTTTTGTTCATAACAGGCTTCGTTGGGAACTATTTTCTTTCACATAGGAATACATCGTGTAGCATAACCCATGTAGCCAGGTTGAGTTTGCCGAAAGTACATACAGCTTGCAAGGTAATTTAATTTTCATATCTTTTGGCCCACAGGCTGAAGAAATAAAAAATTGAAATTGGCCCGGGATGAAAACTAATTGAGAACCATTGGCGTGTCGTTTCATACGGTCATAAAAACATACGATCTGATGGACTTAGAGCATGGAATGATTACACGCAACAGTGATGCTAGCACTAGCAAAACAGCTGTATCGCTGAATTGTTCAAGGGTATCAGTTGTTAGGCAGTGGTTCCCAATCTTCTTCAAGCCATCACCCACTTTTACAGTACTCAAATACTCCGCAACCCCTTTTATAGTAACCAAACGATATTTATAGCCCCTCTGTCTGCCACCGCAACATTTGCATAATAAAAGCATTTTTAACAGAGTAAGGAAAACACATTAAATATAAAAATATATTAATTTTATATATATACTAATTTATATTATAGATATAAAATTAACAACCGTTAGTAGAATATTGCAATGTGTGTAGCCATGTTGAAATATAAAAGCGTTGGAAACATTTGGTATAAAATTCCTTACAAAAATAATTGCAACTAAAAATAGTTGTGGTGACCCCCACAGAAACCTCTTTGTGGCCCCCACGTTGGGAACCACTGTGTTAAGGTTTATACAAAGTAGACCAACAGATAAAGTTGGTTGGTTTTATTTTTATGGTGCAAGAACAGCAACCAGCAAATAAACTGGGTTGGAGAAAGAAATTCCTTGTGCACACATACATTGTGAACGATCTGATTTGGATTGTTCACAATGTATGCATGTGAGAGATGCACATATATGCACTGTTACTAGTCAGTTAGCAGAACAAAATTGCCCATTTTCCATTTTACTTAAGCAGTTAGTAACCATTTATAACCACAGGTTCTGCACTCAAAACCAGTTTTTTCAGTTGGTTTACTATGTACACTTTTACAGTCGCTGCATGTAACTGTTTTGCCAATGTTTAAACAACTGCAGCGAGTGCCCACAATCATTCCAAGTTCAGTTTGTCACATTTATCCATTATGTCATAAGTGGTATGCTTCATTAGTCTGCATATATGTCTTCCCATCCTTATACAGAATCAGACATCCTATATCAGTATTACTCACAAAAAACAGCTACTTTACATAAAACCACCTGATAGTTATAATTTGGGCACAGTATGTGTGTATATATATGTATATACAGGGTGGTTGTAAAGTAACTTCCCATATGTAAAAGACCCTAGGAAGAGGAATTTTCAAGGTATCGTAATGAAACTTAAGATGTAGACATATCAAGGTGTACGCTCCATAATTACATAAATTTAAGCTACTACGGTTATGGGGTTCCCACTCTTTTTCCAAAGTAAAAAATATGGAATTTCTAAGGACCTCAATGATATTTTCTAAGGACCAACTGAGGTATGCCAAAAACCATATTGCATCACAATAAACTAAGTCAATAGTTCTCAAACTTTTTACTCTTGTGTCCCCTTTACACTTACATACAGATGTTACACCCCTTTTTCACTTACATGTAGACATCATGCACCTCCTTAATGCAACTCCCTAGTATATGAATAAAAATATTTTGTCTGCTTAGTGCATGTATTTTTGCACATATGTATATGTTAATCGTAAGAAAACGTTCAAAAATTAGAACAGTTTTCTTTAAATAAATCAGTATATAATTCAACACAAAATAACACTTTGGCTTTTAAACAAATTAGTGTTTTCTTTATCAAAATGCACAACTTGATTTCCTTTGTGTTCTACAAAAAAAAAAAAAGGAGTCATTAGCATTTATATACTGATGGTAGTGAGCAATCTATATTAAATATGACAGTTTTATTAGATATATACTTTAACTTAATGATCTTAATTATTTTGAGCATAATGCTAAAATAGTTAACCTTACTGATGCCAAGATATTGCTGTATTGCTTGTCTAAGCAAGCGAGTGTAAAGGACTAGTAGATGCTTTTTATAACATTATATACAATCCCCACTTCAGTAAACTTTGTTCTCAGAAAAAAGAACATCCATTACATTAAATATAAACATTACCTTTACTTGAGAAAAATTACACCAGCAAACAACAAGCAAGTGCAATTAATGTAAATACTACTATAATATTGATTTTAAAAAATGTGCTTCAATGGCGTCATAAGGTAAGAGGTTTGGGATGCAATCTTTTTCAAACCCAACAACTAATTTTAAATGGTGTCAATGCAGAAAATACTTCCCACTGTTTTACTGTAAGTACTCCCAGACCATCATATGACTATAGTCTTTCGCCTTTATTTGCTATAGTTTATTTTAATTGTGTCTGTGCATGCATATGCAATCACACAACACATCCCCACTATCGGAATGAAAGGTAGAAAGCCATGATTGAATCGTCCCTGTCAATCATGTTCCGATTTTGTAAAAAATAATGAGTTTTAAGGACTGTTGATGAAAACTAACTACTTTTAAGGGCACGTAAAAATGAAAACCAAAAGTAAGGCGTTCTTAAGGACCCGTAAGAACCCTGTGTTACAGTTACCAAATTTCAAATGGCAACACACCTTTTTTATATTATCTCAACGTGATCAGCACTGTGGAAAACTACAAATGCCATTGAAAGTTTTACTTTAACTGGAAAAACGGTTATACAAGAACAGTATCAAATAAGATGAATGTGAATGGCAAAACCTGTAATTTTGCAAAATTTTCAAAATATGTAACACGTCATCACCTGTAATGCTGACCATATCAAGCACTGCTAAATAAACGTTAAATGGCATGGTTTCTTGTTGCCTTTCTTTCTTATGCTGTCGTTCACACTCCTTTGATACTGCTCTTGAACAGACATTTTTAGAATCACAGGAAAACTTTCAATGGCATTTGGGGTTGTTCACAGTGCTGATGGTATTATAACAATACAGAAAGAGTGTTACCATTTGAAATTTTCGAAATTTGGTAACTGTAACAGTAACCATGGTAGCTTAATTTTTTTATGTATGTAATTCTAGAGCGCACACCTTGAAATGTCTACATTTCAAGTTCCATATTGATACCTTGAAAATTCTGCTCCCTAGGGTCTCTTAGATAGGGTAAGTTACTTTATAACTACCCTATATATATAATACAGGCTGCCCCATCAGTTTGGACAGATTTAAAAAAAAAAATGTAAAAAGTGAAGAAATTGGTGTACCAGAATGTGATTTACACCTTCAGATTTGTCAAAGTGTAGGGGGGTACCCACGTATTTTAAATGTTTAACCTCTTAGATTATAGTTTATTGAATTTTATAGAAAAAAGGAGAAACATCAGTTTTCCTATGAACTGATTGTTTGTTTGGCTTTTTTATGGCGCAAGAGCATCTGGGCTATACTGCGCCAGGACTGATAGTAAGACTTTTTTAAATATGTAACAACAGACAACTGAGTGCACCATTGAGAAATAAGGACAAGGTTGGATTGTAAATAGTAATTATTATTGATATTTTTCATTATAAATGATAAAATCATCTGCAAATAGTTAAATCGGGACAGAGACAAACGGTAAAATATCATTTATGAAAATTAGGAATAAAAGGGGAGATAAAACCACACCCTCTATGGGAAGTGCCTGAGTGAATATCCAACAAACTAGAATTAGTGTTGAATACATGAATCAATTGCATCCTTTTAGGAAAGCTTCAAGCAATAATTTGGCTATAAAGGTCAAATGCATGAATGTTGAGAATTAGTTTGCAATGTAGAACTCTGCCAAATGCTTTGGAAAAATTGAGAAATACGACATCTGTTTGAGTATTGTTATCAATGGATGTAGGTCCTGCAGTGGTGACATGTTTGCTTAGTACGCCATTAACTTTGGTTTGATTATCAACAGAGCCGGAATAGAAAGCTTAACCACAAGCTGCTCACTGTAATCAGGGGGTTGGTTCCTTAGGCCGTAAGGCCCCTTAAGAAGTTTGGATTCCTTGGAAAACTGTAGGTCCTGACAGAGCATAACCTTCGTTGTCCTTGCACCTTAACCTACCGAAAGCCTATTAATAGGCTATATATATATATATACATATATATATACATAGATGCAAGCGGTAGGTAAAGTGTTAAGACAAATAAATGCATATAGCCAGATTATGCATAAAATTTAGTAATTGTGTAATACTTAAATGACCCTGGCTATTATTTAAGGACGATTTTTTCCTGATGCCAATTAATAAAAATCTAGTAGAAATTATAAGTACTAAACACTTTGGAAGACATTATGCAAAATGCTCATTTTCTAATGAAACACTTTTAGTAAAATTTACATTTTAGAGTGATTAAAATTTTAAAATCATTTGAAACATGAAATTTGTTGCAAGGATAATATATATATATTTTTTTAATTCAAGTGCCATTTACATCAATGGCTTGATTACCATAGCTATAGAGTTATATTGGCCTGTGAGGGCCCAAGACCTCTTCCCCCACACAATTTGAAATAAATTAAAATTTTACATATATTGCAATGTATAAATGTATATATGTGCTTGAGCCCTCTCCAATAACTGTGAAAACTATGTTGCTGTTGATTACCAATCATCATCACAATCATCCTTTAACTGACTTAACAAAACATCATTGATCTGTTTCCGGGGATTGTATTCGAGATCTGATTTTACAGCACCAGCTTCAGAAAGCATCCATTCAAGTTCTGGAATGGAGAAAACAGAACAAATCATCAAATAAATTATATAGTACTTTCCATGTGTGCAGGGCCAACATAACTAATTTTTAAAAATCCATTAATGCACAAATTAACATATCAGACAGTAGTACTAAAAAAATCTTGACGTATACTTCTGATGAAATATCTTTCCAATATTTCTAGATTCTATTGACAAATGAATTTAGCAATTATAAAAAATACATTATGCACTTTATATACACACACATTACTCAGCCATCCCATGTTAGAAACAGATTTCTGTCCAATCACTGAAGTTAGGCAACTTCCTTTAGTCTGTTAGCATGGTCCATATTTAGGGAAGTGGCTACTTACGGCAGGCCTCACAATGTGGGGTCAAGGTCTGGATTCCTCGTTAATCTGTAGGTCCAACTCACCAACCTGCCTAGCCTGTGTGGTGAACTCAAGGTTACTTCCCCCAAGACACATTATGTATGCATATTCGATGACCCACATAGAAAGACTTTCTTTAACTTTTTTTTTTAAAGTTCTATAATTATGAGCTGGTGAATTTCATTTTACCATGAAAGTGTGGTGTGAAATAAACAAGGAATCCAACATTTTTCATTCCCATTATAAAATTCTTATCCCATATTCAGAAACTTTCAAGAACGTTCAGAAAACAATGTGTGGAGTATTATAATATATTTATTAAATAAGTAAACATATAATTTTTTATCAATGTTTTGGAAAATAAAAGCTAAAGTATCAAAAACGTTCAATTTAAATGTACTAATCTATTTAAAAAAAAAAATTGGGGGAGGGGTCAAATAATAACAATTTAAACATGGACCTTAAATGTGTTCAAGTCACAGCCTATTTCTGCAAAATTGTCATACTAATAAGAAATAAGCAACAAATTTGTTGGTATACCAACTATTATACTAAAGTACAGTGGTGCCTCAGTGTACATCCGCTTTGTTTTAAGCCCAACTTGGTATGAGTCCTGTTTAGATGCGAAAAATTTTGCTTGGTATATGTCCTTTGTTTGGAATATGACTTGCATGCCAGAACTTGTATGAGTCAAAATGAGTCATGAAACCACATGCTACCCTTGTTTATCTCAGGGTAAAGTGAGGTTAAATTTTCATTTATTTCATCCAATTGCTTTTGCATTTATGTATTTTAGTATTAAGCAGTGTTCAAATTATTTTATACAACCCCATCAATGTACAATATGTCGATAACAGTTTCTTTTTGATGGGGATGGATTAATCATTCTCCTTTTATTTCTTATAAGAAAAATTCATTTGGTGTAAATCCAAGGATCTGCAAACGATTGAAGACATATACTGAGGTACCACTGTACAGAAAATCGAAAAATAATTGTTCGGGAAAAGTTGCAAACAAATTAAATATGGAACTATGACAGGGTTCAAAATCTCGAATTAGCAACATCCGCAGCAAAAAAAGACTATATTCCTTTTCTTCATAAAAGAAAAGGTTTTTAAATTGCATAAATTTTATGCATAATACATAAAATTTGGCAAAATACTGAGCCTGCTGTTGCAGCTAATCTTTCCACAAACCAATACAGGATCGATTACTTCTGGAAATGCCGTTTTAAAGGTTTCATTGAGGATGGATATATATTGTAGAAATCATAATGACACTAGATTTAATGACTACCTGGAGATAACGAGGGAATTTTTATAAGAAGTTTGGTTTGCTATTCTACTCCATACTAAATATGTCGGTTATAAGGATATCCATCGTATATAACGACGAAACTTGCTATAATGACGGCGATTTTGTAGTCTACGTAGATTCTAAGCAGGGAAATTCGTATCGGATATAACGACGCGACTTGACAGTCATAAATCGGAACCACATGGGTTCGAGACAATACTAGAATCACACTGTTCTGTTCAAATAAAAGGAGAAGTCAGATGCATGGTTCTGTCAAGTGAACATTTTTTGTCAAACCTCTAATGCTAAATGCATAGCAAAATGTGAATGTATTTGAATTCTTTGTGTATAGTAAGTAGGTACTATTGTGTTCCGCAGATAGCAGAGGTGGTTGTCTATGTGCAAATAAATGGAAATGACATACCGTGTGTGATGGAATGATACACCATTCTAAATTAACTATATACAATATTGACAGAGAGTGACAGCCACAAAAAAGCTAACGGAGATTGTAAAATGACAGTAGTTACTCTCAGAAGTACGAAATATAGGAAGCGGTGTGTATATGATAACATTTCTAACAAAGAAAAACAAAAAGCCACATCGAATAAGCAAGAGGGAAGGGGAGCTCTGTGTACATTCATGTGTAATTTAAAACCAATGACTAATTAGCAACTGAGAAGCATTTTTAAAGTTATAGCAAAGTTTAATTATGAAATGTCGAAACGAAAATTGCAGATTTTTTCGGGGAAGTACAGGTATAGGCATACAGTTATATGGACTGTGGGATCTAAGCTTCCCCTCCCCCACATTCAGTAATTTGAAATAAATTGGAATTTTGCATATATTGTAATATATACTATGTGCCCCCCCACCCTCAATAATTTGAAAACTACGCACAGTGCATAGGCAAAGTAGTTCCTGACCTAAGGTTCTACCATTTTGGAATTAGAACTCAATAGGACCTTGAAGGAGCCATGTGTTATTAAATTTAAATGTCATTTTAAACCTGCTTATGTATAAGTGCCGGATAAAGGTTGGTTGGTTTGAATTTTATGGCACAAAGACAAAGAGTCATTCTGCATCAAATAAACGGAGAATGTGCACGGTTATAAAATAAAAATAAATTAAATCTAAAATGGTAAAAATATATTGAAAGCAATGTATTAAATGTACGAAATGAAACTATATAAAAAAAATCATATGAGATGGGAATAGTGAATATTAGATAAAAAGTTAAAAATGATTTCATGATTAAAAGAGTCACATAAAATGTCACAAAGGGTAAAATTATTTTGGTTAAAAGCTTATGACCGTTCCTGGTTAAAATTTATACAAGTGGTTAAAATGTGTAAAACATTTAATGGTTCACCACATGTGGCACACATTGAGGCATCTTCTCCCTTTAAAAGACGTTGATGGAAGAAGCGTATATGCCTGATGCGAAATCTAGCCAGAGTGACCTCTTTACGACGGTCACTTCTATAGCTAGACTGCCACACCTCAATAAGAGGTTTAATGTGGTGAAGCTTATTAAAAACTTGCTTGTCCAATTCCAACTGCCATTTTTCATATAGATGGGATGAGACATGAGTTTTAAAATCTTGAAATATAATGGTAATACACTCAGGTTCCACAGCTGCTGATTTTGCAGCAATGTCAGCCTGTTCATTGCTAATGATACCAACATGGCCTAGAACCCAACAGAATTTCACAATATACTGTGCGTTATTTATATTCATACGTTGTTTGTGAACTCTGTGGATTCCAGTGTGGTGCGAGATGTTGAATGAAGTCAAGTTTTGCAGAACGCTGAGTGAATCTGTACAGATGACAGCTGGAGATAAGGAATTAGCCAAGATGTATTGTAGAGCTAACCCAATGGCATGGATTTCTGCTGTGAAAATTGAGCAGAATTTTGGCAGTGGTTGACTCTGCATGACATCTCCACAGACAAATATCGCACCGACATATTCATACATTTTTGATGCACCTGTGAAAATAAAGGAGTAGCCTACATACATACTAGACAGATCAGCGAATGCCTGCCAGTAGGCTATGTCTGCGGTATTGTCTTTTGGACAGATGGACAAGTCCAAACAGCTGTCTACAGATATCAAATCAGGGAGGGATGATATTTGGCATCGATTCGGCTATCCTGGTTTTCGAAATGTCCAATTCACTAGCAGCATTTTCCATCCTCATGCCATAGGTTGGGATACTTGAAGGACAAGCATTAAAAGGTGAAATGAAACAAGGTTGAAGTGATGGCGATGCAGGATGATCTTTTAGTGACAAAATTTTAAAGTAATACTTGAGAGACAAACGTTAGCAACGTAAAATTAATGGAGGTTCTACAGCTTCAGAATATAAACTGGTGACTGGGAAAGTCCGAAAGGACCCATTACCCAGTTGTAGACCCTCAGGAAGTATGGGGTCAAGTTGTTTAAGTAACGACTGGCATACTGAGCTGTAGATCAGATAGCCATAATTTAATTTAGAGCAGATTAATGCCTTACACAGTCTCAGCAACGAGCGTTCGTCTGCCTGCTGCTGAATTTTCATCCCATAGCTCTCTAAAATAGAGCGGGTGTGAGATGTTAATTGCCATTTATTTTCTTAATTTTATCGCAAATTACCTTTGAATTTGTTGCAAACGTTACGTTAGAAACGCACCTTTTCCAAGAATCCTCCTTTGATTATTGTCGGATGGATCTCATCTTGGCTCTGGCTCTTTCGAATGCAATTAGATTTGTTTGCGTGGGGTATTAGCGAAATATACCCCATATCTTTTTCTTTATAAGCAATTTTACAGTCATGGTTCCACTAGAGTTTTGGTATTTTTGGAACAGTGTCAAGATTTTTGGAACTAAACGTTTTGCCGCCTGTTGAATGTGACCAGTGACCATTTTAACTGCTTCGTTAACGGTAGGGGTGTTTACCATACTGCTATTGATGTTTGTCAAACTATAAAAAAGTTCCCAGTTAGTTTTTTCAATTATCCATCTTGGGTTCAGGGATGGGGTACAGGAGCCCCGGCCAGTATATTTCAAGACAATACAGAAATGATCACTTCCCAGCAGATTTTGTTTGATTTCCCATGTCCAGACCAGAAGAAGAGCTGGTGAACAAACTAAGAGGTCTACTGCTGAGAAACTTCGGGTTGCGGAGTGCATGTGTGTGGGTGTTACGGTATTCATTATTGTGACTGGTTGTAAACAAAGGCTTCTATTACATGTCCTCTTTGATTGGTGTTCTCACAGTCCTGTAAAGTGTTGTGAGAGTTAAAATCTCCAAGAAGAAGGAATGGAGTTGGTAGCTGATTAACCTATTCAGAAAGGGAGTTTAAATTGATATTTTGATTCAGTGAAAGATATAAAGAACATATTGTGGTTTTAGTTGCTACTGAGACACGAATGGCTATTGCTTATAGTGGCAATGCTTGTAAGGGAAATTGATTTCTGACAATAACCGCAACACCTCCAGAAGCTCTATTATTGTATACATTGTCTTTCCTAACAACAATGCAATTTTGTATAGAAGCCGTATTGTTACTTTTAAGCAGTCTCCTGCATTGCAAGGCAGGCAGGTTGCATGGTTCCTCCTCTTTTGTCCTGATGAAATTTAAGGACTCTTCAAGGGCCTTACATTTTCAATACATTCAAAATAAGGGAAATACCCTCTTTTTTTTCCTTTTGCCAAAACTTGAAAAAAGGTTTTGGGAAAAATTCAAGGACCAACCACATTTTTGGCAGTTTTAAAGTATTTTTCAAGGGTCTCGACTTGGCAAAAAAAATTCAAGGACCGTGGGAACAATGAGGTTGACAGGTGTTAATAAGGTGTTTAATATCCTCTATGTTGCATCAGAAATCACGACAGTTCCATTGAATAATAGAGCACAGAGCCATTATGGATAGGTGATTGATCACATATCCTCAGTTTTACTTCCCGAATCAGCTTGTTGGCTTATCAGAGAAAACTTACTTTTCATAGAAATGGAGCGTATAACTTCAGCCTCCACTTTGGAAGAAAAGTTCTCACCACCTTCTAGAGAGATATCTTCCCAATTTTTTTTTTGTAATTTTTTTGAGTCTGTTTTCAGAAAATTCTCCCATCTGAGTTGTATTTTTTAGGAATATTTTTCTTTAATTTGCCCTTTTTTCTTTGTGTTAGTATTTAGTTTTGGTAGTTTGGTTATTTTATTTTCTGTAGTTGTTGGTCGGTCTGAGTTTGGTATTGTTTAGGTTGAAGCATCTTTTTGTGTGTGTTATGGTGGATTGGGTGACAGCTGAGGCATACAATTTTCTGAGATTGATTTGATTTAGTTACTACTGTTTTCTAGCTTCAGGGTACGGAAGGTGGTCAATAACTTTGATTTTAATTACTGCTTTTTCTTCCCTCAATTTTGGACAAGATCTTGAATATGTCACATGATCCCCTTTGCAGTTTATGCAGTTAAGGGTGGTTGATGGACATTCCTCGTCACCGTGACCAACAATGCCACATTTTGAATATGCAGCCTTACCATGGCATACGATCTTAGAATGTCCATATTTATCTTAGTTTTTTTTATATTTTTCACCTCTCCACGAATGCCTTTTATTGCCTTTGAAATAGCTAATGGTGATTGTTTTTAAAAATCTAGGTTACCCTAAGAAACTATAATAAATGTTGGGAGGATTTTTTTTTTTTTTTCGTACCAGGTCCGTCAGTTTTTTGTTGAATTCATCTAGTTTTAATGAACTAGAGGGAAGTATATGGTCACCGGCTGTGTTACCTTCATCGCAACTGGAAGGTTACGAGGTTTTGCTTGCAAGCATTAAGAAAGGAACCACTAAAAATTATATAAACCTGCCTCTCTTGCATGGCTGTAATCGGGGGATCTTCAGAGAAGCATGACGCAGCTGTAAATTCTACATCTTTCAAACTTTGGTCTGATCGCTCCCTACTTTCCAATACTTCAGCACTAAGAGAAACACCAGCCCATTAATTTTAAGCTGAATAGCGGCAGGTTGGAAAAACCCATTCCAAATGTTTAAGATTGCAAAATTGTAGGTCAGCTACAAAACAAATCTGTTTGGAAAGGCCAGCAACTTCACCATTTACGAAGGGATGAAACAAAACAGAGTCTAGGGTAATTGTATGTGAGCGTTCTTTTGCACATGTGTTTGATTTTATTTTTGTCTCCTCCCAGGAATTTTGATTAAAGAAATATAAATTATTTCAAATTTGATTTTAGTTTCTGCCTCAGTTCTCAGGTTAAAACCACATATAGACTGTCAACTTCCCCAAAAATATTTTTGTCACCTCCTCAAAGTTAAAAGATATGGAACTATCCTTCATAGAAGTAAAATATATCTAAATATGTACATGTGTATCAGGGTTCTCACTCAGATTCGAGGAAAAAAATGCCAGACTTTTCCAGGTCTCTCCCGACAACATTCTCCGACTACCACAAACAAAACTTTGAATTAAACTTAAGTTTCAGGAAAAGTAACTTTAGGTTCACATGAAATTTAGCTATTCAGATGGTTTTGTCAAAATTTTAGGGACAATTTCAAATTCCTTAACAATTCTAGGTTCTCTATGTGCATGGGATGTACATTAACATAATGTACATTTTTTTTTATTATCAATACAATAGTTTAGTAGTAAATAAATATGTTTTTAGGTAAATGTGTTTTTCGTTTGTTTTTTGCAACTTCACATTGAAAATTGAATTTCCAGATTACCCAAAACTTTGCTAACCTGAAATCAGGTATGTCCTCTTTATTTTAATTAATCTGGGTTCTACTGCATGTGATTTTTATCTTGATCAAATCATTATGTTGAGTGCATACATATGCAGCAAATAAAAGCATACCTTCTAATTTAAGATTCATTCCACCAACTTCATCAGGACCAATCATTTTTTTCTTCATTGTTCCCTCGAAATAAATAAAAATTGCAGGCAGATTTTTGTCAGGGAAATTTGGTATGCAAGTATCTGAGACACTTTTTAAGAACTTTGTAGCAGGAAATTTCATTGCCAATTGATTCAAATAATGATTTATGATACTGCATTGAGGAATCCTGAAAGTAAAAATTCAATCATATACAACATATGCAAAGTAATTAACAAGAACGATATACACACTTTATCACAAAAAATAATAAAGAAATAAAAAATATGAACTCTCAAAAATTACATGAAAAACATACAACTCAGTGTGTCATATGTCTTTCAGCTGAGGAGTAAAATGCCCTTAATGGAGGTTATCACATGCAATGATTAGTGGTGTCAATGATGACACATGGTAGCAGCATTTAGAAACAACTGGTGCCAGAATTCAACGAAAAAGGCAAAAGGTAGGTAAAATGTGAGATTTTTAAAAAAGAAAGCATCATGCACACTGATTTGTTTTTGAGATGAATGGTTTTGTTCTTAAAGATGTGCACATTAAAGGTACAATAATTTAAAATCAAATCAAAAGGTATTGCCCTTTCCCTTTCACATAGAAATGCTGATGTAGAAATGATTTTTCCACTAAATAAGTTATATTGCATTGGAAAACAGATGGAAATATTTTGAATCTGTCATTATTGGAATGACACATGAAAGATGTAAAGAAGTTTGAAAATTCCTTTTCCATTCTAATTACAGGAAAATTATGAGAAAGTGATAGTCATGCAGTATATGTTGCTTCTAAAGAAGCTGAAAAAAGAACAGAAGAGCAAAAACTGCAAAGAATACGTGAAGAAACAGAACCTAAACGTATCTAAAAAAAATCTGTAAAAGACGAGACACAAAATTAACACATATCAATGTTGCAAGAAAAATTAGCTTTCAAATGACTGTTTAGCAGAAGCAAAGAGCGAATTACAAACTGCTATAAAACAAACATCTTTTCCAATGTGCACATGGCATCAATAATTCTAGACAAAGGAGAACATAAAATACCAGAATTAACTCAATAGCTGTCTGATACACTTCACACACACACAATACAAAAAAACCAACAACCCCATATTGTGCTTCCATATTAGATGCTACTTTTTTTAAAATATTTTTTGGAATAAATCAATTTTATTTCAAATAAATTTGACACCCACATATTAGTAGCTCAAACTAGAGCTATTTTCTGTTTAGGAGAAAAAGAGACGCCGTCCTCATCCCAGATTCGATCCATGGTCCCCGCGTTGAGCCCGCGGTGTCTTGATCTACTGGACGAATGAGAACAAGAACAAACGCTTTTTTCTCCGTATATTAAGTTGTAAGATATTATTACCCTTCACAGGGATAACACAATTGCCAAATATTGGTCAACACACAAAGCCACCGGGGCGAGATTTTTGTGAGTTTTTCGTGGAGGATTTTTTATTACAAATAAATTTGACACCCACGTATTAGTAGCTCAAACTAGAGCTATTTTTGTTTAGGAGAAAAAGAGACGCCGTCCTCATCCCGGATTCGAACCAGGGTCCCCGCGGTGTCTTGACCTACTAGACGAATGAGAACAAGAACAAACGCCTTTTTCTCCATATATTAAGTTGTAAGATATTACCCTGGCTGCATGCCAGGTATCTATAATAATTTTCCTGTAATTGGAATGGAAAAGGAATTTTCATTTATAAGACATAATATACCTGGCATGGTCAACTTGCTCTCCTTCTTCCCCCGTTGAGTGGTAAGTATGGGGATGGGATGTTCAAATAGGTGCTGTTAAGAATTTTGAAGAGGAAACAAAAAGGAACAAGAAAAGATCGCTGAAGTGCAAAACGGATATTCTGGAATCGAGAAATCCTGTTTTCAGAGAATAAACTGTGGTTAAAAATGCCTGTCGCATTTTCGCGATGGGCAATAATTTTTTCTTCGCATTTTCGAGCAACTCGTCGCATTTTGCGAAAAATGAGACTACAGCTTAAACCCTGGTGTAAATGGAAAATGTAAATCATAAAACAGCAACGTTACTGTAGATTTCCAAAAAACTAAAGTTTAATTTATAAGCTTCTATATCTGTAGGCTTTGGTTTTTATTTATCTTAACATAAAAATTTAAAACCCTCTTTTAAAATATTTTGCAGAGTAGTGTTGCTTTCTAATACCTTGAAAGAGTGTTAAAATACCTCAATTAGGATAGTTATTTTTTTTATATCTACTGATTCCCCTGTTCTTTTCATTTAGTAGTATAAAATGCTAATAAATATGCCATAATGTAGGTCTTTTAAATGCATAATTGAAATTTTTGAAATTTTTTATGCAAAATTATGCAAAAAAACTTTTTCGATGTATTATTAGATTAAAAATTATTGAGAAGACAACAAATTAATACAGTTGAAATAATATATTTAAATGTTTACAGCAGTTTTAATAACCCTAGTCCATTTTCATCATATTATATTAAATGTGAGGAAAAGTCATAATTGAAAGATCTTTCAAAATAATGCATACACTATACAAAGACAAAAATGTTCGGAATCTGTGAAACGAGTTGGAATGCTACATCCAATCGTGACCAGCAAGACCTTACTCTAAGATGTCTCTTCTACGGCTTTTTAATACAAATGGAATAAAATATTACAATACATACAAGCCTACATATACATCGCAGTAAGTATGGGCGTTGGCAGCATAGGGCAAGAGTTGGCACTTGGCTCTCCCTTGGATTTGTTTTTAAAAAAATTCACGTTTTTTTCTCAAGAGCAAAAATATGCAACCTCTTTATTCTATTTGCACTAAATAGTCTCATTACTTACTTAAATAATTTAACTATGTTATTTTTGAAAGGAGGGTTTTTATTTCTGCTGAAGTAATATTTGCCCACCACTACAAAAAATTCTGCTGATGCCCATGACAGTAAGTATGGTTGACAAGGCCTCAGAAGATACATAGCCAAAGATATATTGATTTTAGCTAATGAATTAATAGAAAGGTTTGATTGGGGCTTGTTGAATTAGGATGTATTGGGATCTAGAGCTGGTTATGTTTACTTGTGCTACCTTCTACATAGGGAAATATAGGAGACGTTGACTGGGGGAAAAGGACATGCAAAGAATGAGATAATTAATGGGTGAATATGAGAGTACAAGCATCTAATGAAATAAGTTACTGACTATTATTTAAATACATCAAATAATCTGTGTTAAATTTTGTGTATTTGATACCGGTTAAAAAGCATTTCAACACAAAAATTGATTTTATTATTCATTTTATATTATTTATGTCATTAAATTACATGTAATGGTTGCTTAAAATTATTCTGTTATTGCTTCCTAATTATTATGTTACAGATAAGTTATTCAGTGGAAGTAAATAGATGGGCCAATGTCTTTCTCTTAATAAAAGATTACAATAGATCCAAGCCTACATGTACGTCACAATAAGCATGCCTGAAAAAAAGTCTTTGAAGATATGCAACAAAGATATAAAAGGTTAAATAGTAAAGGTGCAATATTTTAATTGTACTTTTTGTTATCCCTATTTAATTTTAACTGAATCCGACCGTGTACTTTTTCATTTAAAAGCTTCTAAAAAGCACTGTTAAGTTCCCTGTCTTCTTTCGAGAGCCCTGTTTCTTGCATTCCTTATAACGTTGTCGTTACGTATCAAGATCCTCATGTCATATAGTTAACCGATATTATATCGATACCCTCGTGAAATGTAATTGATGAATACCATACCGAAAATCTCATGTTGTATAATGAACGTAGGAATGTAATTTTTCTAAAAATCCTACATTAAGCAGCTACAGAAATGAAGTCCACCGATGTGTTAATGGCAAAAATACTTTTTTTCGTAGACATGTTCGAGTTTTAAGGTATTTATAAATACATTTTTAGTTTAATTTAATGAAAATGTAGAAAGATTAACACACATTCCTTGCATATAGGTACAGCCCCAAAGCATTTCTCTTTATGAGAGTGGAACGGTTCATTTTGCTACACTGTTTACACACCGTATCTTACATTCTACCCCAAAGATGGATCCAGGGGATGCTTGTGCCCTCTTCGAGAATAGCAAATAAAGTATACATTTATAATTTGTCTCTACGTTGATTTTCAAGCGTTGTGTCTGTCCCCTCCCATAAAGAACATGTCTACATTGGTTTTTCAAACT
Organism: Dysdera silvatica; assembly: GCA_006491805.2. Classification (NCBI taxonomy): domain Eukaryota; kingdom Metazoa; phylum Arthropoda; class Arachnida; order Araneae; family Dysderidae; genus Dysdera; species Dysdera silvatica. The sequence goes on from QLNU02015360.1 coordinate 71,577,444, forward strand.
TTGCACCCTTTCCCTCTCCACAAAATATTTTCTGGATCCGTCCCTGTTCCACCCAGGGTAAATTATTTCTTTCAAATATAACTGAAAATTTTCTTGTATGATTAGTATTCGGGTGTTCTTAGATCATAAATTTTAATAGTCCTATTTGAAATGATAATAAAGAACGACAACACTGTGCGCAACGCATTTACAAAGTAATAAAATAAATGAAATTCTGTGATCGAATATAATAACAATTATAAATGAGAAATTATTGTTACAAATAATAAAACAAAATATGAGTGTGCTAATCATGTTTTGTTCGATTATTTTGTTTTGCGAGTGCCAACTCTGAATATTTCAGGTTTGTGGCAATTCCAAGTCTATTTCTAAAAGTATAGAAGATTTTTCAAGTTTATATAAGTCCATAGAGTATGTCGCTTTCTCTTTTCTAACAATTAAAAATGTTTTGGCTTCTAGCATCTGTTGTTCTTTTTTTTTAACTAAATTTATTTGACCGTGTACATATTGTGATCTATATAATATACCAAGAGTCTACTTTATCATCTAATTGTATTACAATAGCGTCATAAAAATTATAATATTCGCTACTGTAAAAACAAAATATAAAACGTGCTTCAGAATTTAAAAACATCCGCAAGTTTAAGAATTCTTATACAGTATTTTTTTTTTTTGCCACCCACCTATATAAGTTACATAGCTCAAACTAGAGCTTTTTGTTTTTGGAGAAAAAGAGACGCTTTCCCCATCCTGGATTCGAACCAGGGTTAAGAATTCTTGAACGGTCCTAAAACCGACACTGTGTGACACAAGAATTAATGAAGGAACTAAAGATACAAATAAATCAAACAAGTTTGTGATAAACTGAGTTACAAAGAGAGAGGGAGAGAGAAATCTATTTTCATAAATTCAATATCTGTACCAATTAAAAAAATTACCAATAAAATGAGTATGAACAATAATACTGTTAAAGACCTACCTTACAATTACGTATATATGAAAATAAAACAAAACATAATGACTTTATGCATGCTGAACAATGAAAATTCCGTCGATATGACAGAAGAGTATCACAAAAATAGTAAGTTTTCCAAAAAAGTTTAGAACTTAACATAAAATGTGGATGTTATTCAAAACTAACTATTGAAAATAAATAAGTGATGAGTTGAAAGTGAATACAATTGTATTTACAGAATTTCATAAAAGCCCTATTAATTTCGTAGTACAGAGACGCTGGGACCCTGGTTTGAATCCCGGATGAGGACAGCATCTCTTTTTCTTCTAAACAAAAATAGCTCTAATTTGAGCTACTAATACATGGGTGTCAAATTTATTAGTAATAAAAAATCCCCCACGAAAAACTCACAAAAATCTTGCCCCGGTGGCTTTGTGTGTTGACCATTATTTGGCAATTGTGTTATCCCTGAGAAGGGTAATAATATCTTGCAACATAAATCAATTTTATTTTTAAATTATATTGAAGTATACATCTGAAACTTGTACGGAGAAATTTTCCTCTTCACACTGTTTTCCCCTTGCTTGATCACTAATTTTATGCTAATATTGTCCAGTCTTTATTCTATTATCCAGAGACAGCTGTGAAGATTATTCATTAAAGTGGGAAAATTTAACACTGATCCTATAGGAATAATTTTGGTTCAAATAAATTTTATTTTTATAAGCAGTGTATTTGATTACTCATGGCATGATTAAGGGAAGGTGACTACATACAAATTTATTACTTTAGTTGTATATAAATTTATTACTTTAGTTGCACATAAATTTATTATTTTAGTTGCATTATACACAGGGTGTCTACCCAAATTTTGTTTCAAACTTGCTTGACTTTTCCAGGTTTTCAGACCAAATCGTAATCTATGTCAAGTCGCTAATTCAGGGTATCTACCTAAATTCTGTTTCAAACTTCCCTGACTTTTCCAAGTTTTGCAGACCAAGTCTTAATCGATTTCAAGTCGCTAATTACAGTAAACAACACACAACGCATTAAAATTTGCGTAATAAAAATAAGTTTCTAAGACCATAAAATCCACTAACACAAACTCCAAAGTCATTTATAACTCAATTACAGTGAATTTACAAATACAAAAATTATATTAAAAAAACGCATTTCTTTGCACTAAAAACTTTCATCAATTAAATATTTACAGTATTTTAATTCAGACCTTTTTTGAGCTCATTATAAAAGAGAACTATATAATCGAAAAGCTGATGCTTCATCTTCTATTTCATTTAAAGTACGACTATGTATGAGAAGAGATCAGTATGATCAAAATCTCTTACAGATTAGAAAATTTGGCTAAAATAACTTTTAGGAAAAGCACAGTTCAGGAAAATTATTTTAATAAGCTATTTATTATAACAATGAATTTCAAATTTCCCTGACTTCAAATCTTTCCTATTTTATGGGGTAATCACTGCTCCAGCTTATAAGAATAGGATAGCTAAAACAAAAGATTTAGCTATATGTTATAAAAGAGAAACTCTAAACAATAAACTCAACTTCGAGAACAAAATTGCTACTCACCCTTGCTTATATAAATGCAGAATAACCCATACGTCACTTCCAGCTTTGTTAACTTGCTCAACATAATCCTCTGCTGATATTTCCTGGACATCACCATATTTACATTTAGTAGCTTCAGCTTTCATTTCAGCTATTCTTTTTAGTCTACAATGAAATAAAAATATTGCAAAACTGTATTAAATAAAAAAAAAAAAAATTTGCATTTTAAAAAGTATCAAAATGTATAACATTATTTTAAGCCATTGTAAAAATGTTTTACTAATATCAAATACTCACAGCTCAGTTCATATTGTTTTGGACATTCTGAACATAAGACGTAAGTTTGTTCCCCACCTCTTGAATAAAGAACAAAGACATCTGTGTGTCAAAACTTCAAGGGGGAAGGGGGCAGCATATAAAAAAATTTTAGTTGGTTCAATTTTTATGGCACAAGGATAGCAAAGGTCATTCTATGTCAAACACTGTGAAGTTGTACTTATGATTTATAAAAAACAGAATTAAAACATATACAAAAGGTGGAAAGTATCAAATATACTAAAAACAAATGATGTCATAAAATCAGAGGACGGGTGTAAAAACTTGTACAAATACAAAATTAAACATATGAGCAATTTCTTGAAAAGGGTTATCACACATAACGAGATGTGAATATACAGCTATGATCTTGAGAGAAAAAAAGAATCCACCTAATAAAAAATCCACACTACCCAAGACTGCAAACGGCATAAGCAATTAAAAAATGCTCATTGTTCATATTTTAATTCAAGGGATAATTCACAAAGAATTTGTGGCACAAGGACCGACTATAAATCAAAACTTCTACATGGATGTGTTGACACACTTGTGAAAATGACTGACAAAAAAAAAACTCATTTGTGGGAAATTGGTTGGTTGATTGCATTTTTATGGTGCAATGACAACAAGAGTCATTCTGTGCCAAACAAGCTAAGACTGCACATGCTTTTTAAAATGAAAATTTAAAACTATAATGGCATTTGTGGGAAGGAAAGGATTGTTTGTTACAACAATGACACTGTATACAAAGCATTAGCATATTTGCCAGTTTTCAGTTAACACGTTGAGTGCCACGCGAATTTATAAGGAAATCCCCGTTAGACCACACACGCTGCTTAGAAGTGTGCTGGTATTGTGGTATAGCAATGCGATTCTTTTTAAAAAAATATTTAAATACATTAATGATACAATCCTGTAATAAAAATTAAGTGAATGTTGAATAAATTTTAGGTAATTACTTAAAACGATGTAAATTTTTTAGTTTTGATATCATATTTTACACTGTCAGTCACCGGTGACTGACGCGGCCTGAACGCAAAGTTCAGTGTCGGTCACCGATGACTGACGTAGCACTCAACATGTTAAAATAAACATGGCACTGTGGTTACCCCAAACCCCTATACCCACCAAACCTTTAGGTAGCAAATATTAAATCTTCTAACACCTAATCACCGAGGGGGCATTTTGGTTTGAAGAGAGGAATTTACAGAAAAGATGAGACTGAATTCATGTGTCAACTGCAACATACCAGCCTGTATACATAGGAACCTTTCCAGAACTATATACATGCGATACATCTGTCAGAAACATGCCATTAAAGCCCCATTAACCAAGAAATTTTTACTTTCACACCATGAGATTACATGTGATTATAGCAGGCACAGTGGGTGAAAAAGGAACAAACTATAACCACCCAACTTTTCTTTCGTACACTTTTCTTAATATTATTTTCTCGAATAATATGAGTTTATTTTATATAAATACATATGCTGCAACGTGCATTTCGATCAATTTAATACCAGTCTCTTTGCAATTTGGTTTAAATAGTAGTCTATGTACTACACCATTCTGCGAAATAACTGGCAACAATATATATACGTTCGTAAAGAGATTATATATTGTCCTTCGTAGCTCAGTGGGTAGAGCCTCCGCCCGGCAAGTGGAAGGTCGTGGGTTCAGGTCCCACCGAAGGCAGAAATATTTATTTTCTTTCGAACGTTTCACCATCTAATCACGCCATACCATCGGCGTTGGTATCACTACGCCAATAAACGTTGATTGATATTGTTGTTTGATTTAAGCTGAGTTTGTTTCTCTTAAAATCGAAGTACATAAAAACATGGGGTTTTTGCCAAAATGTTAGCAGGTATCTACTTCAAAAATATACTGTAAAGCCATTTCCAGTCAACTTGGATTTTTAAGCGAAGTTCTACTGTAATTACACTTGGCGTTCATTCATTCAAAATAAAAATTAAGGTACATTTTAGGACCCCAACAACAGTTTTAGGAGTTATCTTTTTTGAACTACTGATGTCCACAACAGTTATGAAAATGCAAAATTTCACACTAGCAGTGGAAGGGGAGCTGTAATCACAAGGTTACAGGAAAAATAAAACTTAAATTACTTATATCAATTCTGAAATATTTTGGTCACAGATCCTTTTAATAATCTTGAATTATCTTGCAGACCCCCCCCTTCAATTTTGTTGAACTGCTTTGTTAGAAAGGATGGCAACAAAGGAAGCCGCCCCCTTGTTTTGGAGACAAGTTTTAGGAAATTGATACGGTTTTTGTCCTTTAGGAAAGTAAAATTTTTTGTCCTCCCCTCCACCCTTTAATCCAGAATTATGCTGTAGTTCAACATTAGTGTAAACAGTGGCATAGCCAGAAAAAATTTCTTAAGTATTTCTTTAGCTATCAGGGGGTTAATCAATTTTGCCATTGTAATACATAAGCGATAGGTGAAAAAAAAAATTTGGGGGGTGGGGCATTAAATTATAAAACCAAAATTTTAGATTTGATATGTTCGGAAAATAAAAGTATGCAAATATTCTGTGAATAAAGTTCAATATACATTTATACAAATGTGTGTTGTTTTTTTAAGGATTCCCATTTCACTATCATTAAAAATTTTCACTTCCTTGAAAAATAAAGAGTTGACTTTTTAAAAAAAAAAATTGATTGTGATAAAAGCTTATGAAAATTAAATTAAATACAAATACTTAATTTTGAATACTTAAATTTTGATTTGACCGCTTCTGTGGTCAGCAGAATGTGGCATCTGCTGACCACAGAACGTCCACATTCAGCCATCTTGCAACGTCCCATGCAGTTGACCAGCTTCAAGTCTGCGTATAGCTGCGTAATGTAATTCTACTGGCAAATGACGTTTCGACATCATTTTTACAAATTGGCTATCTCAAAATCTCTTCATTCACCATCGCACATTAATTGGCGACTCACTGCAAAACAGCTAGTTTTAAGCTTTTTCGTATTTGTATAAATCAACACCAGCGCCACTCGTTTGCATCCTGTATATCGATGCTACATGCCTTTTCCAGTAACATACGCAAATTCCGTGCATTTTGAACTACATTTGACCAAATTATTTTTTCCATTTGTTGCTTAATTTATGGAAACCAGTGTATAGATGAACAGACAATGTGTTCTTAAGTTCGTTAGACATTAGCGCAGGTGGAACAATATGCATGTTTGACAATGATAGTGACACGTTCACCACAAATTGGTTTCTGGCATCCCTCACAACTGGCAGAAGTCTTTTTCCACTTGCAAACTTGAAAGGCACATTTGTTTTCGTTTTGGGGTCTGTACTCCAACAATTGGGGGCATCTGTTGCGCGAAACACCAATTCATTATTCTTCTAAGAGTGCAAAAATAAATTCTAGATGTGAAATTTTGGAGCTCGAAGATTCCTTGAAAATTATCCAAGATTGAGTGCAGCAATGTTAAAGACGTTGTAAAAAACATGAATAGGCAACCTGCAGTTCCACATCTTGTAGTATATTTCCTTAACATCTGTGGCACATTTAGTATAATTGTAGTGAGAAACAGTGTTTGGCTTCTTCTTTGCGCTGTCGTCTGCAAATACATTCGTGCACATGGTGCTAGCTAAGAATTCCGACATTACTTTTGTTCTGGCACCTACAGGGGTTGGACAAAATAATATGAACACCTGTGAAATGAGACAAAGTCTTTATTAACAGGCTGTTGGTCCTCCTTTTGCATCAATTACAGCTTTTATCCGTCGTGGAATGGACAAAGTCATGCACAACAGTTACAGGGATATGTAGTCACTCCTCCTAAAAAAAGGTCACTAATTCAGGAAGTGTCTTTGGAGGTGGAAACCTACTGTGCAGTTTGCCCTCCAAAATACCCTACAAAGGTTCAATTACATTAAGATCAGGGGACTGAGGGGGCTACACGAGGTGTTGCAGTTCATCAAGCCAGTCTCCGACAATTCCAATGGGCGCATTATCATCTTGTAACACAGGTCGAGAATCAGGGAACAAAGTTTACACCACTGGATGAAGATGATCAGCCAGAATACTGACATAAACCGATGCTGTAACCCACCCTTGCAGGACATCAAGTGGATCGAGACCACGGTGAGACATTGCACCCCACAGCATCACTGATTCCCCCACTCATGCCACAGTAGGAAGGAGACAGTCATCATAGGCTTGCGCTGGCATTCTCAACGAATACGCTTGTTAATCTCGGGAATAATGTGAAAGATGATTCGTCTGACCAGATGACATTCTCCCATTGTTGTTGTGTTCAATTCTCATAGTCGTGATACCATTTGCATTGTTTCAAGGCAGTGAATGGTGTCACCAATGGTTTTGGAATAGCCGCCCCACCACGGCGTATAGTTTTTGTCGATACACCTCCCTGTAGATGTATGTTCATCTCAGATGGTATCCGGGATGCTGTTGTCTTGTGCTTTCTAGCCACAATCCGCTTCAAAACCCTTCCGTCTCTATCAGTCAGCTTCGATTTTCGGCCACTGTTATGCTTGGCAGATAATGTCATTACCGCCGACACGGTACTTCTCCCGACACCAACAAGGGTTGCCGTTTTCGTTACTGTGGCTCCGGTAAGACAGGCTCCAACAATCATGCCTCCTTCGAAATCTGTGAAGCCAGCCATAACAAAGTTTTAACACCCCAATGTATTTTGCATCCAAACGCTATCACTGCTACTACTAGACTGGTGTGTACACATTCTCGCACACATATTCGACAGGTTCCGTCGAGTGTTTTTTCCACAGGTGTTCATATTATTTTGCCCAACCCCTGTATATATATGATGAGCATTTTGTTTCCATTTTTCAGTGCAAAACATAAATATCATAGCAAAGAAGTGTAGAGTGCAATAGGAGGTACTTCTCGCTTATTCAGACACATTGTCTCAACAATTGTGGTTTTCTTTGCAGAAAGTTCATTTGCAAGTTTCACAGAAGTAAAAAAAATTGTCAGTAGTGATGCTGAGTCTGAAGTTTTGATATGGTAACAGTAATTTCAGCACTACATTCTACACAAGTTGTAAATAAGTTGGTCGCACTTCATCCTTGTCCAAATACAGATAGCCATTCGAAACAAGTTTGGATTTTACATGAGTTGCTAGCCAGAACTTGATGCCAAACTTGTCAGGCTTATTTGCCATGTATTGGATAAATCTGCATCTTTATTTACATTGCAACAACTGTTCATCAACAGTTATTTCTTGTTCAAGATTATAGCATAAATAACAGTTTTCTATCAGCTTGTACCAGGTATCAGAAGTGAGAGAAAATTTGTTACTGGCCAGAAGCTCAGCTCTGCTGCTTCGGACATCGAATCTGAGATACCGCATGATTTCACGGAACCAATTGCGCGACATTGTTTCTTTGAAAAAGAGTGGAAAACAAAAATGAGGCATCGGGAATACGAAAACAGATATTCACTTGAAAATCAGTCATTTTTCTTATGAGGGTCAAAATGTTGGCTGTTCTAAGTATTCCTCTGATTCATTTTAATAATTAATATATAAATATGAAAAATTGTCAGAGTACAGCTGGAAGCATTTTAGGAAAAGTAAAAAAATATGAGCTTCTATGTTCAAATAAAGCATGGGAAATTGGAAAAAAGGTTCAGAACGACCCCAATGGCACTTCTAGTGTTCGAAGATATTGATGAGGGAAGAGTGTATGCCCAATGCGAAGTCTAGCCAGAATGACCTCTTTTTGATGGTCACTCCTACAGCTAAATTGCCACACCTCAAGACAAGGTTTAATGTGGCGAAGCTTATCAAAAACTTGCTCGTCCCATTGTAACTACTATTTTCTGTACAGATGGTATGAGACATGAAAGCTTAGATCTCATAATGGAATGGAAATACACTCAGGTTTTGCAGTTGCTGTTTTGGCAGCAATGCTAGTCTGTTCATTGCTGACGATACTAACATGGCCAGGAATCCAACAGAATTTCGCAATATACTGTGCGTTTTTTATATCCACGAGATGTTTGTAAACTCTGTGGATTCCAGTGTGATGCGAGACGTTGAATGAAGTCAGGCTTTGCAGAACGCTGAGTGAATCTGTACAGATAACAGTTGGAGATACGGAATTATCCAAGATGTATTGCAGAGCTAATCCTATGGCATGGATTTCTGCCACGAAAACAGAGCAAAATTGTGGCAGTTGTTGACTCTGTATGACATTTCCACAAAAAAATGCTGCACCAACATAGTCATTCACTTTTGATCCATCAGTATACATGAAGTAATAGCCTTTGTACATACTAGATAGATCAGCGAATGCCTGCCGATAGGCAATGTCTGGGGTATTGTCTTTTGGATAGATTCAAACAGATGTCTGTGCCAATATCAAACCATGGAGGAATGATGTTTGGCATAGATTCTGTTACCATATTTTTTGAAATACCCAATTCACTTGCAGGACTTTCCATCCTCATGCCAAAGATTGGAATACATCAAAAGGCGATTGCTTTTTAAAGTCTAGCTTGTCGGAAGAAATAAATGTCGGGAGGATTTTGCTTTGTTGTTCACTTTCATCTTCATTTTTAGATTTTTTAGTAACAGGTCAGTCTTTTTTTTTATAGAATTCATGTGATATTTAAAGACTGGAGGGACGTATATGGTCACCGGCTGCATTACCTCCATTGAAACCAGAAGGCTAATTACAACAGGGTTTCGCTTGCACCACCTGAGGTGGTCGTTCACGACACTATAACCCCAGTGCCATTCATCTCTCAACATGACCTCACCTCGGCTTGTAGGCATTCAGGACCCAAAGATACTAATCTGAATTAAACAGCAGTATCTCTGGGTGGCCCCCTCACCATGAGCAGGAATCTACATCGAGGAGGTTTCTGTTGTTTTTTACACATTTTCTTGAGAGGGTAATTGTTGGTTGGTTTTTTATGATGCAAGGACAACAATGGTCATTCTGCAACGTTATCTAATTGTATATCGATTTACAAATTTTATAAGTAATGTACTTAATACTCTCGCATTCAAATTTAAAACCAAGATATCTAATTTTTTTTAGTATTTCATACCTGTATTCTAACAGAATTCTCTCATCTTCATCATCTTCTACTAAATCTAATTCATCCAAGGAGTAATCTTCCAATGTTTTAGAAGCTATAGAAAAAAAAAATACTGTATAAATATACTATTTTTACTGCACACAATGACAAGGAAGTTAAGATCTTTTTAATTTCTTTCAATTAAAAAAATGTTTAATAATAAATTCATATATTTGAACTAATATGTAACGTACTTTTCCCAAATTTCGAAGACAGTTTTGTGAGTTTTGACAATCATACTCTATAACAATTTTCCTTTCATTGTTGAAAAGTCATCTTTTCATGAATGGTAGAAACCATTATTACAGATTATCAATGGACTAAAATACTGTTTCAGATTTTCACATTTCGAGATTGCCAATAAGGTCACTATAGATAAGACTAACATCTTAACATGACCTCTAAATAACGCAACCCATTTAACTTCAATAACCAATGACACTGGTGTCCAAAGGTTAAGCATAAGCTTTGTACTTGCAAATATTTCATGAATCAAAAGTCGGAACAGAATGAAATTAGGTATGTTTATGTAAGAAAGTAATGTAAGTAAAAAAAAAGAGAGAGAGAGAGAGAAAAATAGTAATTTTATATGGATCTAAAAAAAATGATGCCAAAATGTTACTTATTTTTCGTAGAAAAAAATTAAACTATGCTGGTATATGAGCACTAATAGGGAGTGTAGTTACCCCTTGCAGACATGCAAGCTTATATTGATATTTCATACTTCATATGAGTTTACCTATGAGCTGCGTGAGCGAAAGGTCCTACTCTTGAAGTAAATTTGTTTTCAGCTCCAGAGTGAGCCTTGATGAGGCCTTGGTGCATCCACACATGATAAATGGAATGCATATACGGAGACTTTGATTGCCACTGCATTTGTTAGGTATTTTCACTTTTCAGAAAATAATCAACCAGCTAAGAATGGTGAAGGTAAATTATCTATAAATAAAAATTGCAGACCCATGGTACCTCAGATCACCAGAACAGAAGGTTCTATGTTGTCTCTGTACCTCATACCAATAACAGAACGTCTGTTGAAGACAGGGAACTCTGTGTGTGCCAGTTCAGTATTATGTCTGCATATATCATAACTACCAACCTCCCATGACTGCCTACCACTAAAGTACACTGTCGACACAATACTTCAGCAGGGACAGAAGCTAAGTTTTTTTTAAAAAAATAGTAAAAATAGGAGTGATTTTACACGAAAATAGGAAAAATTAGTAAAGTTTAACGAAAAAATAATTGAAAAAAAAAAAAATGCAATATAAGAAACAGGAAAAGGTTTGAAACCAAGTTAGCTATAATGCAAGATACAACAGTAACAAAACCCCTTTCTACATCAGCACTTTTATATGAAAAGGAAAGCCAATATTTAATAATTTTTTAAATTATCATCCTTTTATTGTAGATGTCCTTACGAACAAAACTATTCCTCCAAAACAAAGCACTATGCATGATACTTACCTTTTAAAAAAAAATCAGGCTGTTCCTCATTCCCTTTGACTATTTATTACATTGAATCCTGGTACCAGCTCTTTCTATATGCAACAATATGCCATTAGACTGGCACCATGCATTTAGCACCACTAATCATTTTACGTAAAAAGCTCTATTATGGGCTACTTAACCCTACAATCACTTATCACATTGCAGCATATGCATTTTTTCAGGTTATAATTTTTTACGAAAAAACAAAATGCATTTAAGAAACAACCCTCTACCACTTTCGTAAACTTACTCGGGTACCGATGAGATTTAATGATGCAGTTTCAATCACAGAATTCATATATATATATACATAGCAAAGGATTTCAGTTGATTTTATTTTTAATACTGCACCCGTTAAAACCTGATCAAAAATGTGAAAACACAAAATGGCATAAGTAATGATAATGTAGGGCTACCAGCAAACTTTTCCCAAGAAATACAGCAAATAAGGACCTTTTTTTTAAAAAACCAATAAGGACAATAAAAAATAAGAATAGAAGACTTTATACAATAATTTTTGCCACCCACGTTTAAGTAGCTCAAACTAGAGCTTTTTTTATATTTGGAGAAAAAGAGGCGCGGTCCTCATCCTGGATTCGAACCAGGGTCCCCGCATTGAGCACGCGGTGTCTTGACCTACTAGACGAATGTAGATAAGAACAAACGCATTTTTCTCCGTATATTAGGATGTAAGATATTATTACCCTTCACAGGGATAACACAATTGCCAAATAATGGTCAACACAGAAAAGCCTCCTGGGCGAGATTTTTATTTTTTATGAGTGTCATTGGTATTATACAATACTTACTGCCATCCACGCTTATGTAGCTCAAACTAGAGCTTTTTATATTTGGAGCAAAGAGGCACCGTCCTCATCCTGGATTCGAACCAGGATTCCCGCGTTTAGCCAGAGGCATACTGACCAACTAGATGAACGAGGACAAGAACCAACGCTTTCTCCGTATATAAGGATGTATGATATTATTACCCTTCACAGGGATAACACAATTGCCAAATAATGGTCAACACAGAAAAGCCTCCGGGGCGAGATTTTTGTGAGTTTTTCGTGGAGAATTTATTATACAATAATTTTTGCCACCCAAAAAAATATTTAGTTTTCCTCCAAATATCATAAAGCTCTAGTTTGAGCTACATAAACGTGGGTGGCAAAAATTATTGTATAATAAATTCCCCCACGAAAAACTCACAAAAATCTCGCCCCGGAGGCTTTTCTGTGTTGACCATTATTTGGCAATTGTGTTATCCCTGTGAAGGGTAATAATATCTTACATAGAAGACTTTCTTTAAATAATTGTTCCTTAATTTTTAAAAAGAGCTTCTTGATATCCTTATTCAGAATATTTTTTATGTTAGTCCTATTCATACAGAGCAATTATAAGAAATTATACTTTACACTAAATCTCTCACACACCCCACTTCCAAAAAAGACGTATAAGCAAAAATGTACCCAAAACTAAAGCAAGCAGTGTCGATTTTACTAAAAACAAAATCTAAATGTTTATCTGCAATCTCAATAATCGTTGCAACTCAAACTAAAAAACCAAATTCAGTAAATTACATTATATATTAGAAGGAATAATTTTGTTTATTGGTATAACAGAGACGTTAATAA
>QLNU02015360.1:71590619-71606778 GCA_006491805.2 Dysdera silvatica
AATCTCAATATTTTATCATATTTCTAAAAAAAATATATAATAGAAATTATTTTTATCATCTCACTAGCACGATACATTACCAAAACTAGAGCCCCTAGAATTATAGGCCGACGCATAAGCCACCATTTTCTTGTACACTTCCGGTTTCATTTACCTTGGCGATAAAGGTTTTACGCATTGGCGCAATGTTCGCTATTTTGGCATAAAAATAATCAAAAATCCGCGATTATCCGACTATTGTAAACATTGGCGCATCTTTTAGAATGTCGCCAATAAATGCAATTTGCAACCATAACTTAAGCATCAAAATGAGGGATGCTTCAGCTCCCTTTTTAGGAGCCTTAGCCAAAAACGTCACGCCTATTTCCGTAAAATCCGATATAGTATATATCCTCAGTGGTATATTACGACTGCTACTAATAATTTATTCAAACCTGATGTACATTGCATGCCATGTTTAGCAAAAGTTGATGTTACATAAGATTGGTAGAAACAATATTGAAGTTATATATATGACGATGAGAGCCTTTTTACATGATTTTCTGAAGTTTTTCCAAGCGCCTCAGATGCTTAAAAACATATTATGTAGAATGTGAGCTATCACTGAAATTGCGACAATTTTTGTTAATCCTTTTATGTAGTTGAATCAGGGTGCACCGGAAACCCTCCTCCCCACCCCCAAGTGAAAGGGGGGGTATGTGGTCTATTAACATACCCGCGCATTGAAAACGAAAACATCGTGCGGTAATGGAGATATACTTCATAAACTCGTACCCCCGACTCCCGTTTTCGCGTCCCTAGGAAAAAAAAGGAAAATGATTTGAACGATAAATATATCCTAGGTCATTCTAGGCAATCCTAGGAATGTAAAAAAAAATTCTCGCTCTTGTAAAAACGGCTCTCTAGAAAGCTGTGACGACAGGTAATTGACATCTCTGTGAACCCATAAGTGTACGCAGAAATTTCATAAGGAGGGTCATAGGCTACATGGGGAGGTTTCACATCTACAACACATATATTCCCCATGTTAAATATACAAAATTTCTTTGCGATGTGCTGGAATTACAACCCCAGTCTTCCCACGTATACGCCTATGTGTGTGAACATGAAGTTTAATCCAACATTGACAAAAATATTAAAGACTTGTTTATAGATTGTGATATTATTAGACCAGTAAAAATGAAATTATGTTAATTCATCCTGTATGTCTCACCCCTTTTAAAAATCTCGTATTTACTCCTAATCAGATACTCATCCATTTTGGGGAGGTGGTAATAGAGAAGCTAGTTTTAAGGTGGGTATAGCTCCACCTCAATACCCCAGACATAGCATTCATTTGTAATTTACAATTTTATAGAGGTTCACAGTCCCCCCCACAAATAGTACGCTTATGGTGGGGGGGGACTATAAATCATTAACCGTCAAGAGACTTCGCTGATGTGTTAACAATCTATTGAAATGTCGTTTTATGCATGCAACAAGTCGATTCTGAATGCGCTCCCCACCAAGAATAACGAACTTACACATTTAATTAAGCTGCGTATACATCTGCGAACCTTTCGCGAGCCAGACCGTTCGTTGAAATTATTTCATAACGAACCATTTCCAGCGATACATGGGAAAAGGAAAGAACCAGCCGCAAACCACCAGCAGCCATTTTTCATTTACTTGCAATTATATCTTCGCGCTAGGAAAATTAAGATGATGATGAGTAGTGCAGAGTGATGAGTGGTGCAGCTTTAGTGATGGATAGTTTATGCAAGAAAAAGAGGAAACAACGACATTGGTGGCAAACTGACCTGCACAAGACATTCATTGGTACGGAGCTAATAATGAACTAGAATTCACAAGAAATAAGCGTCCACTATACGAAATTCAAGCGAATGTCGCCTTCTGCATTGACGTCGGCAGAATTTTTTGTAGGGGTGGGCAAAGATTACTTCAGCAGAATAAAAAAAATACATTAAAAAATATCATGATTACATTAATTGATTAATTAATTAATTTATTTAATTAAATAATTATTTAATTAAACACTTATTTAAATTATTTGATTAAATACTTATTTAAATTATTTGATTAAATAATTATTTAAATTATTAATGAGACTAGTTAAAATCATCTGATAATTTATGACCAGCAATGCAATAACTATCGGTATTGCTTCGTTCCAGTTACGTATTGCTGCAACCTAGAAAAAGGACGGGGTTCCGGCTCCCACTATATGACCCTGACATGCATTTCAAATGCACTCACGTACACTCTGAATACGGAATATCGTAATCAGTTTCAATAGCCGCCTGGAAAAAGAGGCTCTGGCCCCCCCACCCTGATATGCCCTTTATGGTTTGTTCAGTGCAGTTCGGGTTTCGAATTTCACAAAGTACAATGTTTCCATAATTCTTTTACCACCCACTAAGGAAACACTCAAAAGTATCACAAGTCTGGGCATGTGCAGTGTACAATTTTGGATGATGCATTTCGAGTTTCTAAGGTCCAGTTATGTAGAAACCAGCCTTTTGTTCAAATTTGCAAATTCACATAGTTCAGTGTCCCAGTGATTACTGTTAAAGAAACGAAGCGTAGAGGGTGGGAACGCCAACAATTCACTTAAGGTTTATACCAATAAATAAGGCTGTGTCCATCCATCCTTTATCCCTCCACCCACCCCACCATTTTGAAAACAAAGAACACGACCTTGAACAGTAACCTAAGTGGAGGGGGAAATCTTTAGAAAGTAAAAATGATGGCTGTTGGGGAAGGGATCATGGAGGAAAAGGCAAGCAGAAAAAAAGAAAAAAAACGGGAAAAATAGTTAGGGTGGTATAATAATTTGAGCTCTGCGGTCCCTGCTTCAGAGAACTCAAAGCGTTCGTGTTTTGTCATGTTGCTGCGATAATTTGATTGAAAGGAAGACCTACATATTATACAACAGGTGTCTTTTTTTGTGGCACTTAAGTATATATATAATTAATTTCTCCAATTTACTGTTTATACAGAAAAAACATGAAAATATATATTGTTTTTTATGTGTTGTTAATATGAAAGATTATACCATTTGTCTGTTCTTTAACTGCATTATCAACCATAGATATGATTGTTGATTCAGATATTTCTTTTTCCTTATTTGCTGGTATAACTCCCTTTTGTCGAAGAACATCGTTCCACTCTGTGTCTGCTTCAAGAGCCTAAACATTTAAAAACAAAACAAATTGCATGAGGAATGGAAAAGCATTTTTCATCATGAATTTGACATAAAAAACAATGAGACATACCTTCTGTCCTTCTGAAATGTCCCATTCCAATCACATGATGCTAACAAAACTATTGAAAATGTGCTCATGGCAATGTGTAAAACAAAGGGTTAGTGAATTGAGATTCCAGAACTGCATTTTAGTAACTTTTTTAGCCCCAGAACTCCACAAGGATATCCAGGATGGGACCTATAGCTCAACATGACAGGGCCGTAATACATCACCAAACTTATTAGAAATCAAATTCAGCTTAGCAAACCCTAGAATAGGTACGGTTGGCAGGTTTATGATGCATGGCAGGTTTATGATGCATGACAGTTTTAATCATGGTTTAAACTATCATGTCAAAAAACTTATATATTCCACCTCAATAAAAAAGTTCTTTTGGAAAATAACATACATTGCATGTGATGTTTAAAATGTCAATAGTATATACCACAGGGTTTACATTTTGAAGTATGTTTCCTTATAATAGATTTAAGAGCTTTTTAAGGACCAGAACAAAAGTTTCATATTCATAAAAAATTGTCATATCATTTTAGCAGACAAATGATTACATATTCGTGATCAGGAAGTCAAGCACTATCATCTCCCATAGGTCTGATCTCAAAGTGCAGTGAACAGCGAAAGGGGTTCCCTTGTAAGTAATAGATCCCATGACTGAAGCAAATTAGCCAAATATGTTTTTATGAAACCATGAACCAGACTGGCGTTCAATGAAAGTGTATCAGAATGTGATGAATCTGGGTAGTAGACTCTTTCTGAAACCGTAGGAGATGTATTTAGGCCCTGTTGATTCAAATGAAGCAAGTAAAATGTTATGAAATAACATAATAAATTTTCATTCTGCATGCGAAGCACGGAGAAGTAGATCACATTTTATCAAAATATATAAATATATATTACCTGCACTAGCAAAATTTTGTCACTGTCATTATGTATCATGAAAGTGGCAAGAAAAAAATAAGAAAAATAGAATAGGAAAATAAAATGTGAACAGTGAAATTAACAAAACAGGGAAAAATAAGTTTGAAAAACTTAAGGGTGACTAAATTAAAGTAGTAAAGAATTGAAAACAAACACATCAATTGAAGGTGAAAGTAATTGGAGAAAATAATAAAATAGAAGCAAATAAAACTGACATTAACTGCATTACCTTCTGTAAGATTTCTAGAACTACTGTTAGTCGCTTATCAAGTAAAATGTTGAAAAAATGGGAATGTTTTGTAATCCTGGATATAGTGATCAACTTTTCAGGGAAACCCAAAATGGAGAAATTTTAAACTTCTCAGAGATATAAATACAGGAAGTTCACAGTTTTCAACATTTCACTTGATAAAGAAAGCAGTACTTCTCAGAACATTAGATTTTTATGCAGTTAGTCAATTTTATTTTATATATATACAGTGAAACTCGGTTGTAACTAACACTGATATAACAAATTCATCGCTATAACCAATAAATGATTTACGTTACTCTTGAATCAGTATATATGTGGTTATACAAAGTGTCCCAAAAGGTTGTGTACAAACTTTACGCGATGGTTTGTTAGACGAATGATTTTTACAGAGGTAATGGTGTCCTATATGGTGCTACAGTAACACGACAAAGGTAGATGGCGATGTTATACATTACTTTACTAACACAAAAAAATACAGCGATGTTTATTTGGAAAAATAAATCATTTGCGTCATTACAGGTCATGTTTAAAATGCCTTCCACACGAGGAAATGCAGGCCTCACAACATCAACATATGCAATCTCGGACAAGTTCAAATTGGTCAAGTGTGTTACTGACACTTGCTACTGCTTCAATGATCCTGGTGAAAAGGTCGATATTAGATGAAACAAGTGTCTTGTATACCAGGGACTTCATGTATCCCCACAAGAAGAAATCAACCGGGGTGATATTGGGGATTGTGGTGGTCACACGACAGGCCGAACCAGCCTGCAAATAACACCCTCTAGAAGTCGTAGGTCACATTTCCCGACACCACTTCCTTTGTAAAAAATGTTCAGCATGGTCTGAAGGACCAATGTGCAAAACCTTTTTGAGACACCCTGCACAGAATAACAGTTACACAGGGTTCATACACATTTCATTGCAAGAAATTTAAAGACTTCTAAGAACCAAAAAAAATTAGACCCATCAGCAAATGGGAACCGACTTCACTCTTTTATATACTATTTTAAGAATAAAAAGTTAGGATGTATTACATAATTAATATAATTATGAAATACAATAAGAATGAAAAGCAACTTGGTAGAAGTGATCAAGTAGTTAAACAAGATAATATGAATCAAATAAGGTAAATAACTAAAGTTAATGGATTTCAGATTTACAATAAAATCTAATTATAATTCAATATATTTATAATTAAAATTTTGCTTAATTGACAGAATGGTACATAAGTGCAGGATAATCTTAACTCTAGAATTTGAAGTAGATCAGTTTTAAATAAAGTTCGGAAATTCTGAAATTGGGGGGGTACTTTTTCGTTCCTGTCATTCGCCTATCCGTCAAAAATACTGCTTCGTCACAAAACCATGTAAAAACAAAAAATTTCATTAGGGGCAACAAGTACTATCACTAAATCAAATTTCTGCCACAAACCATCTGATCCCAGTTCCAAAACTTCCGGAGAAGGCTGACTTTTAAAAACATTCAAAAAAATGTCACTAACATTTGCTATCGTCTCTTTCTTCTTCCAGTTTGAGAATTCTGCTTTTGTTCTCTAGCAGGCTACTGTATCAATCATTAACTCAATTCAGAATAAATGAGGCAGGAATCGAAGGACAGCTCTACCATCCACACTAGCATGAGAAGGAAGATCTGGACTTACAAGTAGGCACATTGGGCAAGTGTCTAGGATACCAAATTTTTAAGGACACAAAATTTTAAAAAACCCCATACTTTTTTTTAATTGCAGTCTTAACTGTAGACAATTTAGACTGAATAATTCTTTCAATCTGCCCTCCCCGGGACAACCCCCCCCCCAATTTATCTTAAAATTCTGAAAAGCTACATGAAACACAGCTTCCTCCCATACAAATATTGGAAAAGTAAAAAATTCTTCAAATAAAATAATTCATTCATAAAAATATAGTTATTTTATCTAATAAAAATGCACATAAGGTAATCATAAATGTGTCCTCCCCACTAGTCTGCAATTTTCAGCTACAAATTTTTTTAGATGGTCAACTTAAGTTTGAAAGTAAGGAAGCTAGTTCACCTAAATGGTTCCTAAAACCCTAATGGTTCTAAAAATAGTTAAGAGGAGCACTGTGTACACATTGAAAAATTTCTCTTAATAGCCAGCTAATTATGAAATACACTACGTACCCAAAAGTCAAACACTTTAGATTTTAGACATTTTTTTGAATTTCTTGAGAAATACTAAATGAATTATTCTTCAACTCCAATTATATAAAAACACATTTGGACACACTTTCCAGTAACGACCCAGTCAAGAATGCATTTAGGGGACTGACAACAAATCAAAGAAAAAATATATATATATTTGTAATCATCCTGTATCACAAAAAGTGGAAATAATTCGTAACTTTCAAAAACCATTTTGCTGTCTATGTAAAATACTTCTGTGCATTTTCGTAAAAATAACATGTATATCAATGAAGATATGAACGTTTCTTTGAAAAATTCCATTTTTCTTTGCATGTTTCTTGTTTATGGGATGCAGAGTTCTCAACCAAATTTCACGAAACTTATAGAAAACTTCATAACGTAAAAGAAAAATAATATACTGAAATTTGAAATAAATGGATTGTATATTCAAAGAGATATGAGTATTTATAGGTAATTTTTAACTGTGCATGCTCAAAAGGTTAAAAAAAAAATTTTTAATTTAGTAGCCAATTATATAGGGCAACTTCCATAAAATTTTAGCTGAACATTATGAAAATTTAGAAAATTATCAGCGATACAGTGAGCTGCATTTCAGTTACTTTCTAAAAGCAGCTGGACGATAAGGGATTTTCCACAAATTGTCATTTGTTATTGCATTTTTATAACATTTCATGCATTACAATAATTTATATTACATACATCACATTATTTACATAAATGACAGGATAACACTATGTAATCACACACGCACACTGCTGTTAGTTCTATTTCAGTTCAGGTAACTACTAAGGCACAGACCTCCCCTTGCTGTTATGACAGCATGTATTCGTTAGGGTAGGCTCTCGACCAACTTTTGATATACCGTCAGCTCAATTTTTCACCATTCTTTTTGCAATGCGATAAATAGCTCCCACTTATTTTTTGGTCGAGTGGGCCTTAAATATAACCGATGCTCTAATTCATCCCAAAGATGCTCAATGGGATTCAAATTAGGGCTTTGAGCAGGCCATCGAAGCACTTCCACCTCATTATCTACAAACCAGTCAACAGTAGACCATGCTGTGTGCACAGGAGCATTATCCTGCTGGTAGGTAGAGGAATGGGCCAACCCTGAAACGCTGCCACAACGTGGGAAGCATGCTATTGTCCAGCACACCTTGGTATATGCTTGCGTTCATCCTGCCTTTTATTGAAACTAATGGGCTAAGCCCGAATCAAGAAAAATAGCTCCACACCATAATGCTCCCACCACCAAGCTTCGTAATCGAAACTACGCACTCTGGTAAATGCCACTCACCAGGCATTCACCATGTCCATACACATCTACCTGAATGACACATGTATCTGGACTCGTCACTCCATAACACGTTTTTCCATTGAGCAACAGTCTAATGGCAGTGTTCCTTGCACCATAGCAGATGCCATCCAGAATTGATATATGTTACCGGAAGTTTGTGGGCAGCCGCACGTCCATGAAACTCAAGTTCAATTATCTCACGACGGATCGTTTTGTCACTGACTTTTGTATGTGTTTGGCCTCGGAAGTTATCTGATTTCTGGCAAGAATGCTTGGAGGTTGTTTCCAACAACATGCTTAAGTGTCATACGGTCCCTATCAGTCAATTTTTTCATTCTACCTGCACTAACATTACACTTATTAGTTATCATACATCGTTTTCACTGGTTAATAATATCACTGACAGTAGACTTGGTTACATTTAATTTCAGAGAAATTTCGCTGACGAAATGCCCAAATTTAAAGGGACCTACAATTTCACCCCTTTTAAAGTCACTCAGTTCTTTACGTTTGCTCCTCTAATTATGTTTGTTCATCTATAACAAACAGTTATTTCGACACTGGCGTAAGGTTTAAAAACACGACGTTTCGGGAGCCAACTGCTCCCTTTGTCAAGTGAAGGCAGAATTATAAACCTTACGCCAGTGTCGAAATAACTGTTTGTTATGGAATCTCCTGGTGAAACTCTATTTGTTCATCTAACTTGTGTTTTATGGTCAAGCAGTTTTTTCCTTCTCTTATATAGCATCAGACATGTGTTTTTGCTTATTTGCATAATATTGGACAAGTTTACTTAGAGCACAGGGATATCCAATAAATTAGGATATGGCAATTTATGGAAAATCCCTTATCATCCAGCTATTTTTAGAAAGTAACAAATGCAGCTCACTGAATCCCCGATAGCTTTCTAAATTTTTACGATATTTAACATTTTTATATAAGTTACCCTATATAATTGGCTACCGAATTATGAAATTTTTTTTATCTTTTCAGCATGTGCAGTTAAAAATTATTTACCTATAAATACTCATATCTCTTCAAATATTCATTTCAAATTTCAGTATATTTTTCTTTTAAATTGACAAGTTTTATATAAGTTTTTTGAAATTTGGTTGAAAACTCTGCATCCCATAAGTAAAAAAATGTGAAAAAAAATGGAATTTTTCAAAGAAATGTTCTTATTTTCGTGGATATACATGCTATTTTTATGAAAATGCACATAGAAAGCAAAATGTTTTTTGAAAGTTACTAATTAATTCCACTTTTTTGTGATACAGGGTGATTACAAATATATTTTTTTTTCAATTTGTCAGTTTCCTAAATGCATTCTTGACTGAAAAAGTATGAGTCCAAGCATGTTCTTTACACAACTGAAGTTGAAGAATAATTCATTTAGTATTTCTCAAGAAATTCGAAAAACTGTTTAAAGTCAAAAGCGTCCAGTGACTTTTGTGTATATAGTGTACAAAATGTGACAAAAGGGAAGGGTGCCAAAAAATTACTGTACCCAAGATGCCTCCAATTTTAAATCCGGGCCTGGAAGAAGGGTGTTGCTAAGTCATTTATGTTCCAAAGAAATGCTTTAGCAAGTTTCCGGGAGGAATTCTCTCTCGTCTTTATGCATGTTCCTACTATTTTAATGACACAGTGCTGGAAAACAGTTTAAGGACACAAAAAATCATGAGATATCGATAATGAATTATATGCAAATTAGTAAATAAAGTAGCATATACAACGAGAACTAAAGTGCATAATTTTAATGCTGAATAACAAAAAAAAGATAACGTTTACATAAATTACACTTAATATGATCTGGCAAGAACCCAGATTTTGACTAAAAAAATATTAAAAAGTTAGAAAATTGCCCCGTTTCTCTATGATTTGAATCATTCATGAAGTCATGGAACCACGAAGTTTATTTAACACATGTTTGGGATTCTCTGCCAGGCAAGTTTGATGGCTCTAATTAACTCATCTTGCCTATCATACTGTTGCCCATTTTGGTATACCTCACGAACCAATACACCCCACAGGTTTTCTATGGGGTTTTGATTGGGGCTCCTGGCTGGCCAGTCAAGCAATTTGCCTCAAACCATGATTTTGTTGAAGTAGATACATGGATTAAGACATTACCTTGTTAGAAAATACAGTCCCCAGAGGTGATGAGTAGTACCGCAGGAAATAAATTTTAGGCTAGAATATCCTGATAAGAATCTGAATTCATTCTTGACCCCAAAAAAGCAACTGAGGTAACACCTTCAGAAGCAAACCCACCCCACACCATCACGGAGCCACCACCAAACAGTTGTGTTGAAAATGTGGCTTTTTCATGACGTAGGTCAAGCCAGTAATAATGGTATCCATCCAGACAAATAGCATAGATTCGGAGGGTGGCAATTAGCCTTTAAAAAACAATTTGTTTTGTTACCCCATTGGGTAGAGGGCAGCAATGACAGTCACTCGCCCCAGGTGACAAAATATCTAGCTACACCACTGATCCAGACCACCCAAATTAAACTTCCTTTCATCTGAAAACACAACACTTCTAAACTTATCTCCAAAAGCCACATGTCTTTTAGCAAATTCAACTCTGTTCTGCTTCTGTTCTTTTGTAAGAGGTGGTTGGGCTTTCATTTTTGAGTACTGAATGTTTGGATTCCTCATTAACAGGTTACGTACCATTCAGCTAATATAAGATAATCCTAAATTACTTTTAATTTGGGATGAAGATTGCTTTTCATGACAAGCTTACCTAAATATGGCTCTCTTTCAACAGGCAATAACGAAAACTAGCCCGTAGTAGCTAGTAGGTCCCGGCGCAGCATGACCACTGTAGTCTTTGATAGATCATTTAAGAAATTATATATAACAGACATGGATCTATCGATTTTTCGTGAAATTTAACGTCCACTCATTCCGCATGCTTTGAAACCAAGGATTTGGCCTTGCTCAATCTCAGATAATTCTTTACTTTTCAGCATTTTAAACAGCACAGTTGCTGTGAAACCAACTACATAAAATGATTTGCAATGCTTAATGCTACGATAAAACCAAGATAAAATATTGTAATTTAGGTTGTGACGTAAAAAAGCTTGGCTGTCCTTATTTTTTCCAAGCTGTATAGCATCGGTAAATCACTGAATGGTATATTAAAAGTAGTTTTAAGGTTTTTAAAATAAATTCTATCAAGAAATATTAATTTCCACCTCATGGTAGTTTAATCTCATTTGCATAAAGTTATGTCCTGACTTTCCCCATTTGGTGCTTTTTCGCTTGTCGAATTTTTTTCCAGCACTGTAGGAACATGCATAGTTAATGCGTTTTTGTGAATGGCAATTAAATTTACCATTCACAAAAAGCACATGATACAACCCACACAGTGTGAATTCCATACTTTTTCATTCATTCTTTATATCAATTCATGCTATGAGAAGAATGGCAGCAATAAAAATCAAAACTAAAACAACAGAGGAATGTTGAACGGAAGAATAAAATTAAGGACTTTTTGTAGATTTTGGGTGAAAATAAGGACTTTTAAGGACCAAAAATCATTTCCTAAAAAGTAAAGACCTTTATGGACTGTGTGAACCCTGTTATAGTAAATAATGGCTATAACAGAGAATTATCCAGTGCCTTGATGTTGGTTATAACAGAGTTTAACTATAAATATATATTACATATATGCTATATTTCATTATTTATCACCACTTATTTTCCTTCCTTAATTGAACTTTCCATCTTTTCTTCACACAATTCTGAATCTTTTTAGCTTTACACTTCCTTAACTTTTTCAAAATCACCATCTCAATAAGTGACAAAATTTTACTAATTATAGTAGTCCCTAAATAATCTTTATAATTTTGTCAATACCTGCATTGTCCCAAGGAATTTGTCTGAAAAGACATGAAAGCAATATATTAATATCACTCTGTTACATTATGATATTAATATAATAAAAACAGACAACCCCTACTTAAATACAACGGATCGTACAAATTACACAGAAAAGCTATTAATACATCAAAACTACTTCCAGGGATGTACACCGGGCTGCCCTTAAGCAGGGGCAAGCAAGCCCCCATGCTTCTTGGGGCCCCACTACGCATAATTCTCAAATTTTGAGTTTTTGTAATATTGAAAATTTCCCCAAAAATATTTTTACTTCAGATCTCGCATTTCGTGCCATCTAGTGGTCATACATTATTCCATTTTCTTTTCCTTACTCGTATATGTATGGGCCCCCAAAATGTTTTGCCGCAGGCCCCACATTAGCTAAGGATGGCCCTGGATGTACAGATAATACACTTTCACTGACATCTCTGAAATGACTGAAAATTACCTAATAGTGGGTTTTCCTCTCACTGTATGATTTCAAATTCTGCATCACAATACTGGGAATGAGGTTTTCCTATATATTTCGGATTTAAAAAAAAAGACAGGAACACTCCACAATTATTACTCAATATGAAGGGCTACTTCAGCTGACATGTCTGCAAGCTTGTAGTTGCTAATCATTTTGCTTGCTATTTTACCAATGATTAACTGTAAGTAAATATTGATATTGTCCAATTACACTAATATTTTTAAGAAACAAAATTAATGAATGTTCAGTAAAGAAATGAATTAAAAAATATATACTTCCTATTAGGATCCTACATATGATGAGTGTTTTTCCCAAATACAAACAAAGTTTTTCTCACAAAGGAACCACTTTTGTGGAAGCTCGTACTCTGAGACAAGACTTATCACAAATGATAGTCCCTAAGTTCCTTATTAAGAATATGAAATCAGTTTTTTGTGAATGGCGTATAAATGTTTTTTATTAATACTCGATGTCCAAAAATCGCACTTTTTAGGTGAAGTTTGATATTTTTTTATTCGCACTGTATATGAAGATAATAACTTTTGAACTCAATTCGAATAAAGAGGGTAATTGTATTTAACGGATAAAATTATAAAATTACACGAAAGGTCATTCAGAGTATTTTAAAAAATTGTATAAAAACTAAGCTTTTTAATACCAATATTTGGCGCGTTTGGCTATGGTTTAGAAGAATTGGCGATATTGACATGAAGTATAAACATTTCGTCAAAAAAATTGCAAACAATTGCTCTGGATGAAATCAAAATTGATGTAACCAGGGCTTAATTTTTAACAAAAAAAGTACCGGAGCCCAAGATGCTTTAATCTCTTCCCAAGCCTCGGCAATTGTGTTAATATCCTTAATATTATGAGCTTTCATCGCCTCAAACAGGCCGCTACATTTTTTCTGTATTTTCTAGAATGGATCCAATATATTTTCGACGATATCTTCTCTTTAACCACTCCATCACCCCCTGGTTTATGGGTTGGTAGAGAAGTTACGTTAGTAGGAAGAAATACAGTTTTTATTTCTCCCTTTACTAGTTCCTCTTCAGATGGATGAGATGATGCATTATCCAATAACAGTATGGAATGTAGAGGAAGGTTTTTTGTTTTTTTTTACTTTAGATTTTTTAAACTGCAGGAATAAACAGGTCCAAAAACTAAAAAAACTATTCCTTAAAAAGGTTGCAGTCCATCCATGCTGATTTTTTATTTCAATAACACACTGGTAGTGATGACGCATTGATGTTTTTAAATGCTTTTGGATTCTTGGATTTCCGTATTACAAACAATGGCAATTTGTGACTGCCATTAGCATTACTACAGGTGGCAATAGTCAACCTATCTTTATTAAGTTTCATACCTTTTATGGTTTCGTTTTGTGCAACCAGAGTTCTTGTTATGAACATTTTATAGTTTAAACCTGTTACATCGATGTTATACAAGTGATCAGTAATTGATCTATTTTCCTTAATCAGATTTTCAAATTCTGAAATAAATTCGCTTGCAGCTTCTTCATCAGCAGAGAGATTCTTACCCAAAATTACTATATTTCGAATTCCATGTCATCTTTTCCATCGATGTAGCCAGCTTTCACTTGCTGTAAACTTTTCGATGCCTTCATTTCCTTCAAATTTTTTGTGGAAAATAAAAGCCTTTTCTTTAATGATTGGTCGAGACAATGGAGTTCCTTTTCTTCTTTCCCGCTCAAACCACAACTATAAAGCATTGTCTAAAAGCTCACATTTTGGCTTTTTCAAAGTTTTACGAATTTTCAGCCCTTTTTCATTCTCAATTGTCATTGTATGAGTTCCTACATTTTTCTTTTTTCTCTCCAGTCTTTAATTGTAGCTATGCCCACTACCACATGAAATATTTCTGGATAGGACTCGCTTAACCTTTCATAAGGCCTCAAATTCTCCGAAGACTAATATACGTACGAAATTTCGCTTGTTGCCATAACGTAAATCATGCCAAACCAAGACCACAGCCATTCTCTAAAGGCAAAAGTTTTACAGCATGTATCGATACAATCACAGCATGCAAGGCCGTAGCTAACTCGAACTAAAAATTTGGTTTTATTGGGGGAACCGGTCCCTAAGGTCGCCCCCTCTGGACACAGGTATGATACACACTATGCCTAACTTAAATTGATCCTAAAGCACTAAAAACTAATTTCCAATACAGCAGTTGCAGCAAACGCGACGCGGTACAAACGGCATAAATCGCTTGCCGAATTTGTGGCATAGTCGGACGAGGCCGGGAGTTGGATCATCAGAGTTCTACTGTAGTATTAAAAAAAAAAGTAGGAGAAAACTAAAATCAAAGAAGAAATGCACGTAAACAAAAAAAATCGTCAAAACGGAAGCTGTTACTGTATTGTTAACTAGTGTTTTGTTGCCAACTCGTCTCCAAAACTGATGCTATACTCTTAAAACGGATGGAAAATTTTGGGAAACGCAAAATATGTGTGCATGCATGGGGTAGTTGTATTATAGCATCTAAGAGTGTGTTCAGCCATTTTGTTGGTTGAGTTTCCTCGCAGTAGTATTTTGTAAATTACAGCGGCAGGATGAGAGAAAGTTTAAATTCTTTTTTTTCCCGGATTGAAATTAAAAAGGTGTAAGTTTGTGATAGATTGGTGCATGAAAGAAGGTCTACTAGCATGTATGTGTCCTGAGTGCATGAAGTTGAATGGATAAGTGAACGTTTAAATATTTTTTTTCACAGATTGGTATGAGGATGTAATATGGAGGTAGAAAGGAAAAAGGGAAAGGAGGTAGGAGAGGAGGTATGGGGAAGCATGAAGCATGAAGCATCACAATGTCGGCAATGAAGATTTGTTTGACTCATAGTGCGCAGAGTATATATGAAAGCAATGTTACAAATACAAAGTGGAGGAAATGATTCTAAAAGCCATAAAAGCTCAGAAGCTTAAAGACAGAAGTTTTTTTTTTTTGTTAAAAGAATGTTAAAAAGGTATAATAGGAAGTAAACTCAGTTTAACAGATAGTCACTACTTAAAAAAAGAACATGGCGACCAGGAAGCCGATGCATGATGACAATCCGGGAAGGAGGTTGCCATGCTTTGGCGACAAATCGCACAGGGGATACAAGTGTAGTTTGGCCCATTTATGGTATTCTGTACTAGCGCCATAACATTTATATAAGAAAAATTATCGTAAAAGGAAAATCGTTTCTTCCCCGTTAATAGAGGATTGTTCGCGAACTGTCATTATCGAATTTTCTCCAGTTATTTGTTTCAAAACATTTTTCAATTATCAAAAAAAAAAATTGTTTTTTCAAAATGACAGTATCGTAACGAAGTTGCCGTAGTTGGCAAAAGTGCCATAAACTGTACTGGTCCTGGTTTACTTCTTGGTGGTAGTACAGATACTGTCCCACAAGATCAATTTTCCCCTAGAAACATGAAGGAAAGTCGCTGTAGGCCGGGTTTTGACATCAGCGATTTTAATGCATGATGTCACACAGGGTGGAGCATCATATGGTGTTTTTCTGTGGCGGTGGTAAGACTTATGGAAGTATTGAAGTGATTGGGAAGACGTCGGAACATTTCAATATGGATTTTTTTGTTCAATTGCGGTTGAAAGGGAAGAGGAATGTTGTTGGATTGGTTTGTGGGAGAAGGTTTATTTGGTTTGGAGTAGAAGGGCCCGGTTTGCAAAGTGTGCTGGTATGCTAGGCCTAACGTGGATGACTGTGTAGTTAAAGAGGCGAAGTTATCCGACAGATAAAAGGAATAAAAGTTAGTATGCCGTTTTTATTTTGTTCGCTGCACTGAGAAAAAGGAGCAGGGGGAGGGGAAGAGATGGAGGAAAAGAGAGGAAAGCCAACAGCGGGAAAGGTTAAGAGGC
>QLNU02015360.1:71606878-71627472 GCA_006491805.2 Dysdera silvatica
GATCTTTATCAGTCTATGCCACGCCGGGTGACAGCTTGCATCCAGGCCAGAGGTGGACCAACGCCTTATTGACTTCCTCCCTTTGTAACGGTCAAACTCTGCAATAAATCATTCAATTGTTCTGAAATTTTAATGATTTCTTTTTCTATGTATGTTCTTCACATCCACCAATTTTTATCGCAATCGGACAACTCCTCCTTGGTGCGTCGATTTTTTTTTGTTATAGAGTGTATCTCCGTAAATATTATTTATATCTTCTGGAACAGTCAAAAATGACGCTTTATCCAAAATTTTCAAAGCATGCCAGTGGAGTTGCATAAGCGAAAATGCTTTCTCATACGTAAAAGAGAAACGATCACCCAAAGAAGGAATAATAGAGTCAAAGTCCCGGATGAAGATTGATCTTCTGAAAAAATCTGCTGCATTTGCAGAAGGTGGATTCAATCTATGAGTCTGTCTTGCACTTGCAGCTCCTCGAGGACGTTTGAATTCAATATCTAGTTCTTCGCAAATTTGTTTAGTTTTCTCGAAGTGAATTCTATCAAGGCATTATTGCGATGAGATTGAAGCACATTTGTTAAGTTAGTTACGTGATCGTTTATTGGCTTTATGTTCATGTTTATCTGCTGGAGTTAGTTGCACAGGTTTAACTTTGGCGAAATAAATAGAAATCACTGGGGGCGTTGTAACACCTCCCATTGCAATGAAATTTTGTATATTTAACATAGGAATATGTGAGTTGTAGCTCTGTAACCCTTCCCATTAAGCCTATAACCCCCTTATGAACTTTCTGCGTACGCCTATGACTTTGAACTTCGTTTGTGAGTTTGCGATTTTTTTGAGAGTTTCTTCAAAGCTTGTATGATAGTCAGTTAGTTCTCAGAAAACATTCTAATACTCTTATACTTTGAAGACCAGCCGGCTTCACAAAACAGAAGGATATTGGAAATCCTGTTCCGTCGTAAAGTGCTCTTTCTGAAAAAAGTATGATATCCTTTGTCTTCCCAGCGATATTTCTAACTTCATTGACGTCGTTCAAGTCATTGATAACAATATTCAATATGCTTCTGGCACAGTGGAAGAATAGCGCCTTTGGATACTTGTCATTAATTAATTTCTGAACGTCACTAATATGACCTGCCGTTGTAGCATAGCCGTCATACCCTTGACCAAAGAGTAGGTTTAAGTCTCCATTGCAATCATTTAGACACTGAATAATGGATTTTGAAATGGATTCAGAGCTTAGCTCTTGCAGCGGTACATATTCTGGGAATTCTTCACAAATTATCGAATTTTTGTTTTTTTGATCACAACGTAGATATAGAACACCAATTGATGACTGCTCTGTGTCAGATATATCTGCTGTTTCATCAGCCAACACTGAAAACACAGATACTTGCTTCACCTCCTCATTCATTTTGCCTTTGAGTACATTATAACAAGTTTGAATTAATTGATTTTAGATTCTATGCGACATGTACAAGGAGTTTTTTGCTCCTGATTGCAAATGATCCTTCAAAACGTTATCCCCGGATTCAATTTTAAAACATAGCAGATATGTGAAAACAGAAATTTCATCCCTTTTTCTACGAACGGCAAATCATGCTGAGCACAAAACAAAATTTTTGATAAAATTGATCAAATATTCTCCCTGTTTCCTTAGACTTCCTTGTGATACGCGGAATTTAAAGCTTTATGAACACTCACTTGCTGTCTATCCATAGCTTTCTCAAAATTTTTGAAGAGACAATCGCGTCACGATGGCATTGTCTTTTCGAATGAGACCGTGCAGCTTCATGAAACTTATAATATTTAAGGCAGGGGAAGACGATAAATTACCCTTGTTGACCACCATTAAGTGGAGGTCGAAACAGGACACAGACGTGACATAGAGGTCCTTTTTTGATAGCTGAGTAGGCCAACTAAGGGTAGGCTGTAAGCCATTTGGATGGAAATGCTCGTTTAGCATCCAGGTTCACGTGCTTTTTAAAATTATACGTTTGACTAGGAGTCCAAGGCTCTCTTAATAATTTCAGATGCAGTTTGTCATCAGCATGAGAATCCAAATCTAAATACAACCCGATGTCCAATCGATTAGAACTAGAATCAAGCGAGAGCCGAAATTTTTCGACTCTACCTTCTTCTTTTTCTTGATGATTTGTATTGGTACTTGGATTGGGTGTCATATCATCAGTCTTGCGTTTTTTACACAAAAAATGTCTTATATCTCTCATCTTACTTCATTATTTACTTTTTACAAAATAAACAGAATACAGCACACGAGAATACATTTACAATCAGCGAAAACAACTTATATTCAACGCGAACAAACACGCTCTTAAGTAACTACGCACTCAGCCAACATCGGTCGAACAGTACAACGAATGCAGGAAGACGGAAGTAAAAGCAACAGAGAACAGAGTGACACCATGGAAAGGGGAATTCAATTACACCACCTGACGGACCTGCGCAATCATTGTTCTCCCCGTGCAAAAGTTGCACGATTTACCAACGACTGACAGTGCCATCTATTGAACGTTGTAATGGTAATTTTTCATTACATGAAAATTAATAATCCAATTGTTCATTCTGAGATGCACCCATCGAGAAGGTAAATGGAATAGAGGGCATTTACCAGTGGCGGCTCGTGACTTCAAGAACGGGTGAAGCGGCGAGCCCCTCCTCCACCCCCCAAAAAAGCGAAAAAATGGCCAATATATTTCCGTTTTTTAGCAAAACAATTGCATTTATTTTGATATATATATCATCATCATATTCAACCATTATCTATCCACTGCTGGATGAAGGTCTCTCCAAATGCTTTCCACACAAGTCTATCCTGGGCCATTCGTTTCCACGTCACCCCAACCTGTTTTCTTATTTCATCCACCCATCTAGTTTGAGGACGTTTTCTAGGTCTTCGGTGGTCTCTTGGAATCCAGTTCAGAATTTCTGTTGTCCATCGTTGATCAGTTCTTCTTGCAATATGCCCAGCCCATCGCCATTTCAGCCCTTTTACTTTAACAATGATGTCCTCTACTCTAGTTTGCTCTCTCACCCAAGTGTTTCTTTTTCGATCTCTCCTAGTTATTCCAAGCATGCACCTCTCCATGCTCCTTTGCGTTGTCTGTAACACACACACACACACACACACACACACACACACACACACACACACACACACACACACATATATATATATATAAAAGTTTTCCTCGCCCATTCTTGGCGGAAACAGGCTTTGGGACGGGCAGAGCGCCATGTTCCCAAGCCTCTTTTTACATCACTTCTTAATGTGCCATGTCTAGAAACTTCCTGACAATGTGACACGTGTTTAGGATTGTGGCTTTTTGTATTTCAATGTAGGTGTTTGGGTCAATGTTGAGTATCTCCAAATTCGTCGCAAGCGTTTTTGGTACTATCCCTGTTGCTGAGATGACTAACGGGATGATGAAGATCTTTTCCATACCCCATATATCTCGTACTTCATGTCTGAGATCTTGGTACTTGGTGATTTTCGTTGTGTAGGTTGTCTGTATGTTATTGGTGTTGGGTACTGCTATGTCGATTAAGTACGTGGTCTTATTCGATTTATCGACGAGGGTTATGTCAGGACGGTTATGTGGGACTGTCTTGTCTGTTATGATTGCTCTATCCCAGTAAAGCTTGTGTGTTTCGTTCTCATGCACGGTCTCTGGCTCATATTTGTAGTACGGGCATTTTTCTGTCAGAAAGCCAGCATTCGCTGCCAATTTCTGGTGGACTATTTTCGCTACTTGATCGTGTCTATGTTTGTAGTCTGACTGCGCAAGGATCTTGCATCCTGCCATCACGTGTTGGATTGTCTCCGATGCCGCATGACAGTGTCTGCATTTGTCGCTTTCTATGTCTTTTCTCTGGATGAATTTCTGATTGTTCCTTGTTGCGATCACTTGGTCTTGGATGGCTAGCATGAATCCTTCTGTCTCTGGCTGGAGAGTGCCTTTGGCCAGCCAAGAATTTGATGCCTTTTTGTCAACGTGTGGTTGTTGCAGGTCATTGTAGTGCCTGCCATGTAATGGTTTTCCGGCCCAAGTTCTCAGTTTCTGTTCGTTGGCTGTTTCCAGGACACGCTCTTCGGTACTACACAGGTTTAGTGGCGTGTAATTTGCATCTGCTTGTATTATGGCTTGGATGAGTGGCGATCGGGGACTCTTCAACTGGAAGTATTGCCTCATGCTCTGGATCTGCTTGTCATGTAAGTCTTTGAGGTCCGCTTGTCCGCGTCCTCCTTCTTCCCGGGGTAGTGTTTGCCGTTCAATTGCCGTTGCAGGGTGTAGTTGTCCGGCTCTTCTCTGGATGGTTCTCATTTTCCGCTGGAGTTGTTCTAGTTCAGTGTTGGACCATTTGATGATCCCGAAGGAGTAGGTGAGCACTGGTACCGCATATGCGTTAATTGCTTGCGTGGTGTTCTTCCCGCTCAGTTTCGTCTTCACAATGCTTCTAAGTCTTTCTTGGAATGCTTGCGTGAGCTGGACTTTGACTTTCTTGTGCTCCTGCTGCCGTTTTTGCATTATCCCTAGGTATTTGTAGGTTTCGCCCTCGTCCAAGGTCTTCAGTAGTCTCCCGTCTTCGAGTTCGATGCCTGGTAAATCTTCTTTGCTATTCTTCTGTATTTTGCACTTATCGAGGCCGAATTCCATTCCTATGTCCTTGGAGAATGTCTCTGTTATACTGATGAGTTGTCGGGTCGACTTACCAAGGTCTTGGAGTTATTGACACTCCATTATCTTTAAATTCTTCCTCTTTTGCACTGGATTCTTCCCAGAGTGAATTATGGCAGATGCTTTTCGGCGCAGGACCAAAAAAATTATATCACTATATTATTCAAAAAAACAATTTCACTACCACTTATACATCACAATTTTAAACCATTAATCGTCCACCATCCTGAATCATCGAGGAGCTGTTGAAACTAAGCTACGTATAATAATAAATAGGTAGGGGCGTCCGACCGGGCATGTTCACTTTGCTTCGAAAGGAGGGAGGGCAGATCGTGACGTCATTGGTGCGATCTCCAATTAGAGCCCCTAGACTATTTTAGAGACGCCAGCCTTTCGAAACGCCATCTGGTGGTCATTGGCACAAATTTCGCAACCGATACTCCGAAATAAATTAGTTACTTTGCATTCGCTGAAAAGGTGAAGTGGCATGGAAAAAAAAAGATGAATGGCGAGAAACAAACAAAATATAACACCGATTGCTGTGTTCCACAGTGTCATTCGAAAGCATCTAAGGATTCGCTCTTGTGCTTCCGTAACTTCCCCCGTAACAATGAAAAGACAGTTGCAATTAATTTACCTAATGTTCGACAAATTGTGGATCGTCCCAAAGAACGGCTTCGGCGTTCAAGGATAGGAAAAAAGATTTCTAATCGGATGATTGGTTGTTCCAAACATTTTGGTAAAGAAGATTTCTTCGCGGGTCCAGGCAAATATGGTGAGTAGTTGTTTTGTTATTTTTTAAACGAATGTTTAAAACATTACTCGTTTATTTCCTATGTTATTTCATTTCATTCGCACGATAAGCAACTCTGGTTTGTTCTTTGTCATTAGAGGTGTTTAAAATATATAATATTTAATAATCGTATGAAACTGTCAATTTGTTAAAGTTAAATCATCATTAAATAAGATATAATTTGCTTTAAATTCATAAACCATTCAAAGGCTACCATGAGAGCTAAATAATTGTCTTTATATTTGGAAGAAACGTTATGGAAAATATCCTGCTTACCAGTCAAAAGAGAGAAACAATTGTTAATCGTGTCTTATTGGCGTAAGTGCAAATTAATTTCCCAGCGCTGTCGCCAATAGCACCAATTTTCTTTTCGGATGCTGCCATGATGGATTATAAATGTATTGATTACAAAAGGGACCCGCCTATGTTTTTGGAAAATTTCAAAACAATCTTCCCACTGTAAACAACCCATAAAGATTAACATGTAAGTATCTTTGAAAATCGTCTTATTTTTTTCATATTCACTATCATATATATTCAGGAAAACTTTCGTTATATAATTCTTTTAATTTTTTGCAAATTTTTCGTATTTTGTTTGTTGAGAATTATCGGAATTTAAGAAGTCAGGCCAATTAATATTTAATAAAGCTTCGTGAAATTTTTCAATATTGTTATGAATAAAATTTCTATTTTTTTATTCTTTTTGAACGTTGAATATTGGTTTTTATTTTTAATAGGATTACTCGATGACCGCTTATTATATCACCCAGTAATGACGTTGAACTATTAATTACATTTGTGAAAATTGGATCAATTGGAAATGAAGTTGTAAATGCTGTTCCAGTTGGTCAAATCAATTTATTAATTAATCCATATGATTCTAATAAGTTTAATAAAATCTTACCCCCAAAAAAGTGTCCAGATCACCTGTACTCACTAGAGACGTGAAGGGCTCAGCCTGAGCTCGATATTTCATATAGTGCTCGGGCAGGCTCCGCAACAACAATACTAAAATATGGAAACATTTATTGCTATATATAAAAATTTCTGAAAATTGGCAAATACTTAATGCGTGAAAAGCACGTTACAGAAAATAAGCCTGGCAGCCACACGCTTGCATGCTTCATCCTCACCAGCCGTACAGGAACAAACGAACTTTTTTATTTTCAGTGTTGTTCCTTCAATTATGAAGCTTTCCGTAATCGTGTGAGGATCAGAGGCCGATAACAAAGTTCGCATACAAAGTGCAAAAACTTTGATGAAAATATCTTCTCTTTCGGTGATACGACATGTCACAAGGTAATTTGAGTTCACTATTTTTTTACCTTCGACAATACATCGGGACGTACAATCCGCATCCATATATTTTATTATTTCTAAAAGACTTAAATTAACCCCGGAATCCATTTTACCGAAAAAAATTAAACTTAAAAACAAATTAACAAACACTGGCACTTACAAGCAAACATTGAATACACTAACACCGACTAGTGAAAATAAGTTCGGGGAGAATTTTAAGAAGAAATAGAAGGTCTTAAGAAGTCAACTATCCTTTCTTACAGAACAATCAAACCCTAATGAGGAGTAGAAATGCCGATGACCCCAGGAAAGCCAGAGAATGACACAGCACCAATGTCAAATGATAGCAATATGTCAAGTGACGAACAAGAAGCGGGCGGGTCAGCAGGAAACCAACGTATTTGCAAGATTATGTAAAATAATTAGTATAGCTATGTAGCAAGGTATTAATTAGTAGTATGCGTAAAATAAGTAGTAAAACTGAAATATTAGTGCTTGTGCATGGATGTTATACTAACATCTATATTTGTAAATATGAAGTGAATATCTATGTCTAGAGGTGATTGTAACAGTCCGGTAATACTCTTGTGATTATGTATATATCGATTTATTGTAATAATTGCAAATGTAGGGGTAACTAACACAAAAAAAGAGGATGTCAGAATAGCTGATACCGGAACAGTTGTATAAAAATAACTAATACAGTTACCGTCCTAGTAGCAGATAGCGGGAAAGCACGCATTGGTAACGGAAATGTTGAACCTTCAATACTAATGTAAAATAAAGTTATTTTCACTGGAATACTGATGTGTCATTAATCCAAAGTTTAGTCTTAAGGCCACTATCCGTCCAAATGCAACACAAAATTTCTACCCCAGCTTTTTAATTTTGCCCTTTTTTTCTCAAAGAAAATGGAAATACGGAGGGGAGGCACAGCCCTCCTAACCTATATACTCCGCCAGGCCCGGGTGCAAAATATTACAATTGATCTTAACTTGGAAATATATACCATATTGCGAAACATCATCACAGAAATGTGAAGACTCATAAAATTATTTTTTTCTAACTTTAATATTATCTAATTATATCATTTACACTTGAAACATATTCTGTAGCATTTTTTTTATTCTTATTTAAAAAAAATTTAAAAACGAAAGGCCTTTGTAAAAAAAAAGAAACATCAATTTAATATAATTGATTGCATTACAAGCTAATTACAAATGTACACACTTTTTGAAAATTTCATGAAAATTTTGCAGAAATATTCAAAAATATGCGCACAAATGTGAAATATGCAAAAACATGCAAGTGCATAGAAATCCGGGCCCTAGTAATAAGTAATCACATAATTCAATAATATGTCACCATCATTTCACATTATTTGTGAATTCACACTTAAATTGTAAAAATATTTGATAAGAAACGAAATCAATTTTTTTTAATTCTTGCTGCCATAAGCCAAATTATATGCGCTATATAACGTATAACTAGTCGTATGATATGTATTTGGTGGCGAAGTTAAGATTATGAGCACTTTGAGAAGAGAGACACCAACAGCGGGGCGATTTGAACTTGAAAGGGGAGAGGGAAGGAGAGCAGAGAGCTCCTGATCTAACGAGGACATAAAAGTGAAAAGGCTAAGCTTTTGTCTCTGGTTATAATAATAAAAAATGACCATTTAAAAATAAATTGAAAAACCGAGCAAAATATTGAACGAAGTGCAACGGTAGTCAGTAATAACACTTATGTCGAAGTTAGCACTGTGATGGTTCAGACAAATTCTGTATTATACATAAATATATTTAAAAGAAGCGTATAAAGCGAGGAGGAAGTGAACATTTTATGCGAAATGTGTACCATATTTCAGGAAACATAATATAAGAAATATAAATTTTAATTTATTTTTTCAACATTCGGCTCCGTTTTGATTCTGGGTTATATTTTATAAATACATATTAAATTTGAAGATAACAGTAAGAGGCAAATTGTCTATACGGCGCACACATGAAATTCCAAGAAAAACGATTAACGGAAATCTAAAAACATTCAGTATGATTGTGACCAAAGCAACTATTCAGAGGAAATGTCATTGGCTTTCCCTAAAACCAATTATTCGAAACTAGTAGCGGATAAAGAATTCCTTTTGGGAGTATTTACCATAGTGGCAAAAGAAAATAATAGTTCTACCGGGCACTAGACAGCGTGTGTGTTGTAGTGAATGAACATTTCTTTCACTGTAGGATACGTTCCCAAAACTTCTAGGTAGGTCGTCTTAAAGAAGAATCCAAAAATTGAAGAAAAATTATACAGTCAGCACTCGTTATAAGGTCACGCCTGCAAACTTGATGTTATAAGCAGGGTGACCTTATATGCGGAATTAGAGAGAATTCAACTTGCGTTAGGTATTTTAGCTGTATATATATAAACCAATATTATAAACATTATATAAAAATTAAGTTAATAAATTTAGAATAATAACTTTTAAGTTAAGAAATTTTCAAATTTATTTTGAACTTCAAAGAATTTACGCATAATAGTTTAAATGACGATGACAAACTTGTATTGTACAGCGTCGTCTTTGCTATTACATTGAGTTTTACAAAAGCTGCTATTGATTGGTTGTATTTCTCAAAAGTATGGGTAATTTTTTTTTTATCTGCAAATGATAAAGTTTTTCGTTTCATACAACATATCGCACACAAATGCGGTGAAGCAGATGAAATTCTCTTGCTCGAATAAGAAATCGCTCCTTGCAAATACATCCCGTGGTTCCTTTGTCTCTAGATCAATCTAGTTAGTCCCAAAAACTTGACTGGAGAAGGGAAGAAAAGGTTCTTCAGATAAAACACCAGCCATTAAACTCTCCCCTTTTCTGTTTCACTACGAAGACTCTCCCCCCCCCTCCACACACATACACCTCATGGAGTAATGAGTTCTTGATAATATCGTATTATTGAATTCTCAGAACTTGAAGTGACCTTCTAAACGGGTTACCGTCCAGAGCCTGTCCACATTAAGCAGTGAAGGATAATATATAATTCCTATTCAGTTAACCTGGACTTTTGAAAAGTGACCATACATGTAGGGTGACTTTATATCGGGGTCCGACTCTGAATAAAAAATATAGGGATTTCCATTTGAAATTTTATTCTCCTCCCCTTATAAGGGAGCGGCTTGGTTGTTATAAAACAGTAGTTCCCAACTCAATTTAAGCCGCGGACCACTTTTCCACTTCAATTAGACTCGCGGACCATTTTTCCACTTCAATTGTACCCGCAGACCACTTTGAAAAATTCTCATGAGTTGACTGCAAGACCTGAATAAAAAAGGGAGCCTGGTCTTTTTTTGGGGGGGGGAAACGTGTCTGTAAAATCGTTCTTTGGAGGAAAATAAAAGAAATAATAAACAGAAAAAAACATCTAATGATAATACATTTGAACCTCGTTAAGACGAATTACTTTTAATACGAACCGTTTTCTGAAGTTCCGTCAGATTGTAAAATACTACAAATGTACTATCAATTTCATTTTTATATTTAATTTTAATATTTAATAAATAATTTTTATAAGCGTTTTTATTAATTATTATTTCTTTTTAAATAATGACCCGTCTCGCGGACCACTTGGGACTCTTTGGCGGACCACCATTGGTCCACTCATCACCAGTTGGGAACCACTGTTATAAAGTAAAAATAAAAAAGAATGAAAATATTAAAATTTTGTTCTGAACAGTTTTTGAACTGGATGATTATTTTCTGAGATATTTATATATTTTTCATTATAAATCTATCATCTGATATGCTGCCCCCCCCTTTGCCAGCAAAGGCCTTGCCTTTCTCACATTCTTATTGTAAATGAATTTAAGGACGTGAGGCTACTCCACTCGATTCTTGATTTTCACTCTTATAATGAAATCAAATAAATAAGTAAAACCTACCCTTAAGTAGTTTTGAAGTTTGTTCTTGCCACAAAGGTTCCGTAAATTATTGAAATTTTCACCCTTTCTTCGCATAATTGACACTCGACTTTTACTAATGTACCAGCAATTGAAGAAATTTTAAAGTACTTGAAATCTAAAATGGCACATTTATTCTTATATTCATCAAAGTTCCCTACGCTAATAGTACTAGCACTGTTGCCGTTGTTATCGTGATTCATAAAAAAAAAAGTGTATTTAGCTACGAAGACTAAAAGCAGGGCAAGTTTCAAAGCAACGAGTTGGAACTTATGAAACCGATTAATTTGGAATACTAAAAAATGCCTAAACGGTTCTAAAACAAGTTGCTCTTGGAAGTAAGACAGTAAAGCATGTGACCTCAGTCTCATATATGCGTGAGATTCGCTATCACTAGGATTAAAACTGGTTTTCTGTTTCGTGGGAAATTTTTCAAGTTAAAAACGTCTCGGTTCCCCGGGATATTTGTCATGTGCTCATAGCGACACACCAACAGTTATACAAACTCGTACATCCGGTCAAGATGGCAAATGTAGTTTGACGTGAAGAGCCAGGATCATAAAGTTCTATTGCGCTCGAAGCGGGTTCCTTTGAATATACAGATGGGATGTACTTGTGAACAATTAGGGTACCTAAGGTTTTCCCGGATGGTCTAGATGCCACCAGAATACTGTACGAAAAGATATAAGTGAAAAATACAATTTAGGAAGAACAAATGCTTAAGTACTATCTACTTAAACTGGTCATAAAACAGACCTTCGGTCATCATCTGTTTAGCCAAGTGGCTAGAATTCGAAGTTAAAAATCCCAAACTACATGTATTTTCAAACTTGAATATGTATTTTGAAAACACGAAATACTTGAAAATTTGTATTTTCGATACGAAATACAAAATACCTAGAAATTTGTATTTTCGATACAAAATACAAATGTATCGAAAATACGTATTTCAAATACATGTATTTTCGATACTGGCCAGCTCTGCTACAGACTATGGCCGAAGTTAATATTGGTGAGTTCGACTCCTGGTGAGGCTTAAATATGCCAGAATTTGGTAACGTACGCTCCATTATAATGAACCATAATCAAAGCTGTATTATTTGAAACTAATTTTTCTAATAAACGCAAGATTGAGCCGCGTAGAATGATTAAGCTGAAATTTGAAAGCATTTACTTGTATTTTTACGGTGCAAGGGGAACAAAGGACATGCGACGCCGGGATCTCTACAGTTTTCTGAGGAATCTGAATCTTCTTTGTCAAGGGAACCAAACCCTGGACTACAGTCGACAGAAAAAACACGTTTTGCGATATCATTAAGAGTCGAGCCCGGTGTAATTGCGCGATAGACGAGTGTGTTGCCACTACGCCACCGTAAGGCAGTGGTCCAACATTTTCCCGATGAATCCGAAACCCTTAAAGCATAGGCAACCAAATTCCGGACTACAGTAAACAGCTGACCTTTTTATTTTATTTATTTATTTTTTTGGCATCGCTGGGAATAGAGCTTTGAGTAAAAACACGCTGGAAATTACGTTGGCGTTACCACTACACAATCGCAGGGACAATTTGGCCGAGATATATATCATATAGTATAGTGGTTTTATTTAGTACATTGTGAAATTAAAACCAACTATGTTC
Source organism: Dysdera silvatica (assembly GCA_006491805.2). Taxonomy (NCBI): domain Eukaryota; kingdom Metazoa; phylum Arthropoda; class Arachnida; order Araneae; family Dysderidae; genus Dysdera; species Dysdera silvatica. The sequence continues at coordinate 71,619,267 of QLNU02015360.1, forward strand.
GTGGCTCCTTCCCAATTAAAATCCCACATGTTAAATACGAATAAAATTAGAATTCATAAACATAATAATACCATAAAACATTTATTAAAACTATTTACATTAAATACACCTTACAACAATTAATGGTAATTGGGATGTAAAATGCAATAATTTTATCCTTCACATATTCGAACTTTTATACAACTTTTTATTACTCTTATCGGCGGCTTATCAATAACTAAAACTTTTGTAATTAATTATAAGGTTATTTAAGAATGCCTCCGAGAGTTTCAAATTAAAAGGACTTACATGGGCGTTAAGGGCCTCCTTCACCATGATCGCATGCGTAGAGCACGGTTTCAATATCCTCTATGACATCACACTACAACACGGGACCGTAGTGGGGGCCCTATAGGGCCTTCTCCTACAGACTTCCACATTTTTAGTTTGGACTCCATCTCTCCAGTCTCGAAAACTTAATCGTCCCGCTCTGGCTAAATCACAAAACTTCATCTCATTTCCTTTTTCTTTTAGTATTCTCTCTTTCTTATCTCCCTCTTCCTAAGCGCCTACCAATTTTCCAATTGGTCAAAAATTTTAATAAGTTAAACTAACCTTTGAATAAGAGATGGGGGATGGAGAACCCGCCCCTTGCATACCCCTTTTGCAAGTGCGTTTTTTTGAGGGGTTAGCAACGTCTAATTGGAGATAGGCTTGGCAACATGATACCTCTGGTATACAATGAAAAATCTATTACTTCACGTAGCCTTTGTTCTGACAATCAAGTTATTGCAACTTTTGCCATGCAAGGACAATCAGTTTTGGACTCACCACTATGACAAGAAACATTTTCTTATAAAAGAAGTACTTTCTGAGATATGTTGAATAACACTTTACGTAAGGGAAAGACTGACGTTTAGAAGTCACGTGAATTACTGGCCTGTAGGGCAACATTCGAAAGATGGTCGTTAGCATCTTAAAGTACCTTTTTTAGGTTAAAGGGTGTTACACATGATTTTAACTTCCTTTAAATCGCATCAACTTTTGTGAGTTCTATCTCTATCTTTTTACATAGTCCGCATTATTGGACCATGTTCTTAATTCGATGAAACTTTCTCTTTGGCCTTTAAGGCCTGAGTAGGTACTTTCTGTGTGTATGTGTGGAAATATTTCCGCACTAAGATAATTGGCAATGTCGGGCTGTGAAAAAGGCCGCGGCAGGGGGATTTCTTGATTGTGAAGTAGTAATTGCATTTGAAGTATTCGAATCGCTCTTCTGTTTCTTCTATTCTATTATGTTAAAAAGAACAGTTCTCTCAATTTCGGAGAAACGAGAAATTTGTGAGTACAAAGAAAGAATTCGAAATGTGTCACAAAAAGACACATAAAGTCATTTTTCTTTGTTCTGGAAAAAACTGTTAGCCGAAGCTGTAGTGGCGATGTTTTATACCCTAAAGAAAAGCGGGTTCAAGGAAGAAATAATCCAAATTCAAACATTAAAAGACTGAAATCAGCAAAGCATGAACAATAATAAGATACCCATCACATGTGGATATCGCAAATGAGGGCTAAAAATGCTACGATAACTGAAGATATAATTATAGAGCAACAAGAGGTTTTGGTCAACACAGGCCTGTAGTCAAGCAGGGGCCAAAAGGGGCGTTGCCTCAATTGCCTCTTCAGCCTGGTTACAGGCTTGGGTCAGCAGATGATTATTATAGATTTTGAGTACAACAATGGTTGGTTAAATCAATTTGAGAAGCGTTTAGGACACTCTCAACATATACTATTTGGTGAAACTGCTGACATTGACAAAGATGTTATGATAAAAGGACATGAAAAATTAAGTGCAATTATTTCTGACTACGAGGCTGCCGATGTGTATAACATGGATGAAAGCAGCATGAATGAAACCATATCTAATGGACAATGGCGTAGGAAAGAGAGGGGCTCACAGGTTCAAATCCCCATCAAAACACATTATTTTCTCTAAGGCTGCATCACATAATTTTCTTTAAAGCCACTTGAGTCCCCATGAGTTTTGAATTGCTACGCTACTGCCAATGGACTCACTAAAGGATGAGAAAAAGCTAACGATCGTGTATCGATAGCTTTCTGTATAAATTATAATGGATCAGACAAAAGGATCTTAACTATAATTGGAAAAGCAACTTAGCCAAGATGCATAACAATTTTAATCCCGTTTTATATGTTGATTACGCTAATAATAAGAAAACATGGATGACTCAGTTCTATTTTAGAAATGGTTATCAAGTTTTAATGCTGAAATGAAAAGCAAAACACGTTGCATACTACTGACACTAGCTAATGTACCTTGCTATGCAGCAACCTCAATGAGTAATATACGCATAGAATTTTTGCCACCTGAGTGTACCCGAGCTTCACAGCTTTTGGATGCTGGGATAATCTAATGTTCCAAAGCGCATTATCGTAAACATTATATCTGTTACTAGCCAAATCCGATTTTAGGCCAAATTAGTTTATCCTGTGTACGTTCGGACAAACTAGTTTGGCCTAGGCCAATCCAGTTTGTCCTAACGCACACAAGATAAACTAGTTTGGCCTAGGCTAATCTAGTTTGGCTTAGGCTAATCTAGTTTGGCTTAGGATAATATAGTTTGGCCTGCTATACACTGGTCTGAAATCGTCTGACCTAGGCAATTGTAATTTGGCTTAATTTTATTGATCCAAACGACCGCTCCAGCGCCAATCTGGCGTAAACTTTAAGCCAATAGTAACGTTGCCGCCAACCCTACATTCTTTTCCATCTTTACCTTTTAATTTCCTGTGCTAGTCACAAAGACGTGCGTACGTGGTAGTTTCATATTTTCGCTTATACACAAGAAAATATGTAAAGCTATTTCCAATGTACTCCCTATTTTGTGGAGGGCGGAGTCATGGATCTATGGATCTCCCCATTATCTGCGCCATTGATTAAATAGATTAGAATGATATAGATGCAACAGTTTTATTTTAAATAAAATTCAGAATATTAAAAATTATTATTTTTATATTTTTTTGTTAAACTTTATAATCCACGGTGTCATTTCCGATGGAAGAGCGTTCAATAATTTTGAGGCAGTTGAATCCACTTTATTATTACACATCAAATGCGTTTGAGAGCGACAAAGCAAAAGAAAATTGGTATTTCAAATATTACAAGTATGGAAAAATTTTATTAGAGTAATAATATTTGAATAGTAATTATTATTTATTCTTCGAGACATTAATTGGCCTAGGGTAAAATCGTATGTATTAGGAACAAATAAAATAGAATCTTCATTAAGTAATTGCAGAGAAGAGGTGTTAGGAGATAAGAGTAGCGAAAAACGCTTCTGCAATGAAAATAATCATCTAATATTATTTTGTGTTGTATGACCCCAAATAATATGACATTAATTGAGATAACAATAAATATTAGAGTAATATAAAATCAATATAATTTTACGAGGAAGAAAATTCTTAAAGCGACGAAGTATCTTTATAAAAATTCTAATTTTTGAGGCAGTAATATTCACATTTGTATCCCATTTTAGGGAAACTGAAATATGACACAGAGTATTTGAAATAATTAACAAGCAAGCATATGATATACGGGTATTAAAGCAGGCAGTAAATATTTTTTACCCTAAATTGTTTTGTGTGCATTAGAAACCATTGTATCACATGTGATACATGCCCCCTTCTGCCCCCAATATAGCTAATTTTATATAAAGTGTATACTCGTATTTTATATTAGAAGAGAGATCAAACATATTACATGGAGATGTTTTTTTAAGTTTTGTAAAAGTCCTTTTATCTTCCCCCCTTATAACGGAATTTGACATATGTGCACAGACATTTTTGTCTGGAGGAGAAGTTATCAAAGACAATGAAATTTGTTTGATGAGTGCTGCAATCGAACATTCAGTTGGGACGGGTCAGTGATTCGTTCGCTGCAGTTGTAGGAAAACGTGTGCATCCAAGAAATGCCTCTATAGGAAGAAATCATTAGTTTATAATTCAAAGTCCATAGCAGTTTAGCTTGCAATAATAATTAAGAAAGAATTATGGTGCGAGTAGCTTTATAATGTGTAATAAGTTATAAATAAAACGATGTTTGTTACTTATGCACTTTTGTCAATTTGCTTTGCTATCCTTCCATAAAAGGATTAAACTAATAGGTGATTATCAGATTTCACTTATGAAAGAAATATTTAAGTAGGCTGATCCACAGACAGGTAAATTATTTTAAATTCAAAGATCAATATTTAAAAAATTAAAATCCAATCAATTAATATATTAATTAATTGAGAGTTAATGAATTAATATATTAATTAATATATTAAATGAATTAATATATTAATTAATATATTAATGAATTAATATATTAATAATATATTAAATGATTAATTATATTAATTAATATATTAAATGAATTAATATATCAAATTGAATTAATAATCGAATAATAATAGGAGTATGTGAATGAGTAATGGAATTAATAATTTAATTTAATTAATTAAATCAATAATCACTAAATCAATTATTTAATTTAATTAATTAAATTAACTAATTAAATTAACTAATCAAATTAATTAATTAAATTACACTTGTTTAAATTAAAATTAATTAGTAAAAATTAAAAATCATTAAAAATCGGATTATTTTCTCAAATTAAATTCAAAGATCAATAAAATTACGCCAAATTATATTGGCCTAGGATAAACTAGCTTGGCTTAGGCTAAACTAGTTCAGACCAGTGTATAGCAGGACACTAGTTTGGCCTAAAATCGGGTTTGGTCGGTAACATACCCAACACATCATCGAACGTTTAAAAGAAAACGACTTTTCTGCATTCTCTTTAAAGCACGCATGATAAGGAAAGCTTGAGATGAAGTCTGTTAAAAGACTCTTGTTAAGTATTGGATACATATTGAATTAATACACACATGATTCAATAAAAAGCGAAAAGCCTACTTTGGCACGAAAATCTATGGCAGTAGCGTAGCGTGATTTCAAAAGTGGGTCCTCGCCGAATGTTCACCCCTCCTTCGAATAAAATGTCACAATTCATACATATATCATCATCATTATCGCCATCATGATGATCCATATATGAATTATGACTTTTTATTCGAAGGGGAAGATGGTGAACATTCGGAGAGGGCCCACTTTTGAAGGCACGCCACGCCACTGATAGAGATTAAAGTCCTAAAAGATTCCATAGATAAATTAACTGGTTTTGCAGCATCTTCTCACAGCAGTTGATTATGTTAATGGTAAAAAAGACGTTGCAACATTCGAAGAATTGACCGATGCTTAAATTGTTGAATTAACAAATCCAGATTTATTCTCAGATTCTTCTGAAAAAGTGAAACTGTGCATGAAGAAAAGAATATTAAATCAGAAGAAGTAAAAAACTGCATTAACAAATTGCGGAGAGTTCTTGGAAAAATGCTACAGATAATATTACGTGTAGACAATCTTTTATTAGTCGAAAAAGCTATTAAAAAAGATATTGAAAAAAAATCAAACAAGTATTTCGAAATATTTCTCAAGTAAAAACAATGATTAAAATAAAATTTTACATATTCCGTATTATTATGCTTAATATGCTTATAAAAATTTCTGCAAAGAATTTAAAGAGGTAAATTTATGTTTCAGTTCAATTTTATAATTACAGTAGATATTAGTAGATAATTCGATATACGGCCAAACTCGTTATAGCGTCAAATTTTCCTCGTAACGGACGGCGGCGTTAAATCGGGGTTTGACGTTATATAGAAATGGAGAGAAAAATGCTAAAAGTATTATCTGGTCGTAATGATGTTCGACGACCGAGCTCGGAAAACTGGGTGTAAACTCGGAGGTTTGATTCAACCTTCGCTACATGGCGCCTTCTCTCGAAGTAAAACAACCGCTCGTCCGTACCGAGCACGGTTAGTAGTATATTTTTTTACACTGTTAGGAAATGTACTTAATGACTTTTCATTACCTTTCTGTAACAAAAATTAGTTTTGTTGTATTAAGTAGAATATAAAGTATCACAGGTTGAATTTTCTAAAATGCCACAAAATACAAAGCATCTCCCAATTGAAAAACATTGATATTTTCTTTCGATAGTTGGCGGAACTGGTTCATAAAATAATCATCTTATGTGTTCATCTTACGTGGTTCCAAAGATTTTTATAGCCAGCATATAATTATTGAAATTGCGTTTTATAAATACATTGTGTACAAGCACAAATAAATGCATTATTGTGTTCGAATACAGGAAATAAAATATTAAAATCACAATACGGCAATGGAATATAATACATATGGCAATTATAAAAGTAATAATTTTCGGTTACTTTATTGGTAACAATTAGTGAAATCATGCCAACTGAAATATCTGATTTTCACCTGCATTTTTAAAACTTAAAGCCTCTGGGCGTCCCAGTGATTATAACCGTCGACTTTAAGTCAGTTGGACTGGCTTTGACTCCCGGTAAGCGTGGTTATGTCACGCACATATCTTGAAGCTCTTTACGGAGGTGGGGAGGGAAGGGGCTTGGAATTTGTTAATATTTTAATGTATTTTATTAGTATTTTTTAAAAATATGGTACGCTATATATATATAGACATAAAATTTCTTAATGAAGTTAATTAATGCTTAGTACTGAACACTTCAATAAAACTTAAAAGATATGTAACAACACTTATGGAATATATAATGTTCAAAATGGTTTATGTGGACAAATTAATTTTAACAATAAAGTCAAACTCATCCAGTTAACATTAATGAATAAATTTCTTAACATAAATTTTGCATTGAAAACTTGTGTATAATGTTTACGAAAATTTATAATTTCCCTTCACCTTACTGTAAACTAGATAGAGACTTAAACCTTTAGATCAGCCCTCGCCAACCTTTCGGACCTCACGGACCACTAAATTCATAATTTTAAATCCCGCGGACCACATTTCGTGAATTTAGTGCAATATAAAGGCAAAAATTGTCATTCAGAATATGAGAATTTCTTAGAATATTATTTTTGTTTTATTATTAATCAAACATTAAAAATGCAAATAATGTCCAGATTTTTCTGCGGACTACCAAAATTTTCTCGCGGACCACCGGTTGGCGACCGCTGCTTTAATTCATGCAAGTGAAAGAAAAGACAAAGGTTTAAAGCGGAATTTCCTAGGAGAGAAAGATGGATTCGAAACATTACTACGGAAGGCCCTTTTTCTTAGTTTCAAAATTGCTTTCCTTCTGTTTAAAATTCGAGTTGAATGTTCACATGGTGTGTAAAAAATGTTTTATTTTTGTAATGCTGACACATGGGAGAGAGCTTTTTTCTTTAAATTAATAGAGGGGAATTAGTATTTAAATCATGAATTTCGGAGTTTAAACTAAAGGTTAAATGCAGTTACTGGATAAACAAGTCTTTGAATGAAAAATGGCTTAACGAGGTGACTACTAATTTAAAATATAGTTAATTAGTCAGAAATAAAAGCATTACTTATTTTCATCTATAACAACTAAACCTGTCATAACTTGCTCGCATTTTCACACATGCACGCAAAAATTCTCTACTATGCACAGTAAGATTTCAGTCACACACAACAGTGTCACACTATAGTCAGTAAGACGCTACAATCTACTGAGATTTCGTTTCGGATTTTATAAGCCAAAATGAAATTACATTAAAAAACTGTTAGCCTTACATTTTGCATAGCTTTTCCGTTCCTCCAGAATAATGGCATTTGCACAATAACTGTAACTTAACATTGAGACTAGACAACACATATATTCACTATTTCACATGGTCAAAGTAAAACTTAAAAATACAGCTTAAAACGATCAAAGCTTTCATTGATCGCTTAGTATTTTTTTTTTTAATTTATCACGTGACACTATTTGAACTATGAAATTAAAAGTTTATTAGTGGAATTTATCAGGATGGGAGTAGAGGGGCAGGCAAAGCAACTATAATGGAAGAGAGAAGTTGAAATTTTATGCCATATCTATGATATTATGTTTCACATATTCTAATTACCAAAGCAAGATAATCAATATCACCAATTTTTTACAGGAGAAAACGTAATATCTTAAATGTGCTTTACCCCATATCTATCCATTTTAATTATTAATGCCCAATCCATATTAAAAAAGGAAAACTAAAGCAACTAACTTTTAATTTAAAAAGTATAATTTAATATTGTCAGATTGGGTCC
>QLNU02015360.1:71639916-71657451 GCA_006491805.2 Dysdera silvatica
TGTAAATGAAATTGTAATCATATTTTGATGGTTTTATCGTAAATCTGAAATAAAAATCAACTTAAAATTAAATTCATGCACTTTACGTCAAATTTAAAATGTATAAAATTTAAATTTTGTAATTGTTTTTTTTATCGTAAATTAAAAATTTGTTTTCTTTTTCTGATTAAATATTTAAAATTTAAACCCAGTCAAATTTATTCATTTAAATTCCACATTAAGTCGAGGAATTTAATTCAATTTTTTTAATACATGTACTTAGTATTGTTATTAGGTTTAAGAGAAAAATCGTAGAAGTTTATGAAGTGTATCTTCAACAAGCGACGTACAGTTGTAGAAGTGGTGAAGTCATAGGTGTAAGCAGAAAGTTATAACCGGACTCATATCCATTATGCTCGTTATAACTGAGCTCATATACATAATGCTCGTTACAACCGAGCATGTTCGTTATAACTGAACTGATACCCATCATGTTCGTTATAACCGAACATCGCTTACTCAGAGATCTCATAAAAAGATCGCACTGCTCACTGTAGTCCGGGGTTTGGTTCCCTAGGCCATAAGAGGTTCGGATTCCTCGGAAAACAGTAGGTCCCGGCGCAGCATGACCATTGTAGTCTTTGAGCCGTAAAACCAAACAAACAAACAAACAACCGAACATGCTCGTTATAACTGAGCTCATATACATAATGCTCGTTACAACCGAGCATGTTCGTTATAACTGAACTGATACCCATCATGTTCGTTATAACCGAGTTCATATCCATCATGCTTCCTAAAACCGTGTTCATGTCCATCATGCTCGTTACAACTGAGCTGCTATACATCATTCTCGTTATAACCGAGCTCATATACATCATTCTCGTTATATCTGAGCATGCTTGTTATAACTGAGTTCATATTCATCATGCTTGTTCATGCTTGTTGAATCCGAGTTCATATCAATCATGCTCGTTATAATCGATTTCATATTCATCATTCTCGTTTTAATCGCACTCATATCTATAATGCTCGTTATAACTGAGTTCATATGCATCATGCTCGTTGTAACTGAGCTCCAGACAGGTATAACCGGGCAGGTGGCGTGTCGGGCAAATGACTTACTGGGCAAACGTACCAGACCCGCCTTGCCCATTGGGGAACTTTTATTTATATTGGGTGGGGGGAGTGACATGGAGCCCTACTATTAATACTGGGGGAACGTGATCTTCTTGTTCTCCCCCTCCCCATCAGCTATGCTCGTGCATGATATAGAATAAAATCTCCCTAAGGCGACCACTGTCGGTTCCGTGAAAAAGCAGTTGCTCAGAGAGGTGGTCTCTGAATGAAGGTAAATTTAGCATTGGTTTTATGGGGATGAGGATATCCGTTTCCAGAAAAGATGGTTATTAAGGGAGGTGGTCGCTGAATAAAAATGGTTGTTGAGAGAGGTTTTATTGTATATGTAATATACTTTTGCAATGCTCAAAATCATATAAAAAGGGCCATGCCCCTCTATCCTGAGCAATTCGCTTCCACGTCACCCCAACCTGTTTTCTTATTTCATCCACCCATCTAGTTTGAGGACGTTTTCTAGGTCTTCGGTGGTCTCTTGGAATCCAGTTCAGAATTTCTGTTGTCCATCGTTGATCAGTTCTTCTTGCAATATGCCCAGCCCATCGCCATTTCAGCCCTTTTACTTTAACAATGATGTCCTCTACTCTAGTTTGCTCTCTCACCCAAGTGTTTCTTTTTCGATCTCTCCTAGTTATTCCAAGCATGCACCTCTCCATGCTCCTTTGCGTTGTCTGTAACTTTCGTATTGCTCCAACTGTTAGACTCCATGTCTCTGATCCATAAGAGAGGACTGGCAATACACACTGGTTGAAGACCTTTCTTTTTAGACACAAAGGCAATTTCCCCTTCAGGATAAAACTGTTTCTTCCAAATGCACTCCAGCCAAGTTTAATACGTCTGTTGAGTTCTTTCATAATGTTGCCATCCATTGAAATCAGCTGGCCAAGGTAAATATATGAATCAGCAATTTCTAGCTCAATGTTGTCAACTTGTATTTTTGTTTCCTCTACAAAATTATTGAACATGATCTTAGTTTTTTGTAGGTTCATCTTGAGTCCAACTTCTTTACTTCTAGTTGAGAGCTCCTGTACCATGTCTTGGAGTTCTAATGGGTTCGTTGAAAAAATAACAATGTCATCAGCAAACCGCAAATGATTTAAATATTCACCATTTATTTTTATTCCCTTGTTATTCCAATTTATCAGCTGAAAAATCATCTGTAAAGCTGAAGTAAAAAGTTTTGGAGAAATGGTATCTCCCTGCCTCACACCTTTACCAATTTTGATAGTTTTGGTATCTTTATGTAACCGAAATTTTGCACTTGCATTTTTATACACACGTTTCACCATGTCAATGTACACATCCTCAATGTCTGTTGATCTTAAAGAGTTGATGACTGCTGATGTTTTAATAGAGTCAAAGGCCTTCTCATAGTCAATAAATGCAACACACAATGGAAGTTCATATTCATGTGTTCTTTCAATTAATTCTCTTAATACTTGAATATGGTCCACTGTACTGAATCCACTTCGAAATCCAGCTTGTTCTCTTGGTTGAGCTGCATCTAATTTTTTCTGCAGGCGATGTGTTAGCACTTTTGTGAAGATTTTATAAATAGCAGGTAACAAGCTAATTGGTCGGTAATTTTTCAAATCCTCTTTATCACCTTTTTTATGCAAAAGAATTACTGTTGCAGAATCCCATTGGTTTGGTATGTTACCGCTGTTAAGACATTTGGTAAAGAATTTTGCAAGTATGTCTTCTACATATTCTCCAGCTTCTTTTAGGATATCTAATGTAATACCATCATCGCCAGGGGCTCTTCCTTTCTTCATACTTTTTATTGCAAATGAAACTTCTTCTTTTAAGATTTTAGGAGCTGTTCCTTCGACTATCTCAGAGTCTTCGTTTAATCCACTGTTACTTTCATATAGTTTTTTGTAGAATTCTTCAACTCTTCTAAGTATTTCTTCCCTATTTCTTGTTACGGTGCCATCCTCTCCTTTTAATGCAATGATGTGTTTCTTCCCAATAGACAAACTCCCTTTAACAACCCTAAGGCTCTTGTTATTTTCAATGGCCTTCCTTACTAACTCACAATTGAATTTTCTTATATATGGCCTGCAAAAGGGTTGCTGGTATCTAACTGGAAGGAGACCCACACGCTGAACGTATGTGACGATGTGTGGAACCGGCCAGGCCAGTAACCTAGTGTCCTACCCCGCCTTCAAGTGGTGCAGGCTGAGCTTTCTATTTATGTGGCAAATTAATATTTGCTACACGGATAGAAAGGCGGAAGGGGAGGGCTAATTCACCAACCCGTCTAGCCAGCGTGGTGAAATTATGGCTAATTCCTCCATTATGTTGACACACCAGAAACCATGGCCCCTAGTCTCCAGGTGCTGGAGTGCTCCTGATCAAGGCAGCGGTCAGTGTGGCATGAAAGCAGGGGGTGCTAAGAATCACTGGAATGGCCCAGGCTGCCGTTTGTTATTGACCTTGGCTACGTTTAATGGACGATCCCTTGCTTCTGAAGCAAAACTTCAGGAATTGGAAGAAGAACTTGACAAGATCAAATGGGACATTGTAGGACTCAGTGAAGTTAGAAGAAAAGGTGAAGAGTTGGTGGAACTTAAAAGTGGACATTTGTTTTATTATAGAGGAACGGAAACTGGAAGAACAAGTGGTGTTGGCTTCTTAATCAACAAAAGAATTAAAGACTACCTTCTTGAAGTCGAAAGCACGTCAGATCGAGCAGCGAGGCTCGTTGTTCAACTAACCCAGCGATACCAACTTCAAATAGTACAGGTATATGCACCAACATCAAGCCATACCGACGAAGAGGTTGAAGAATTTTATGAAGAAATCAAAGAGTTACACACCAAAGGGAAACAACATATCAAGCTCATCATGGGGGATTTCAATGCAAGAATTGGACAACAGGAACAAGGAGAGACATCGGTTGGTAAATACGGATATGGGGAAAGGAATGAACGTGGCGATCAACTCATCGAATTTGCAGAAGCTGAAAATCTTAGCATCATGAATTCATTTTTTAAGAAGAAACCGCAAAGAAAATGGACATGGAAAGCAATGGACCGCAAAGAAAGGACACTTGGGTGAGAGAAAGAGCAAACTAGAGGTAGAGGACATCATTGTTAAAATAAAGGGCTGAAATGGTGATGGCCAAAGTATTGCAAGAATAACTGATCAACGATGGACAACAGAAATTCTGAACTGGATTCCAAGAGACCACCGAAGACCTAGAAAACGTCCTCAAACTAGATGGGTGGATGAAATAAGAAAACAGGTTGGGGTGACGTGGAAGCGAATTGCTCAGGATAGACTTGTGTGGAAAGCATTTGGAGAGACCTTCATCCAGCAGTGGATAGATAATGGTTGAATATGATGATGATGATATATATATATATATTTCTTAATTTCTTAATGTTTAAGTTCGTCGTTGTCATACTTGAAGCTTTCAGCTTGAACTTACCAACGAATTGGTGCTGGAGAGCATTTGAGCATGAAAAGATGTCTCAATGGCACATTTCTTTATTTTATCTTAAAATTTTACTTAATTTAGCCAAATTAAAGTATTACATCTCTAATGACAGAGCGTTTCATATAATTTAAATACCATATATAAGTTAATTGTTGTAACGTTTGCACCATTAGGACATATTATGCGCTTGGATTGGTTAGTGGAATATCTGAGAGGAAATCGAGACAACATTTGCAAAACTTACAGATTTGTATTCCAAAGCAGAATATATATATATATATATATATACATATATATTATTTATCGAAGTTTATTCTTTTGCAGAGTCTTTAAATTGAAGCTTAGAAATGTGTATTCTTTGTCGGTACTGCCAATTTACAAAATTTCATCACCTATTATTTCTTTTGGTGTCAACTAACGCGATGGAAAAACGAGAGTTGTTACGGTTCGACACAATTGTCGCTGTGCTGATCGTTTGTTTGTCGATCAAAGATGGTAATCGTTTCGTTCTCCAGGCAATGCACAACTTTTTGATTCTACCAAACCGGCAAGATCCAAATGTGGGTTATCCAGCGGTTTTCTTTTTGCCATTTTTTTTTATGATGCTAACCTGTCTCTTCCATCGCCCCATTCCCCGCCCTCTCAGTTCTTGCCACCACAGTGGCCTAGTTACCCAATTTCACCACAGGAACACTTCGCTGTGACGGATATTTTAACTGCGATTTTATTTGCTGTCTTCTCTCCAAGCATGAAATAATATACAGGGAATTGGCTCTCAAGTGGGAAAGTAAGGTTATGATAAGGCTAGCATAAGAATTTTGGAAAGATTTTTCTCATGATCCAATTAACATTGGCCTCCCAGATCGCGAGGCCCAACACTGCTGCATTACTCAAATCAACGTTTTTCTAATGACCTTAAAGGTCGATGCTATATATAATTTCTCTTTGCCGTTTTTTAGGTCGTTCAGACAAAAAGTTATTGCATCGACCGGAATAAAAATTTGAGGGATCGTAAGTTTTAGTTAATTTGACCCGGATATACAAAAACTAGCCTACCTTGATATCCTGATTTCCACCGCTTATTAATTCTATACGGATGTCCTTTAGTTGCCCATTTATAAATACGTAATGTTAATTTTTTTTCATCCGACTTATAATTAATTGCAGCCAATTTGAATGAACATTAGGGTCGAAGGAGAGAGAGAGAGAGAGAGAGAGAATCCATCCTTCTGTGTCCACTAGGTCACATATCAATGAACCATCAAATTAATGACCGAATAGGCAAACAGCTGTACACGACGTTCATTCACTTATCAACCTTCACAAAAACAACGAACTCACAAGATAATTTTTAGAAAGGCGCACTTTACTTCGATAAACAGTGAACAGTTATTTAATTTTGTGTTTTGCATAACCATTGACAAAAATTTTCATAGTTAACTGAATTTCGTTGAAAAGAAATGTTTGTCATAAAAGTTAATTTTTTTTTGCAGCAGAGTTTATTTGCAGAATATTTAGAAACCATGCGGATGCTTAAAACGAAAAATAGGACTATTCAAATTAATAGCTATCAAGCATTATTCTTCTGTAGTCTGGAAAATGATAATCGCGTTTATAATTAAAGAATTGCGTAAAACTAATGAAGTAAGAACGAAATGCCAAGTTTTTGTATTTAAGAAAATTACAACGGAGCAAGTAATGCTGTGTTTATTTTCCGTACAATACAGTTACCTTCCCAAAATCACTGAATTTTCTTTTGTCATATTTAATTTTCGTAGAGCTTTTGGAAGATATAAGTAAATCACTTTCGGCACTATTTTATGCCAGGAACTCAGTGTAAGATATAAAATTTTCATATACTCTATTATATTACTTTATAATTTTTCACAAAAATCTCCTCGCTGTTGCAAGTTTTTTTTTCTGAATCGGGCAATGAATATCTCAAAATCGATGACTGTTTTTTTTTAATGTTTACAAAAAATAAGGAAAAACCAGAACAGAATACAGTTGGGGAAAGTCCAGAAGAAATAGAAATTTTTAATTTTGGTGAGATAAATTTGGGACATTTAGATATTCTGAACATCTTATTTGATAAAGATGTCAGTAATCTTCGAAACCTTTCAAAATTATTCTTATTCATACGTATCGCTTCTCCCTCCTTTTAACTTTGTCTTATTTTTTCCTTTTTATGTTTCACTCTTCACCCTTCTTTATAATTTCTCTTCCTTTTAATTATAATCTCCTACTTTCTATTTACTTGCTTTCTTTTCCTTGATTTTGCTTTTATTTTATTTTCCTATCTTTTCCTTCATCCCTTTTTATCCGCATTCCGATCTGTGGCTAATTTTACTCAGTATGAAGTTACCGTTTCCCATTTTCAATTGAAAAAAGCTTAAGTCGATTGCTTTTCCACGAACACGTTAAAAATTCGCAAACGCCAGCATTCCCGAATATTTCACCATATCAACAACATTGCCTGTTTACATACTGCATTTCTGTTTCGAAGAATCATCTGTTAACTCCAGTCTTGTCGATGCTCACTACTGATATTCGCTTTACATTTAGCGATAACAGGTTTTGAAACCATCATTAATTTTATAGAGGTAAGTTCGGAATTGATAACTTCATAGTATAAAGAATATTTCATCTTGGTAAGATAGATTGCATCGTCATCGGTTTCAAGAGCAATTACATTGAAAAAAAAACTAAATTAAAACTTTTACTTTGTTACTTTATTGCGTTTGCATTTAAGCATATCCCCCACCCATCTTCTTTCCAGAAGTAAATTAAAAAGCAAATTAAGATATCTACGTTTAGAATTTCACTTTAATAGTGTGAATCAATCTTTTAATGTATTTTACTATTTTTATAATATGTAGTAGGCTATGCTTCATATGATATTCAAAAAAGTATCATTTTAAATCCAAGAGTAAAAAGTAATAATTTTGGTGAAAATATAACGTAGTATGTTCGTTATTGATTTAAAGTTCGCAATTTCAATATTTCTTCAAATAATAATTTTTCATCTATTAGATTGTTTTAGAAAACTTACGAAAATTGTAGATTATGATATGATTTGCTGGAGAAACCATTCCATTAATGTCTAAACAATAACCAATGCTTAATAATAGTCCACTGAATATTATGTATAATAGTTTATTGTATCGTAAGGTTTCCATTCCATATTTATAATGATCTACTTTTATGCATTTTTCATCATGGACATAAACAGTTCGTTGTCTCATCCATGCGAAGAAATATAATACAGTCTAATTTTGATTTAACGATACCCGATTTAATGATTTCATCGATTTAACGAATGTTTTTATTGATCCGGACTGAGTAATATCGAGTCTAGAGTTATATTTTTCTCAATTTAGCGTTTGCCTTCTTCGATTTAACGACAAATTTTCGCCATTAGCCTGTAGCTGCAAGTAGAATTTCAGTTAGAAAATCAACTGTTGTCAGAAAATTAACTTCAATTGAGTGAATTTAATTGAAGTTAATGCTGATTTACAGTGTGTAAAGAAGTATTTATTGTGTCAGAGATGATCTTTTCGATGCATTTGAAAAATTCGTACAGGGAATGTTAAATGCCAACTCCCAAGAAAAATCAAAACAAACGTCAAATCAAAGATTTCTTATTAAAGTAGTAATTAAGTACGTACTTGTGTCTTATGCAGGGGCAGACTGAGCCGCCGGCCAACCGAGGCCGGTGTGCCCTCATGGTCTATTGCAGTGGTTCTTTAACTTTCCTAGACCGTGGACTCCCCTCAAAGATCACTATCCCTCGCGGCTCTCCCAAGAAATAAAATTTAAAGCCCGGAATTTCAATCATACATATTTATTTCTAGTGTTTCATCACTGATTTTCACCTTTTAATGAAGGAATTTTTCGTTCCCTCATAATTTATTCTTAGCATTAAAGAGTAATTGCTCTTGTTTCGGTATTTTTTCGAATCTTTGTGGAACACTGGGAGGGTCTCGCGGACATCGGGGTCCGCGGCCCACAGTTGAAGAACTGCTGGTCTATAGGACTCGCGCCCTCCGACTATCCAAGGTATACGCCCTTTGAGAGGACTCAGACCGCCCCTGGTCTTATGTTTATTAAAATCAACACATATTCTCCAGAACGCTGATAAACATTTTTATGATTTAGCCGTTCGATAATTTCTTATTCCAGTTCCAATCAATACCTCAGACTGGATTTTTGCTCGGTGGAGGGCGGGAAATGTAAAAAAAATATTGTTATTTTTTAATGTAATAGTTGCTACTTTTAACGTATTTTACATGTAAATTTTCAGTGCAAGGAAGGCCCTCTCCCCAGTGAATGTGTCATAGGTCCCGATAAATGTGTTCCCCTGATTTGACGAATGTTTCGATTTAACGACTATTTTCATTAGTCACGTGAAATTCGTTAAATCGAGGGTAAACTGTATACAAAATTCGAAATTTAGAAGTGATTTTCAATTTTGTAAATATCAAGGGGAAATAGTGTTTTTTTTCTCCCAAAAAAGATGCTTCGAGTAGCTGCTCAAACACTTACGACGTGTTTTGAATAATTTTTAAAATATTTCACAAATACTTTAATATCTTTCCCATTAAAGTATTCAACATTATTATTGTACTAGTTTAGTAGCACTTTACAATACCTGTTAACATGAGAACTCATGCGTTACGATCGTAAAATGAAACGCGACACAAGAGAAAAGGCATTAAAAAGCAAACCTGATATTTGAGTTCCAATTCTATTAATTGTTAGCAAACGTTATGTTTCGGTTTTCAGGGCAAGTTGTTATATCGTTCGAATGACAACGAATCACCTAAAGTCTGGTTTCGAGTATCGCCATTTTTTTTTTCCTAGAACATAAACACGTTCTTAATAGTGTGAACAAACCTTTATCCCTTTATCACTAATTTCTCTTGTGTTTACTAATCGCTATAGTGCCTAACCCAGAAAATTACGCAAAATATGTGGACACACAGAAACCACATTAAAATAAAATTACTAAGAAACTTCATGCCAAATGTCGGTCAAAAAATAACGGGGACATTATATGCATCTTGTGTAAGGTTACCAGTTGGCCATGCATTACACATGGGCATACCTAAAAAAACTTTTTTTTATTATTATAAGAAGGACTTTAAGGAAGCTATAAGTGGGTATAAAAATAAGTGCAAATGTGGGAAGAAATGCTATCGTTCAGGAACTACCAATATAATGGCGTATACCTCCACTCAAATGGCTATTTTTATTGCGCAGGCAACAGTTTGTTTCAAAGACTAAAAAAACTAGCACGCTGCGGATTCCCGTTCGCTTATGTGTTTTTCCTCTAACCTTCTTAGAAAGGCCTTCTTCTTCTTCTTCTCATTTCCATATGAGAAAGTGTTTTCCTAAACGTTAATTTTGATTACGTTTTTGTCCCAACTCAGCGTATTAGAGCGTTCGTTGCGTATGTCTGCAAATTCAGGAACAATATTAATGTTATAGATCTGACCGATTTTATTCCTTTACTGTGATAATATTTTTTTTTGTAAGGGATGATCCTTTTTCTTTCCTTTCACCAATTAACCTAATTAATAAGCTAGCTAATTCGTTCATTACAAAAGTGCCTGGTATTTTACCCCATTATGGTGGTACACTATACTAAATAAAATTTATAGTAGTTAACAATAAATAAATCTTAATAGCCATATTGGAAATATCCAACACACTTTGTTTCTCTTTTAAATGTAGAAAGAGTTACATAAAATATACATATTGTCAAATCCCAAATAGCCTTGATACAAGTTGTTGTCAGATGTTCTTGTTGCTAATGATCTCTTAAAAATAATTTTATTTAGCAAAAATAACTTAGAACTTTGATAAATTATATTACAAAAGCAGGTAAACTGAAAATAAATACTTAGAACCCGTGGCGGGGGTGGGGGACGCAACTCTTCTTACATCAAATGCAACCTCCAGACATGCGCCTTGTGTGCCTATTTAAAAAACCGTCACTGACGGACTTGGTAAATATTATATACGTAAAGTGACTCGATAAATATTACTTACGTAAAGTGACGATAAATATTATATGCGTAAAATGACTTGATAAATATTATATACGCAATGACTTGATAATCGTGGCTTCGTAGTTTCCTGACCCGCCCTAAATCTGTTTTAGTTCGGAGGTCATGTATATCCCACTGTCTCGTCTCAGATAACTTGCAACATATTCTGTGATATTAAACTATAAACAAACGATTAGTTACAGTTAACGTACGTCCTATTTTTACTATTCTTATTGCAATACACAGAATTAAATCGTTATATGCATCACCTATGGAACGGAATAGAAAACAATATGAACCGTAATGGCTTTATACCATTAACAAAAGAAGAACAAATGTGTTACAAAACGAATAAACAGAAAAGGAGGGCGTTGGAGACCGTTATTGTCCAGCATCGTTTGCATTATATACTATTTCATTATCCACATTATCAACCAGTAGCCTAAGCACATCATTCGCCTAGTTTTTGTCTCATATGCACACGGAAAAACAGTTCCTAGTCTTCAAGGAAGTTGGAGTTTTCCGTTGCTAAAGCTTTCACTGGTATATTGGCTGTGACCCTAAATCATTACACCTAATGACCATCTTTTTTAGGTGTCTTTCTTTTCACTGAAAAGAGCATCAGACGAGGAAATGGTCCGAAAGGACGTTGGTATATCTGAGAGAATTCAGTTCCGTTAAAAAAACTTTTGCCAATGGACTTTTAACAATAGGAGTAGGTTAATTGAAGCTAGAGCAGGTAGAGAGAATTAGGACTGTGTTTTGGTAACGAACTAATGGTTTATACACTTTTTGTTTCATTTTTAAGCATAAGCATGAGTATTATAAAAGTTACAAACTTTCTAGGATTACTGTTATTAAATTGATTGTAAATTCGTTTTCGTAGTAAATCACATACGAAGTGATTTTTTTTTATGATATATTTTTAGTGAAACTGCATGTTTACCGCTTTTGAAAAAGTAAGTTTGTTGCTTATTTTGCAAATTCTTCCTGTATGATTCTAAATGTTCAGAACTGAAAATAGTCTGTTTTTGATTACCCGACGATGTATTCGAGTTTCCTCTTTATTTGTATCACTTAAAAATGAAGCCAAAAAAAAAAAACGAAAAAAAAAACTGCAATGGCTGATGGAGATAATCTTAATGACAGTGTTTAGGGAAAGAGAACTTTTGCATTATGTACAATACATTAGACAATAACCACCGAGCCGTTTCTGACGGGGGTGCGAAAGGTGCCCCCACACCTGGGCGACCAATCTCAGGGGTGGCCGTAGACGGTTTATTATGTTATTTTTGACCTTTTAATAATAATATGAAGACGACAATGTTAGGGATTTTTGTTGTATTTTGTGAAAATAAAAATTAAAAACTACTTTCATTTTTTGACAGCTGTTTCAAACTATATATAAAAGTAAGCATTTTATGTATCAAATTCGAAATAAAATAATACGAAATTATAAAAGGCAACGAGGTGTAGTTTTTGAACCAGGGCGGCCAACTACTCAGGAAAGGGCCTGAATGAATAACCTTACCATGAAAGTAACTATGTTCATATAAAAATGAAAAGGTTTCCAACAATATTAATAAACTATGTGAATTTTCTCACCCCTTTCCAAAATTTCCAAACTACATGAAATATTCATGAGATAAACGACCTGAAAGTAATGGATGATGCTCTAAAAATAGTATAATGATAGAATTGTGAACTGTTCATTGCCTTAAAAGGGGAAAAACTCAGGATTTTCCGACTCCCTTCGATTATCCGACCAACCTCCACCTTGCCTTTATTAGATCAGATAATGAAGGATATATTGTGTACAATTTTTGTATGAAGCAGAATGGAGAGAGCGTATCATCTTTATGCTCAGATTTTTCCCTTTTATTAATGTAATATTGATTTTTAAAGAGTTGTAAATTTAGTTTTCTTATGTTGAATTTCAAAATCGCCATTTACTTCTATTATTCAGTATATTAGCATAGTCTATTATGACACTTATTTGGATTCATTTAAAATATTTATACGGTATCGATTTTTTTTATAGAAAAAATAATTTTAAGAGTGGTGTTATATAAAATAGCAATAATTTACTAAATTTAAAATACATATACAATGGCAGTCCTAATTCGACCATCGTGTTATCCGACTCGCGGAAGGGATAGAGGGTGTAATCCAAGTAAAATCTCTATAAATCTATTCGATCTGAATCGGAAATTAGTGTTTGACGCGTATGCATTACAGACTTCGCCCATAGAAGTAGCTGATATGCTGAGCGAAAAGAAAACGCAGTAACTTTTGGTAAGTGTGATATATGTGGCAATTTTTTTTCTTTGAAACGCAAGTACAGTGAAAACTGTCTAAGGCGGAACCTACATAAAGCGGAAACTTGCTCAACACGGAATTTTTTTACGGTCCCTTCAAAAGTCAATGGTAGTTAACATTAGCTACGGAAACTGTCTAACGCGGAAACGGAAAGCAGTATTTAGTCCCGTCAAAGAGAAAAGCCTTCATAAAGCGGAAAATCGTTAGTAGGAAAAAAATTTTCTTAGCAGAAAAAGTTGTAACCCCATTGCAATAAAATTTTGTATATTTAACATAGGAATATATGAGTTGTAGCTCTGTAACCCCTCCCATTAAGCCTATAACAACCCTTATGAACTTTCTGCCTACGCACATGCTTGTCCGACCACCATTTTGCACACCACCCACCCACCATAGGAATACCTAGAAAGTTCATAAGGGGAGGGTTACAGGCTTACAATGGGGGGGGGAGGGGTTACAGAGCTACAACTCCATTGTATTTACATGTATACTATAAACAATTTCATCGCAATGGGGGTTACAACCATAATCGCGACCACCCCCCCCTTGCGTATGCCAGTGCCACCCACTTCTTAAATAAAAACGTTCATTATTAACCAGAACGAAAAGTCATATAATGTTATATCGACTTTATCAATTATACAGGCTTTTGTAAAAGACATGATTTACACAAGATCTACTGTAGAAATCTATTTTGAATAAACTTTTAACGTCAAAGAAAGATTTCGATTAACAATTTTATGCAAAACAAAAATTTTAAGTAAAATCTAAAATAATTTATTTTGAAAAAAAAAAAAAAAAATGCTATTTTCAAGGGGAATTTAGCTCCAGCCCCCGCCAACTTCCTAACCCTCCACTACGGGGCCTGAATTCCATCGCTTGAAACTGGCGAATATAGAAGACGTTAATATCCAACTTTCATCATCGTAGCTGCAGTTCTAACTTCAAGTTGCTCATTCTTTCCGTTTCATTATGCAAGCCACGTGTGCAAAAATATCTAATCTTGTCATGGTATGATTATGAAGAGAAAAAGAAGCTAACGTCATTATATATCAAAGCAATTCGTTTGCCGTCTTTGTACCTGCGTTTAGTTTCCTAGTAGCCAAGGGAATGGGTAATCACGGAAGGAAAATTGTGAAGTTTATATTAAATTGAATTGTTAGCTACGGGACCTCAAATTTCTCCCGTGAATCTCACATTAAGATCAATAAAATGAGGGAAGAAATGCGTATATAAATTTTATTCCTTTGTTGTTGAAAGCACGCTACCTGGAAATCGTGATGCTTAAATAAGCATCACGAATATATTTCACGCTTTGTTAGGTATGTTCCTTAAGTATAGGCATCGAAGATGGTTGGAAACAATAGATATTTACATCGCCACGAACATATCGGGAAAATCCGAACTTCTCAATTTGACGTAAATGCAAAATACACGTCGTAAATACTCCCAAAAATAAGGACCGAAGTAGGAAGGAATAATGTAAATTAAAAAGGTGCAAAACTTTGGAATGAACTACCAGAGGAATTCAAAAAATTGAAAAGTAAAGAAACATTTAAAAAAGTCTAAGAAAATATTGGATATAAGGTAATGGAAGCTAAAAAAAAAAAAAAAGGACAACACATAATGAAAAAATGAGTGATTCATAATTAGTTGTGTGTCATCTTTGAAATTAGATTGGAATCTTAAGGTCCCAGGTATATTATATCCTTGTTGCTATTTTCTTGAAACCTTTCATTGTAGAGTCTAATATGATGTACTTTTAGTATATATTGTCTGTATTATCGCTGTAGTTACACAGTATATTGTTATTATGACTTTACAAATGAAGAATAAATAAAGCAGTGAATAAAAAAAATAATAATTCGTTATCTGTTCGTATTGTAATATCCTGTTTCGTAAAGGAGGAAACATCTAAGTAAGTCTAAAGAAGCACACCTTTAGAGATATGTACTCATGCGGGGGAAAACACACACACATAATGTCTTTAATGTTACATCGGTTTACGACGCTTATCAATGAAAATGAGGTTTTTGCGTGTATATTAAATTAAGAAAAGGACCATGGAGCAAGATCACAAGATTGTTCAAACGTTTATTGTAGAAATGAAGTTTCTATGGTGTAGGATATGCAGAAGCACATAATATCTCTATTGCCCTTTCCACACTGCCACCACCGTTAATTTGCGCCTGATTTTGGCATGCTTTGATTATGTGGGAATTTTTTGCGTAACACACTTTTCAAAACCACTTACAGTAATTATCTTAACATTAAATATATGAATTATTCGTTTAATAAAAGCGACTAGATAATAAAAGTACGCTTGTGCATTTATCTTTTACCGTAAATTTCCTGTTGAGAGTTACTTGATTGTACTGATTTAACGCTCCATTTGTCGTGTGGTTAATCCATAACTTAAATTGAGCTTTTTGACAAAAGGAGGTGATATCTTATTATTAAGTTAATAATAAGGTGCCAAATTGCTTAACTTGGATAAATGCACCTATCATTACGCTTATCATTGCTTAATAACCTGTCGGTTTCTTTGCGAAACATATGATTGTCAAATGGCCGTGAAATCAGTATAGGGATGCAAAACACAAAAAAGGAGAGAACTAATTCAAACAAACGTAACAAATTTAATTATGACTAATTACTACTCTACAAATTCTATGCAGTTATATAAATGGCGAAAGTTTCCACATGGACAGAAACATAAATGTCTAGCTGATATTCTTGCTATGGTGCTGTGATTTATCAATACAGGTTGTTATCAAATCAACGGCTCAGCAACAATATCTATCTAAATTGCAATATGACAATACAATAAATTACACCAATACTGAGAACGTATGCCAGATATTAAATTAAAACAATGCAAGAAATACTGCCTGAGTAAGCAAGGGCAAATGGGAAAAATAGAACAAGTTTCATAACCTAATTTTCAAATTAAACCTAAATGATGGTATACCTCGTATAAATTAGAATAAATGGATATTGACTCACGTGCGACTGTTATGATGGGGTGTTGCAGTCACGTGACCGTTGTTTTGTTGCAGGTGCATTACGCTGTGGCTCGTCGTGCACTTCAAAATCCAATTTCTGATGAGAAAACATTTACGGGGCTGCCGGGATGCTGCTGCGTCAGTTCAGTAGGACTCGGCGTATTTTACGGACAAACGTCAAGCTCTGCAGGTGCGGGAAAACAACGATGAACAGTTGGGATGGTGCTGCGTCGGTTCAGTAGGACTAGGTGTATTTTATGGACAAACGTCGGGATTTGCTGATGCGAAAATCAACGATGAATAATTATAGTCAGCCGGAATTCTTCACTCTGCAGTGGCGATGAATATAACTCTACGCAGCTGTGGCGTATGATTTTGTAGCTCGTGAGCGAATCGAGAATTTTTGGAGCTTTAATAAAAACTTTCCAAGTGGAGCCCGTGCGATACTTTCAAGTAGGAAGGTTGTGAGTCTTCCCACCTGCAACTTTGCTTGCCTTGAAGTCTCCGACCGAACTCCAAGTTCAACGTTAAGTTGAGACGTCCTTTTCCGTACGCTGCTCCCGCTCTTCTCTTCTATTTTCTTCTCTTTCCATCCCCAGTATGACCTGCATGTCAATGAAATTAAATTACACAATCCACTCACAGGATTATTCGTTTTGCCAGTACATTTGCCTGTTGCTATATATACAAACTATACTGCTGATCTCTGATAGGTTTCCTTTCGCGGGGCGGTCTACTGTTTTTGAGTTTAACTACGCCCTGAGTTTACGATACCAGAATTGACAAACAAGCCCCTAATCAAAGTTGACATTTTATGGGATTTCCATGGTTTATTTTAGCCTGGCTCTGGCGCCTAAACCCATAAAACGTCGTCTGGCTTTATTTTTGTCTACCCATGCTTACTTTGTACAAATACACAGAATATATTTGGCAAACTAATATTCTCCTGTAATAATACGTTAATATCCACACAAAATGATTTAAAGAACAACGTAATTCAATATGGCTGACGAGCACGCCATAAACTTACACTCACTGAGATCTGATTAAAAATCGACTAAGCTCGCACATATAATAATATGTCGTTGTTTGGGGGTCACTAATAGTTACTGACCTTATTTTCGTTAACCCACTGGGTAATTATAGGATAAAATACTCAAAAGTGCAATATAGTGATTAAAAATAGTGCGTATTTAGCATAGGCGTACGTAGAAAGTTTATAAGGGGGTTATAGGCTCATGGGGGGTTACAGAGCTACAACTCACATATTCCTATGTTAAATATACAAAATTTCATTGCAATGGGGGGTTACAACCCCCATCAACACCCCTCTGCGTACGCCAGTAGTATTTAACTATTTTTGAGATCTTGATAAAATCCATTGCTTCTGTTTTCACTCGAACCGTTTTTCGCATACAGTGATTCACACTAAACGATCTTTATTCAGGGAAACATGTAGGGAGGATCGATAGGCGAAAACTTCATATTTACCGCGTGCACTCAGACCCCAGGTCACGGAGAAGCGATTTTGGATCTACAGTCTAACTTCTATTTAACGATACCCGATTTAACGATATCCTCGATTTTATGATTGTTT
>QLNU02015360.1:71665063-71687627 GCA_006491805.2 Dysdera silvatica
AATTAAAGACGTATATCCGAGGCTGAGATGGACTTGTTCCGTCGCCAGCTTAAATTGCTTCTTTGGAAAAATTTCTTACTGAGAATACGTCAGCCGGTAAGTTTTTGTATTATCTCTACATGTATTATATGTTTACTTGTATGCATGCTTCATTGAAATTACTCAGAGCATAAAGAAAAAGGTCGATATTTTATTCACTAAGGCATGCGAAATCTTTCCTGGCATGAACATTTTCCTTATAGGTATGGTCAGTCCTGTATTTAGAATGCGAGTCGTCCTGGGCAAAGCGATTTTTTAGCGAAACCTCCAAACCAACGATGTTCCGGATTTAATGTTCATTATAAGAAATACGCAATTTCAAATACAGCGAAATATGTAAGGGAGGCGCTTAATCGGTCCATTTTCTATGAAATTTACGAAAATTTTACCGGTGTTTGGAACATTATAACTTTTTAAAAACTTTTTTATGATTTCACGCACGATTTACGAATTTTAAGAAATTCACGTTCAGTTATCCTTTTAGATGGAAAAAATTCAAGAATATATTTTTAAACACCTTTTACTTTAATCTAGCAAGTTCTCAAATTTTTGGAATGCTGTCGTAAAAAATAAAAAAAGCAAACACCTAAATCATAAGCTAAGGCCGCGAGAAAGAATTTCCTGGGCAT
The DNA here is from genome assembly GCA_006491805.2 of Dysdera silvatica. NCBI lineage: Eukaryota > Metazoa > Arthropoda > Arachnida > Araneae > Dysderidae > Dysdera > Dysdera silvatica. The sequence goes on from QLNU02015360.1 coordinate 71,665,732, forward strand.
GGGGAAGGACATCATTTGCTTTAATATTACCAATTTTAAAAGTTGTTACAAAGGTACTACTAGTCTCGTATGTATTTTATGAAAGGAATTGCCAACCTAGCTAATGAGGAAAAGGCATTTCAATTCATATCGTCAAATTTTAACTTTATTTTCCCAAAATTTAATATTTGATAATATAAATATTGTAGTCAATTCCTGAAAACATTTGCATTTTAAAATTCCTCTTAATGCACATGTTCAAAAATTTTAAAGTCCCACAATTTATTACAAATGAAGTTAGAGATACTGTAAGGTGTAACCAAGAGTATGTGATTCTGAAATTGATAATAAATAGGTAATGAAATATATTAAATGTAATAAATGAGTAATTAATGAGTCTGGCTTTACGGGGTGGGGGGGCGATGCAGTAGTAATGTGTTTACCTAGTACAAGGGTCGGGAACCTACATCACTCTCGGTAGTGTAGCAACTCAAAACTCTTTGATAGGGGGGTGGGGACCTCAAGTAGCTTTAAAAAAGACTGTGTGATGCGGCCTTAGAGCAAATGTGTTTTGATATCCAATGGGGCTTTACACCTGAGCCCCAGCCTTTCTTACGCCACTAGGCACGGGTATATTCCTTTCGCGGAAAATTGGCCGGTGGTAACGTCAGAATTCAAGGGAGTTGACGTCACAAACGGGTTGGTTCATTACAGTAGAGGGAAGGGCGTCATTTCATAACTGGTTTTTCGCGCACGTTTGTCTGCGCGAAAAACCGATATGAAATGACGCCCTTCCCTCTACACAGGGGAGTCTCGAGATTGCCTGCCGCCGGGGTGCAAATTATTCTGTGCCGCCCCCTCCGGGGTAAGGGAGGCACCCGAAGTCGAAAATAATAAAAAAAAAAGGTTAGGGGTGGTTTGTGATTTGAGCTGAGTGAAAATTAATAGAGAGAGAGAAGCATTCTTATTATAAATCAAACATTTATTATTATTTATTAATAGCAATCTGATAACATCAGAATATCAATTGCAATACTGAAAATAATATTTATTTTTTAATAACCAAAATCAACATTTTTTTATATTTTTATCGCAAATTCTTTTAAAATATCATTTATGCTTATGTCAATATCGTTTTCAATACTTATCATAGCTAGATTTGATAATCTTTCTTGTGTCATACTTGATCTTAAGTAATTTCTAATAATTTTCGCCCTGCGGTGGCGCAGTGTGGTAACGCGTTCTCCTAGTGCGCCGCTAATCCGGGTTCGACTCCCAGCAGTGCAAAGAACGCTTACTCAGAGATCTCATAAAGATCGCACTGCTCACTGTAGTCCGGGGTTTGGTTCCCTAGGCCTTAAGAGGTTCGGATTCCTCGGAAAACAGTAGGTCCCGGCGCAGCATGACCACTGTAGTCTTTGAGCCGTAAAACCAAAAAGCAAACAAACAAACAAATTTTCAATTTCTAAAATGATCTTTCGCCCTCAGCAACAGTGACAGGTAATTATACAATAATTTTTGCCACCCACGTATTAATTACAGCTCAAACTAGAGCTTATGTAATTTTGGAGAAAAAGAGACGCTTTCCCCATCCTGGATTCGAACCAGGGTCCTCCCTGACCCGGGACCAACTGGTTCAATTCGAAAATAAACGTAGTGGCAAAAATCAATTAATATAATAAATTCCCCCACGAAAACTCACAAAAATCTCGCCCCGGAGGCTTTCTTGTGTTGACCATATTTGGCAATTGTGTTATCCCTGCGGAGGGTAATAATACCTTAACATCTTTACATACGGAGAAAGAGAGCGTTGTTTCCTGTCCTCATTCGTCTAGCGGTCCAAGACACTCCGGGCTAAACGGAGGGACCCTGGTTCGAATCCAGGATGGGGAAAGCGTCTCTTTTTCTCCAAAATTACATAAGCTCTAGTTTGAGCTGTAATTAAAACGTGGGTGGCAAAAATTATAGTATAATAAATTCCCCCACGAAAACTCACAAAATTCTCGCCCCGGAGGCTTTCTTGTGTTGACCATATTTGGCAATTGTGTTATCCCTGCGGAGGGTAATAATACCTTAACAGTGACAGGTAATGTTAAGTAAACGCGTAAAGCAATCGATAAATTTGCGCTAATTAAGTTACTTTTAAACAAATATTTCGAAGCATCGACTGAAGATGCGGTAGATTTTAGATACGTCAGCAAAATCTTTCATTCAGTAAATCGTTTCCATTTATGTCCGAATGATTAATTCTAAAATCTGTTAATTTATTTTGCAAATCTACGCAGTATTTTCTTTATCATCCGAATCTAAGTTCGTCAAAGTGTTAAGGTCGTGAAAAAAAAAGGAAAGCCGTGAAAAAAAAAGGAAAATGTTGCGATCACTTAGCAATTCAAACCTTTCTTCTGATTTACTTATGGCGGTGTCCAATAAAAAAAAAAGTAAAAGTTGACTTTAAAGTGCATTTTTGGATTTTTTATAGCATCGTCCCTACCTTCGTAATCAAATAGATCCTTCCTTTTCCTCGGGCGCACAGTACCAGTTGCTGGGAAACTAATCCGACATTCTAATTCTTCGGCAATAACTTTTGATTCATTGAGCATTTCTGTATCAGCCGAATCCACTTAACGTTGTTAAGTATTTTTTTTACTTTTCTAACATTTTAAGAGCCTCTGGAAGGATCACAGTAGATTACTGCAAAGCTTTATTTACAATATTAATTTTTAACAGAATATTATACCAAGTGATTAATGAATAAACAAATTTGTAAGACTTTATTTTTGAAATCAAAGAATTTGCCAAGTTTTTTGTATCATTGTCCTTATTTGAATCATTATAAATTAAAAACAAGACATCATAAGTTTTTTCTAAATTAAAATGGAGAGTTTTTACGGCGTGAAATCTGTTTCCCCATTACGTATCGGGAAGTAGCTTTAGAGTTAAAAGTGGTTAATATTTTTTAATATGTGCCACCGTGACATTGACGAACAAAAAAAATATGTATATTTTTTGGATAATGGCAAAAAAATTGGCAACTTTCAATGTATTTTTTGTAGCGTCATTTACAACTAATTAAGACTACGTGCTTCACAAGGTACATAAAATGCTCTAGGAGTAATATCTAAACATTTTTTTGTAAGCCCATGCTTTTGCCTTTCTTGTTAGCGCCATTTTTGTGACCTTGACCGCACGTTTCATTAATATCCATATTTAATTTTTTGTAAAAAATTCAATAAAATTGTTGTTTGTCCTTGTCCTGTTGTGTCAGTAACAGAAAAAAGTCCAAGAAAACGTTCCTTTATTTCAACGTTTTTGGTTGAGGCGTTCAAATAAACAAATCTAAAAACTTCTGTAATTTTCTTCTCATGATTAATGTCTGGAATACAATCTAGAATAATATTTAGAATCTTTTAGAGCGTTAACTATAGTTTAATTTTTTCTCCTAGTATTGTGATCTAGTATTGTGATTTTGAATGTTATGACCTAGATAATGAGGCTTCTTATGGTGTTGGGCTTTTTAAATGCGATTAATGTGCTCTGCTGTAACATTATCAAATTTTGAAATACTTTCTGTTAAGTTAAAAGAAATTTTTTTTATCTGAAACAACTTTTCCGTATACCCTCTAAAAGCTAAATTTTGTATTGCTAAAAACTGACTGAAGTATATAATTCTTTAAATAACTGCCATACACATCTTCTTTTAACGATCCATTTGAGCCTGATTTATGAAATCTACAGTTTTAAATTTCTCCATATTGTGTTTTAAATCCACACATTGTCTCAAACTTTAAAATGCGATACACTTTTTTCATCTCGTTCCACTTTTCTAGTTAAATGAAGCCAATCTTTATAATCTATTCTATCATTAAACGCATTCATAGAGGTGTGAAGGGCAAAATCACTGATTGTAAAGCTAATTCATGATAGGACCGTAGCCAGGATTTAATTTCAAGGGGGGGTTCAAAAATTTTTACAGCATGTATCGATACAATCACAGCATGCAAGGCCGTAGCCAAGTCCCATTAAAAATTTAATTTCGGGGGGAACCGGTCCCTAAGATCGCCCTCTCTGGATACGGCATGATTCACGATGTATAGCACATTCATGTGTTATCAGTACTGAAATACAAAGATTGTTAAAAACGTGCTAAAATCCGCTAGATTTTTTGTGTTTTTTAACACAATTTTAATAATGTCTAATTTTTCTTAAATTTCTGAAAATTTCGGCGAAAATTTCCGAAATCTGTCAGTCTTGCTAGATTTCGAAATTTTCGAATTTGAAAAAATCAGTTATGTAACCAAAGCTTACCTGCCGTACCCTAATCCCTGCCATCCGGATGCTCTGCACCCTTGCACCCCCGCTTAAGACGCCCCTGCCTCTGCAGCAATGAACCAACCCGTTTGTGACGTCAGCTCCCGTGATTCTAACGATACCACTGGTCAATTTTCCGCGAACGGACTATACTATGTCTGGCACGCAGACTTACTTAAAACCAAAAATCTAGATGTGAGTTAAAATTCCAGAGAAATATTTTATTTTCAAAACACCTATTCCTGTTTTCACATCTCCTGAAGCGGACTGCTACTAAATATTGGTGATGTGGTGTCCTCTGTTTTAGAGTTTGGATGAAGCTATTCGCCCTCCTCTCTCTGGAAACTGAAGGAAGGGGAGAGTCATTTTTTGTTTGGTTAAGCACAGAAAATGACAAATTTAGTCTTAAATTTTCTAATCCCTCATCCTATCAAAGTTGCTGTCCTCAAAATAAGCAGTTGATTGAAAATGACAGTCCGTATTGTGCACCGCAGATTCAGCTGCAAACGATTTCTTCAAGACATTTAGTAATGTTTAGGGCGATCTACCATCTGACGCACAGAGGCCGCCAAGGTGGGGATTGGTCAAATTTCAGCCCCAGCGTTGGAATAAAAGAAGAGGCTCCAGGAAAGGACTTTGCTTTTCGGACATGTTTGTGTAAATTTTTTTTCTTGTCTTGTTTACCTTTGGTGAGCAATCCCTTTCCAACTTTTGTTACTACCAGTCGCGCTTAGCACACTATAAGGTTTCGGGAATTGCAACTTAACCCTTGAAGGTTCAGACGTATTGCACTCCCTAGTAGAGACGAGGGCGAATTATGTATTCAAGATTTTAATTTGTAAAGTACATTTTTATTTTCAAATATGTGATGTTTATTTTGGTGCTTTGACGACCACACTACCTGACGTTTCGTCAACAGAAGATCTCGCTAAGCTAATAATGAGGAATTTATACAAAACAGTAAAACTGAAGTTATATTGACTGCCCTCTTGAACTATACCTTTAGTTCTATATATATTTTCATCCAAAGCTTTTTTCTCTTTTCTACCTCTTCACTTTCAATGAAGTCTGTTTTTTATATCACCTCGCAACAAGGCAGTATGGCAATGTTTGTGGAAGTTAGTATTGTGAATAATCATTACTCTTACCATGTCTATTTTAAAAAAGCAAATGCTTGATAATCGTTCGTTTCAAAACCTTTGGAGTAACGAATACAGATTCGTATAGTAAAAGGGTGGCGCTCTATTCATAAGCGTACGCAGAAAGTTCGTAAGGGGGGGTTATAGGCTCAATTGGGAATTACAGAGCTACAACTCACATATTCCTATGTTAAATATACAAAATTTCATTGCAATGGGGGGTTACAACCCCCATCAACACCCCTCCCCTGCGTACGCCAATGGCTCTATGTGATCTTTGCATTATTAAACTTTCCTTAATCATACGTCAGGTATACGAAGGCATCTTAAAGTAGAATTTGTTTAGCGTATCAGTAACATAGAAAAATATCTACTTAATTGGTATTAATAATTGCATAGTGAAATAAACATATACAATTTGCTGTGTGTGTACGCTGACACGCGGATGCGACTGCAGTATTACTTTGGCACAACACCTCTAAAACGCTGCAGACTCCTTAACCCGGGTTCGACTTCCCGTGGTGATAAAAGAACAAATCTTATGGACTAACTGTTCACTGTAATCCCGGGGTTGGATTCCTCCGAAAACTGTACGTCCCGGCGCAGCATGACCTTTGTAGTCATTGTGCCGTAAGACGCAAATAATAATCAATGAATCACCCCCTTAAAAGATCATTATTTTGCTTATCTGCATGAGTGTTACTGGCCAATGTTTTATCAATTTATTTTGCGTAAGTTCTCTTGCAAAAACGAAATTTTAAAACATGAGGTTTATTAATATTTTATCCTTCGGAAATTATACAGATATTCGCGCTATTTTTAGTGACTTTCCATCCGCGTTAGATATTGATACGTAGTGTCACAAATTCCAATTTTTCTCTCTTTAAAGATAGCTGACGATAAAATATGTTGTTAAAGAAGCGATTTAGTAAGAAATGTTCAGTTATTAAACGATTAAAATCAGAAGCTGGGAAATTAAAATATTACTAGCCATAAATAATTATGCACATACCTTGCATGAAAATGTAAAATGTGAGCAAACCTTCAGTGAAGTAAAATAATAAAAACTACTGAACTAAGATTTGTAATTTAATCTTAAAATTTAGCTTAAAGAATTTATTAATTGTGAAAAATATGTAAAAAGGACAATTTTGTGCAGCAGGAGTGGGATGAAATATTTTGGATTTAAAAAAAATTCACAACAAAAATTTACAAATTTACAACAGTGAAGTATAGTCCGTTCGAGGAAAATTGGCGGGTAGTATCGTTAGAATTCAAGGAAAAAGAGTCTTTCATAACTCGTTTTTCGCTCGCGAAAAACCAGTTATGAAAGACGCCTTACCCTCTACTGGAATGAAATAATCCGTCTGTGACGTCAGCTCCCTTGAATTCTAACGGTACTACCAGCCAATTTTCCGAGAACGGACTATACTCGATAAGTAGTTTTGTAGTTTACTTTATATTGAATCTGCCGCAGCATTGCCCTTGCTATCCTTGCCACGCCAAACTTAAACAAAAACTTTATATTGAACATGAAAATTTTTGAATTATTCCATAGCAAAATAAGGTAAATATAATTCAACTGCGTGAACTATTTGTTTATAAATCTGCTGGAAGTTACTCTTTGCCTAAAATGTTATGTAAGGTATCTTTAGGTATTGAAGCTATGCTAAGTTTTGGCGATTTTTCCTAAAGGCGTTTTGGAAAGTATGGAGAAACGAATTCCGGAATAATAAACTTTAGAATCTTGGTAATGAGGGAAAAAATAATCAGCCTTGTAGCTTAAAAGGAACCATGAAAAAAATAGGTTCTTCCAAATGTCTACTTTTTGGCCATATTAAAACATATGATGGTTATATGTCCAACGAACTTTCGTTTCGCTAAATTTTTTCCTTTAACATGAACCCACAAAAATGCATTTTCTGTATAAAATAGCTAAAGAAAGGTATATTAAAGTAAATTATTTGAAATGAGCACAAATTAAAATAACGTAATTTGTGAACAAAAAAAAAAGAGAATATTGAAATAAAAACTGACTCAATTAGACAAAAGCAAAGATGGATCCTAATCATTGGGCCACTAGGGTATTAAAATTAGATAGCATGTGGAATTAAAATTGATATTTTACACTTTAAAATGTAAAGACTCCACTCTCATTGGTAACAAACGGCGTTAATTGTTGTATGGCAATAACTTTTATTGCCCTGCGGTGGCGCAGTGTGGTAACGCGTTCTCCTATTGCGCGGCTAATCCGGGTTCGACTCCCAGCAGTGCAAAAAGAACGCTTACTCAGAGATCTCATAAAAGATCGCACTGCTCACTGTAGTCCGGGGTTTGGTTCCCCAGGCCTTAAGAGGTTCGGATTCCTCGGAAAACTGTAGGTCCCGGCGCAGCATGACCACTGTAGTCTTTGAGCCGTAAAACCAAAAAACAAACAAACATAGCTTTTATGAAAATGTGTAACGTCATTGTATGGTAAAACATCAGATACACTGGTTAAATTACTTTCTTTGTAATTTGATTATAATGACATTTTTTTACTCCATAACTTATTGTTATAAAGTGACTTTTATTTTAGGGGAAAGTTTATCACAAGTCTAAAGTAATGAGTTAAAGATCCTTTAAATGGAGATTATAAGCATATTAAAATGTAGGTTCCGATGCCCACTTTTCACTCATTAATTCCTAATCGTCAGTTTTTCTTTAGGTGAATGCGAAAAAACAAAAAACAAAAACGAAGTTTTGACACTAGTTGGAATGAAAAGAAAAACAAGGGCACTAAATAGAAGGAAATCTAGAATATAAATAAAAATAACGAAGATAACGGAAGAAGGAAAAGGAATAAATAAAAAAAATAAATAAAGGAGGATGCGAAATAAAGGTGAAGGTAAGTTAATAAAAAGTAATTGAATCGACCCACAGTGGTAACACGTTCACCTAGCTCCTCGTTAACCTGGGTCAAATTCCCAACGATGCCAAAAAGAACTCTTACCCACTAACTGCTCACTGTAATACTGGGTTAGTTTCTTAGGCCTAACGAGGTTCGATTTCTCGGAACACTAGGTTTCGACGTAGTATGACCTTTGCTGCCCTTCTGCCATAAAATGTAAACAAACGGAAAATAAAGGAAAGAATAAAATTCTAGAGAAAAAGAGACAGAGATTAGAGGACTGTTTTACTTGATGTGGAGAAAATTTTGGTGGAGATTGCATGTGTGTTAAAGAAAGCTGATATTATTATAATCTGGTAATAACGGCTAGCCGAGAGAGTGAAAAACGAGGCTAAAAATTCAGTATGAAGATATTGCCTATAGTTCGTTCGCGGAAAGTAGTCCGATGGTACCGTTAGAATTCACGGGAGCTGACGTCACAAACGGGCTAGTTCATTACAGCAGAGGGGAGGACATCATTTCAGGTTTTGTAAAACGTTTATCTAAAAAGACCAAAAAGTTCTGAAATTACGTCCTCTCCTCTTCTTGCCGAACTAGCCCGTTTGTGACGTCAGCTCGGTAAATTCTAACGGTACCATTGGTCCACTTTCCGCGAACGAACTCGGGCGACACAAAAGCTTGCTTTAATTAACGAAGTATTGTAAATTTTAAATTTGGTTTCATCTTAATTTTCACAACGAACTTGTTCCCTCGATATATCACAAATTTACATTATTTTTTTTATCAAGTACCACTTTTTATGAGTTACTTATTATGGGTAAAAATGAGTAATAAAAATACAAAACAGGGAATTCAATAGTAATACCATAATAAGCATATTTAGAATACTTTATATGGTCATTTTTAACAACGGTACGAAAATTTTTTCTAACTCGTGAGCCCACCAGAAGTGACTACTATTGAAAACACATGACCCTACAAACCTGCATTTATGCGCGTCCTACAATCAACGGATGATACGGAAAAAAAAAAGTATTTTTACGCGTCCCACTTATAACCAACAGTATACAAAAAATATATTTGTGTATCCCGACAACAGCGAGTTCAGACCTTTTACGCACACACACAAACCAGCTTATACCTTACATGACCCGTTACAGTGAAAAGCAAAATTCCAGCACAAGAATCGGCTGGAACAATCTACGGAATTAAGGAAAAAGGATTATGAAAGAGAGAGTATACACTGGTGAAATAGGACGACCCGTTTGTAATTGGAAAATGAAACACCGTCATACTCTGAAGAAGGGTGTAATCTCCTAGCAGAACACGCATGGGAGAGAGAACATGCCCTTTATTGTGCTTAGCAATTTTGATACCCACGCTTTAGCTCAGACTAGAGCTTTTTTAGGTATAAGAGAAAGATATCGTTACCGACCTAGATTCGAACTATGGGTTCTCCGTTGAGCCCGGATGCTCTTGATTGAAATGCTGAAAAATTCTTCATGAACATATTGTACGATATTATGCTCAATGCTAACGCAATTGCCAAATAATGGTCAACACACAAAGCCACCGGGACGAGTTTTTAATGATTTTCGTGGGAATTTATTATACAGTAATATCCCGATAATTCAAATGCCAAGGGACCGGCCCTACGAATTAATGAGATTTTGATTATGGGATTACGATTTATCAAGGGTGAAAAAAGAAAAATTTCGAATTAACGGGGTTTAAATAATAAAATTAGTATAGATAAAAGAGTATATATATTCATGGACATAATGCGAATTATGCAAAATACGTAGGTATATGCTCATATATATGTCCTAAAAAACCCCAACTTAGGCTTGAAATAAAAGAATATAAATGAAGTACGTATGTAGAAAAAGGTAAAGTAGAAAAAATCTTATAAAGCTAAGAATCGGAGCGCCATTGTGGAACGTGCAGTTATCAGTGAATAGCAGAATTTTACGCTCTTGTCTCTCCATGTTGCCATTTAACAACTTCAGCCATTCATGGAATAAACAACAAGTCATCCATGCTTTTTTATTGGAAGGATAAAGGACGGGAAATGATTTTAAGTGTTTGAAACATCTGGGTTTTGCTGATCATTAATGGTTTTAATATATCGGATTCATCCGTGTTCGCGGCAAGTAAGAGGGTGATTCTGTCCTTACTATTTTTGACGTTATGGCACTTAGCGCCTTCCGTAAAGAGCCACACTTTGGGGAAGGGGGAAGTTTGATTTCGAATAAATGGGATTGTTGACATGCTATATTACGGTTTATAAGATGTTTTTGTTCTTCTTGAGTGAGAAAACACTTACGAATAAGCGAAGGGACCGAAATGCATTGTTATTTTACGAATTAACCTGACTTTTCCAAGGGACCTGGAGTTCATTAAGAACAAGCGGGATTTAAAGTGAATGAGCCCATTTAACCTTTATGTATTTACATGAAAATAAAGGTATTCGTTGTTCAATTTAATATAATTCATTTCAGGCTGCAAATTTTTTTGGTAACCTCAAAACCTTGGCACCGTCAGTACGGCGCTAGAAATTTTCAAATAGGAAGGTGCATCGTGTTTGATATCATTTTTAAGCTGATTTTTTCTGAAAATGATGATACCGAAGTTTTGAAAATTGCTTCACGCAAACACAAGTTACGAGCAATCAAAATATTGTATTTTAGCAAAGAATTTTTCAACTAATTGCTTACCATTATCAATTTTTGTAAATAAATGTTCGAAATGTTCTTTTTGGACTGTAGATTATTTTGTACTTTAGACATTTGATTGTAAATACTGAAGGTAAAAAAATATAAAAAATATGTGAATAGAAAATGATGTATTCAAGTAGGAAATGTAATGTAATGAAGTATTGCCATGCATACAAAAAAAAAAGGACTGAAAATTATGTGTCACAATTTAGTACTAATTTTCATTGCTTAATATGTTCGTTATTGTCACAAGACTTTTTACATTTGTAAAAGGATGTACAACACACAATGGTTTTATGGCACCGGCATCGTTTCATATGACAGCTCTTGCAATGACAGGTAAGGCTCAGATATTCCGGTAACTTATTAATACAAGAATCTGGTGTGAGCGATGAGTCATCAGTACTGATCGTCCATCCAAAATCTGTTGGGTCTAGTGGATCGTCCTCATTCAACACGGTAGAGCGTATGTACACCATATAAGATGATCGTTGCAATTGGCCTCTCAATGAAGAGCTTGTGCAAGGTAGGCACTTCACGTTTGGTAGATTAGATTGAGTCATCAATTCAAATCGAAGTGAATCAAATGTTTTGCATACTGAGCTTGGTTTTAGGACCTTCACTAAATATTCCTCGGCAAGTTTAAAAGATTCAGTACTTGGAGGAAGGTGCGGACCAAAATTTTGCAAATACTTTTCTGGTTCTGCCTTGAGCGAAGACACTTTGGTTCCTATCTTACTGGTCACATCAGACCCTGAAAGAAAATGGGCAGCAAGAAGGACATCTGTGGTAGCACCTATTTTTGTTATAAGAGTATAGGTATTATGTCTGATGCTGACTTTCTCATCCTTAGTTCAAAGAGTCCATTTTTATTGAAAAACTTGCAGAAGTGAATAAGCACCACAAAGAAATCTGTGTCATTTGAAAGTACAATGATACGCTTAAGTCCTTTCTTAATGGTGTGAAAAATATGTGGAATTAGCCGTAAATCCGCCTCCTTAATATATAGTTGAAGAATATACTTAGTTTCTGTAAAAATTCTTCTATTTCTATCGCCATGGTAGGTCCACTTTCAAACAATACGTCACTAAGGACAGTTTCACATTGTCTATTGGCTGCTACCCAATTTATAAACTCGCTGAGGGCGTCTTGAATCAAACTTTTGTTGTACACTGATGCCCAAAATCTTTCCATCTGCATAGGAAGCTTCGTGATGGTTGTGACGATACAGCACGCCCCGTCCCAGCAGAATGCTAAACAGACCCTATTAGGAATTTCTGAAAAGGGGCGGGATGCAGAAAAAGCAGGATATCTTCGGCGGGAGAAAGGGGAGATGCGAGAGAGCATGCCGTGAGGACACGCGCCTGTCGCTCCTGTCCCATTTCGGGCCCTGTCCGTTCTTGTATAAGCGGAAGCTTTTTCAGAATGTGTGTGATTTCATCCCCGATTCTTGGGCTGCAGTATTGTTATATTGATATCATCATTGCATATGCGTAGTACGAATGAAGCAGCTGATTAATCACGGTGGTGTACGCGTTTGTGCTTTACTCTGCGCGGTGCATAAACCACCTCACACTATGGATACCAAAGGATAACCTACGTCTCCTCACACGCCGTAGATACGAAGTGGTGCCTATAGGCACCTGGTGGCAGCAGATACCTTACACATCGCCAACGCTCCAAAGGTAGTGGAATTAACACCTTTCCGGACGCACAACAATGGTATCAATAGAAGTCAACGGGAGTAGTTTCACAGAAGATATTCTCTCTCATCATTTTTGATTGCTATTTGAAGGTAACCGTCAAAAACATGGTCAACACGGCTGAATTTGCAGACATTATTCACATTATACAATAATTTTTGCCACCCACGTTTAAGTAGCTCAAACTAGAGCTTTTTTTATATTTGGAGAAAAAGAGGCGCCGTCCTCATCCTGGTTCGAATCCAGCTCTAGTTTGAGTTACATATACGTGGGTGGCAAAAATTATTGTATAATAAATTCCCCCACGAAAAACTCACAAAAATCTCGCCCCGGAGGCTTTTCTGTGTTGACCATTATTTGGCAATTGTGTTATCCCTGTGAAGGGTAATAATATCTTACATCATTCACATTACTGTCAAGCGTTTTAAACAAATCTTCAAATGTTTTGTGTCTTTTAACTGGCATTCTACGAAGCTGATTCATAACATCAATTACAACACAAGTTTTCAGGGTATGCTCTGTTTGGAATATTCTCTCTCTGATATCAATTTTTTTGTTAACTCAGACATGAGTTTTGACTTCATAGGTTTGGTAGTAGCACCATTTTCATCTAATAAGGATGAAGACGAAATATCGTAAGAAAGTATTTCTTCAAGAGTCATTCCTCTTTCTTCGGCGATATCCATTTTTCTTTGAATCTCCAAATGGTCCTTGATGGCATTATGTACAGTTCGCTTTTTGGTTTGTATGTCCGATTGTGCTGTAGTTAAAAATTGGGAAGTTTTGGCTTTTCAATAGGTGCAGATAGTGGTTTTAATCTGGTTATAAACCTTTCCTGCCGAAACGTGGTGAAAACTTCTTGTGCTTTAGTCAAAAATTGAAATATCTTCTTAGCATTCAGTGCTGGAACACATTCATTCGTTATAATGTTGTAAAGTTTGACTTCGCCTTTTGCAAGATATGGGTTTTCTCTGTTTTCAACATACCGAATCATTTGTTGGATATTAGCTTCCACTGTATTTCTGAGCCTTCCTCTTAACTCGTGGTGCATTGCCAGTTGGTAATTAATTGGTGTAATGTTCAAAAGTTTTTGAAGTGTTTTTTTATGAGCAGAATTTCATGATATGCAAGCTCCCATTCAGCTATATAGTTATTCCTTTTAATTTGGCCTATAATTCTCTCAGCTGCCTTCTGTGATCGGTTTATTGTTTGTTCGAGGGCCATCTACAGCACTAAATTTCCCATTTGTTCTTCTTACAACAAAATGACCTTTTTTGAACTTATCACATACCTCAGGATGAAGAGTTTCAAGACGAAGCATTAGCTCAAAAAACAATGAACCCCATCTCAAATATTTAATTCTATCAAAAATGTGAAAGATTGGAAAAACATCCTTCACTGTTTGCATGTAGAGACTCCAGTCCCCTTCCCTATCCGCTCTTATGATGTTTTTTAAACAACTTACTGAATGGAGAAATCCCTCCATATATTGGCATTGTTCAGAATTCTGAACTTGTTTTTGTGTGAAAATATCCAAAAATTTCGATGTGTCTTCTGATGTTGTGATATGTTCTTGGAATTTGAATTGCACATCGTCTGATGTTGAGTGTTGCATAGCATTAAGCATAATTTTATCACCAGCTTGTGTGGCTAATGAAGACTCATCTTCAACAGTGCTTAGAAATGCTTTCCATTTACGTCTATCATTTCTACTAGCATGAGCATCCCTTTCGTTGATTTTACATAATTGCTACTTTCAGGATACCCTCCGTTACCTTTGGACAGAAAACGTAGTTTTCAATATGGACGTTTTCTAGCTCGCTGCCATCTATGTATTTGCCAACACATGCAAGTAGAATTTTAGTCATGCAGAATAATCCCAACAGTAGTACAAGGTCTGGGAATTTGTTTGTGACCAACTGAATTTTTGCGGAAATATGAAAACGCTTTCATCACATACAACTGGTTGCGTTTGTTGTTTAAGTTCTAGAAGTAAGCTCTGAAAATTCTTCGTGCATGAATACACACTATCATATGATGTTACTGGATAAGGCAATATTGAAAGAAAGCTAACCTGTTTTAATGGAACATTAGCTTTTGAGACAATACCATGAATGCCAGACCATGTCAATGTATTTTGGTTTGTTAACCCTAAAACAGCTCGTAACGTACTACTTATCACTGTCTCTTTCCTCTTGATGTTATTCATTGGGAAAATATTAGTCTCTTCACTGATTCTGAAACTTAGTGAAACGATGACAGGTGTCGATGACTTGCAATAACGTTTAACCTGCTGGCATGAAAATAGATCACTATATCGTTTTCCAAATTTATTATTAACTACAGTTGAAAGCTTTGGCTTACTGCGAATTAAGCTTAGAATTTACTGAAATAAAAGCATTACAGTATCGTGGCTTCCACGGAGACCTGAAAGACTTCTCTCTTCATGGTCAGAATTATCTATAGTCTCTACAGTAAAGTTTCCTCTGGTAAAGTGACTTGGAAGAGCAGAGCCTACGAAATAGGTATTCATGGTATATTGTGCAAATTTTCGTGGCGATTTCCTAATCTCATTTTAGCTGACTGACAACCCACTTTGTTGAATACGGAAATAAGTTATCTACGCTTACACCTCAAGTGAATTGAATGGCTGATCATTAAATTCAGAGGAGTTTTCTTCCTTCCATTGTGAACATTGTAGAACAATATCTGAAAAAGAGCTTTGATTCTGCACGCTGTAGCAGTTTCTGTTTTTCCACCGACTTCTTCGATTTCATCATCGTCTATTTCTTCTTCTTCAACTGAAGACATACATCGCTGACTGTTCCCGGTAGTGTGGGACAGGATGGTCTATCAAACGTGCAGTGCTTACCTTGCACAAGTTTTTCATTGAGAGGACATATGCAATGACCATTTTATATGGTGTACATATGCTCCACTGTCTTGAACGAGGACTATCCACTAGACCCAACAGATTTTGGATGGACGATCAGTAATGATGACTCATGGGCGCCCGCAGAATTATATGCTGGGGGGGGGTGCACCCAGGAAAAATTCCAATTGAATAATGTTGTTGGACTGTAGTTTCTTGTGGATTCAGTCCTCTTTTCCCCCTTTTTTCATAAGCCAAGGGGGTGCACCCCTTGCACATCCCTCGGGTCATCCATATGATGACTCATCACTCACACCTGACTCTTGTATTAATGAGTTACTAGAACATGTGGGTCTTACCTGTTATTGCAAGAGCTATAATACGAAACGATGCCGGTACCGTAAAACCATTGTGTTTTGTACGTCCTTTTACAAATGCAAATAGACTTGTTGACGAATATATTAAGCAATGAAAATTAGTATTAAATTGTGTACACATGATTTTCAGTCCCTTTTTTGTTTATTCCAACACTTCATTACATTTCATACTTGAATACATTATGTTCTATTCACATGTTTTTTATATCTTGTTTTTTACATTCAGTATTTACAATCAAATGTCTAAGGTGCAAAATAATCCCCAGTCCAAAAAGAACATTACGAACATTTATTTATAAAAATTGATAATGATAAGCAATTAGTTGAAAAATTCTATGCTAAAATACAATATTTTAATTGCTGGCTTTTTGTATTTATATTGTGTTTGCATGAAGTAATTTTCGAAACTTTGATATCTTTATTTTCAGAAAAAAATCAGCTTTAAAATGATATGAAACGCAATGCACTTTTCTATTGGAAAATTTTTAATGCCGTACTACTGGTGCCAAGATTTGCAGGGCACCAAAAAAATTTGCAGCCTGAAATGAAGTATACTAAATTTAATAACGAATACCTTTATTTTCATGTAAATACCTAAAGGTTAAATTCATTCATTGTAATACCTTCATTCATTTTAATACCTTAAAGTTAGCATGGGCAGGAGTATGCGAAAACAAAATGGCGCTCTAGAAAACTTGTGCCCGGGATGCTAGAAGTCTACCCAAGTTTTTTCGTTTCCTTTCGGCATGCCCTAACAGGATCTGAAGAGAAAACTCGTCCACCACAAAATTTCTACGCGTCCTGTTGCCAGGGCCTGTACTATATTACTCATGCTTGACAATTCCCGATTGTTTCTAGTATAGCAAAACAGTCTTTTTCCACACCTTGACTTCACAGCGCAGTAAGCAGGCTGAAGGCCAACCCCCCATTAATGAAATTTTGTATATTTAGCATAGGACTATGCGAGTTGTAGCTCTGTGACCTTCCATCGAGCCTACATAACCCCCCCTCACGAACTCTTTCTGCGTACGCTCATGCCTTCAGTGACCAAGTGGCAGCACCAGAGTGGGCCAGGGAAGAGAATCAATTTGATTTTTGTTATTGTTTTTGTCTCTGCCGTATCATTTCAGGCCGATCACTTAAATTATGTGTCAAAAAATTTTTTTTGTTCATGTAATTGCCTACGTAGTAACGATGTAGATGTAAATAATACTTTCACTCTGTAGCCAAACTGGCTCGTTTACGGACATGGAGATTTCGCCAAATATAGCCTATTTGATGTCTTTTACCACCCACTTCCAATTGGTTACATTAGTTCTGAATTACCATGTACACGTAGAAAGGGAGCGTCATTCCTGTCGTTGGTGGCCTAGCCCTTAAGGCACCCCGGAATCAGCGGAGGGATATTAGTTTGATTGACACTAGGCCGGGGACGATGCTCTTTTTCTCTTGTACCTAAAAAGCTGTAGTTTAAACTATGAAAGTTTAGTTTTAACCATGAAAATATTACTTTTCACCATTGTAGAGTTTTCTTTAGTTTTGTACGACTTTTCCAGTTGGGTCGTCAATGCCTCAGAACTTACGTCTGAATCGTACAAAACTTTTGCAAGATGACAAAACCGGGATGGGTATTTGGGAAAAACCCACACTGGAGGTACTGTCCATTCACGAAAAGAAGTCCGATGGAACAGTTAGAAATAACGGGAGGTGACGTCACAAACGGTCTAGACGATTACAGCAGAGGGGTACCCAATTTCAGAACTGGTATTCAGCTAACGTTTGTCTGCGAAAAAACGAATTTTGAAATAATTTGTTTTTATGTAAATCGAACACTACGCAGATTAAATTAAACACCAATTTTAATCAACGCTTTTCGGCGTAGTGATAACAGCGCGGATGTTATGGTGTGATTAGACGTTACAAAGAAAAAAAAAGTGTTTTTTTGTTTTTTTTGCGTTTGGTGGGACCTGAACCCACGACCTTCCACTTGCCGGGAGGAGGCTCTACCATCTGAGCTACGAACGACAATATTTAATCTCTTACGAACGTATATGAAGTTCGTATCTCAGATGGTAAAGCCGCTACCCGACATGTGGAAGGTCTTGGGTTCAGGACCTACAGAACGCAAAAAACATTTCTTTCGAACGTTTCACCATCTAATCACGCCATACCATCGGCGTTGGTATCACTACGCCAATAAACGTTGATTGACATTGTTGTTTGATTTAATCTGCGTAGTGTTCGATTTATATAAATACATATGCTGCAACGGGCATTTCGATCAATTTAATACCAGTCTCTTTGCAATTTGGTTTAAATAGTAGTCCATGTACTACACCATTCTGCGAAATAACTGGCTTCAGTATTTATATACGTTCGTAAAGAGATTATATATTGTCCTTCGTAGCTCAGATGGTAGAGCCTCCGCCCGGCAAGTGGAAGGTCGTGGGTTCAGGTCCCACCGAACGCAGAAATATTTATTTTCTTTCGAACGTTTCACCATCTAATCACGCCATACCATCGGCGTTGGTATCACTACGCCAAAAAACGTTGATTAAAATTGTTGTTTAATTTGTTTGTGGTTTTGCGGCTCAAGAACTACATTGATCATGCTGCGCCGGGACCTGCAGTTTTCCGAGGAATCCGAACTCCTTAAGGCCTATGGAACCAAACCACAAACTATATTGAGCAGTGCGATATTTATGAGATCTCTGAGTAACCGTTCTTTGCACTATTGGGAGTCGAACCCGGGTTAACGGCGCACTAGGCGAATGCGTTACCACACTGCGCCACCTCATGGTAGTTCTAAAATGAAGTCCACCTAATGTAATTGGCTAGGCCGTCTGTGACGTCACCTCCCGTTTTTTCTAATTGTTCCATCTGACTACTTTTCGCGAACGGACAGTACAAATGAAGAACATTCTCATTTTCTCGACATTTGTTTGATAAAGAGAAAAATAGTAGGGATTGAAACGGTGCAGAATTTTTTATTACGCCATTAGTAAATTTCACTTGTTTGTACTCTTTTTCTATTACTTTATACAAACTTTTCATTTTTTATTGCTTTGCCACCCTCCCCCGTTTGTTTAAAAACTTTTTCTAATTTATTCCTTTCCCATCTTTCAGCTAACTTTACTATTTTTGTTTTCATTTTTATTATCCCGTTTGAATTTCCTTTCATTTCCTTTTCATGCTCTTGTTTTTCCTCCCTTTCGCATACTGGCTGTTGTCAAAATCCATTAGATATAATAAGCCCTGATCAGTAATTGTATTTTTTTTGTTACCCAAGTGTTTAAAAGCATTATACTAATGATTTTATTCTTATTTTCTTAGGTTATCTTAAGTTTGGAACTACTATGGCCAATCATAATTTTTTTAACGATTATGGGAGCTCGTTGGACCATTCCCCCTCAAAATGCACCGACATGTAAGTATTTTATGTATATTATAATCAGTATAGAAAAAAAAGTAAATTTTACAAATGAGGGTAAGTGTTTAAATGTGGTTTGTTTCCTGTTTTGATTTTAAAAAGATTCTCTTAATTTTTGCTAACTGCACACACTATTTTAAATAATTTCGGTTTTTTAGTGAATGTATTTTTGCACAGAAATTTTATTTTCTATGTATAATTTGATAATTATTACCAAACAAGGGACCTTTCGGTGGTGCAGTGGTAACGTGTTTACCTAGCTTGCCGTTAACTAAGGTTTGACTTACAACGGTGAAAAGTAGAAAAAAACATTATTGACAGACTGCTCATTGTAGTTCGGGAGTTGATTCCCTATGCCTTAAGAGGTTCGGATTCCTCCGAAGACTGTTGGTCCCAGCACAGCATGACCTTTGTTGCCCTTGCGCCATCAATCTCAAACTTTAACAAACAACGATTTTCCAATAAAATCAAAGCTAATTAAAGTTTGTCTGAGAATAGAAAAGGTTGATAAAATTGTTGTCACTTTTTCTACTAAATTGCTTACTAAATTGCTACCTATAATTTTACCACAATATGTTTCAATTTGTTGTTTAAAACATTAAAACTGAAATGTAACTGAATGTGTTACTTAAATTGAATATATACTTTCGGATGTTAAATTACTGGCTTTTCATCATTGTTCCCGCTTTACTGAAATTTCTCAACTCCCCAGCGTTGGGTGAGCGGGAGGCTACTTTTAAATTCGATTTATCAGATTTCAAAGTTATCAGATTTGTTGTCAGTGTAGTTGCTTCTATATCGTCCAAAGAAACATGCTTTGAAACAGTGGTGTAGAAAAGGGAGGGGCTCAAGCCCCCTTCCCCGTTGGATATCAAAACACATCATTTTCTCATAGGCCGCATCACAAAATCTTCTTTAAAGGCACTGGAGCACCCACCACTAGACACTTGAGCCTCAGCCATAGCCCTTTGAGGCCCCTCCTATAGCCCCTTGAGCCTCCTCCCATTGCCCCTTGATTGAGGTCCCTCCCTTAGCTCCTTGAGCATTGGCGTACGCAGGGGGTGTTGATGGGAGTTGTGACCCCCCCATTGCGGTAAAAATTTGTATTTTTAATATAGAAATATGCGAGTTGTATCTCTGTAACCCCCCATTGAGTCTATAACCCCCTTACGAACTTTATGCGTACGCCAATGCCCTTCAGCTTCCCCCCCATAGCCTTTTGAGCTTCAAATCGCTACACTACTGCCTTCAAACACAGGCTGGAGAGCACCAGAACTATGTTTGAAAAGGTCGAAGTTCAAGTCTCTATCGACGTCCATTGCTTTAAAAATAATCATAAGTTTAATTTTCAAGAATTCAACCTCAATCTACATATGAAGTGAATATTCTGGAGGGCATTTTAAAGTCAACTCCTATTATCGGTGGCGGATTTCTAAGTAGGCACACAGGCCTAGGGGCAGCGCTCATCGAGGGGCGGCATCAAAGAGCTTAAAAATAAAATTTTCCAAACTGCGCAATGTTGAAAATAATGTTTCTTTTTATTATTTTTATTGTCCTGTCGTCTCAGTGGCGATGATATGAGGCGACTACTTCAACTTGTCTGCAAATGCAAAATCGGAAGACAGAGGGCTATGACCATATTGTTTATATTAAGATATTAGATACCTCCCCCCAGAGAAGCGGATGTATCTGGTACCAACATATGGAAATCGCCATTAGGTGTTGATTTTAACTTCCTGGCTTTGATAAAAGCCGTAACAGATACGTTTTGCAGGCGTCATTAAGGGCAAACGAAACGCTGATTGATGTTGGCTATGGGCTTTTTGCACATCAGGTTGGTTGAAAATAGAAATCTAGGATTTAAGCATAGAATACGAGTAAAAGGGCTTTAACCTTAAGTGACTGACGCGAGCAACAACGAGAGTTTTCAAAATTATTGGGGCGGGGGAGGGTGCTTAGGGCTATCTTTAATATTTATACATTACAGTATAATATACTGTAATTATTATACTGTAATTGCAATTTATTTCAAATTATTGGGGGGAGGGGGTGCTCGGGCCCCACGGGCTCATATAACTCCACGCACATGGACCGAGCGGCATTTCATATTTATCGCGGTTACTGTGCGGTTAATTGCAGCTTCAGTATTCCTTCGTAAATTGGTTTTGCATGTTAATCGATAAGCAAGACAATGTTTTTTGCGTTCTTGTTATAAGTAGTAATCATAGACGCCGCCTTGAGAAAATAATGGGGATTTCGAAAAATTTAAATCGAATAACCTATGCATGTTTATAAGGATTTAATTCTAATTTAAATTTCATTCAATCAGATTATCTTACACAATAGGACGCATGAAGTACTAAAATGAAGCGAATTATATTTAATTACAGAAAAACATTTGTCTCCTTCCTCTGTATAAAATAATTTATATTAAACATGAATTTATAAAAAAATTATATAATCGTAAATAATAAATATAAT
>QLNU02015360.1:71695589-71728305 GCA_006491805.2 Dysdera silvatica
TTGTTGAGAACAGGGTTTCGCTATTACAATTTTAGCCCGGATTATATGTACTAAGAGACCAGTAAAATATGCACTAATGAGCCTTAAAATATCCACTTAAAATAAATAAATATGTACTTAAAAATTTTTAATGCGTGGAAATCTTATATCCCGTATTTTAAAACAAATAGATTTATTATTAACCGGCGAGTAGAAAAATTCAATATACAGGGGGGGTTATAAATATGAGGTGTTCAGAGCCCTCTAGCGTATTGGACGAAACATAACCAAATTTGGTGGGCGTACATAGTGGACCATGGAATTTCGATTTCTAAAGAAAAAAAAAATTGTACCAAAAATCACCACCAGCGGGAATTTTAACACTGCAAAAGTGCGTTAGTATGAACAATGAATGAATAAATGTCAAACGATAAGCACGCTTCAATTTTATCGAAAACAAATAGTACTAAAGGTCTCCACCAGGGTAAATTTTGGCGCTGTTTACCGAGTAAAATGCACTAATTTGCATAATCGCGTTCTGACCATGTGGATAAAAGGAAGGGTTGGAAGAGTGCTCATCACTCAGAGGTCATATGGCTTTCCATGGCTATTACCTTACGTGACCATGGTTTGTTAGTCAAGCTGTATTATCAGCGGAACGAGAATGCCAATGCTGCCCTACATGAATTTCGATGGATGAAGAAATTACGAAAAGGACTGATAAGCATAACAAACTTACAAAACATGATTCAACGATTTGAAACTATAGGAACTCTAACACGGCAACCAGGCCGGGGACGCAAAGCGGTCAGTCAGCAACAAGTTGAAAAAGTTGCAACTGCTATTGAGGAACAGGAGATGGCAAATGTGCAGGGTACCAGCAGTGCTCGGGCAGTATCCCGGCACACTCATATCCCATACTCATTGGTGTGGAAAATCCTGCATCAGATATTGAAGTTTTACTGGTATAAAATCTGTCCTGTTCAAGAATTGCACCCTGGCAATGCGGCCACCTGAATTGAGTTTTTATTGGCATTTTTCACACGCATGCAAGTTGATGATGCATGGCCGTGGCAGATTTTATGGATTGATGAAGCACACTTTCATTTAAACGGTGGTATTAACACACACAACTGCCGCATTCGGGCTGCGGCTAATCCGCACGCTTGTTTACATGAGTCTCTTCACTCACCAAAATTCACAGTGTGGTGTGGCTTTATCGCATCTTTAATCATCGGTCCTTACTTTTACGAGGAAAATCGCCAAAGTGGACCAGTGACCTGTACCGTCAATGCTGACAGATATGCCGATATGCTACAGAACTTCGTGGTTCCACAACTGCAGCAACGAGGATGTCTCGATTCGACCATATTCATGAAGGATGGTTTACCACCCCACATTGGACTTCGGTACAGTGTATGTTGCAGCAACATTTCTCTTACAGCAGAATGTTAGTCGTGCATTCCCCACAGCATGGCGACCCAAGTCGCCCGATCTCAATCCTTGTGACTTTTGGCTGTGTGGATTTCTTAAAGGTGTCGTGTATCAAGGACATGTCTCCGATATCGCAACTTTGAAAGATCGAATAACGTTACAGGTGAGAAAATTTAATTCTGATACTTCGAGCTGCCGTGGAAAATGTCGTGCAACATATGCAGTTCTTGGAACATCATAGTGGTGGTCATATTGAACCTCATTTGTAAGTAACAATCATTTGTTGTTGATAAAATGGATGTGTGCTGTTTCGTTTGGCATTTGCTTATTCATTATTCACACTAATACATTTTTGAAGCGCCAAAATTCCTCCTTGTGGCGACTTTTGGTACTTATTTTTTCTTCAGAAATCGAAATCCCATGGTCCACTATGTACGTCCACCAAATTTGGTTATGTTTCGTTCAATACTTCACTCGCTAGATTGCTCTGAACACCTCAGGTCATTTTATAACCACCCTGTACATTAAATCATATGTTTTATATATCACAAATTCTATGACTGTATAACAAAATGTGTCTCTCGTTGTTCTAAACAGTTAAGCTTTATCTTCTATCATGTAATAGCATTTTTATGGCCCAAAAGGAACCTTTTCAGAGCTACAAAAGATACTGAGCAAAACATACATTTTTGCTGGTTTTTATTACGTATAGTTTATCGATGATAGAACGATGTCTATCACTGAAGGAAAATGGTGTGGAAATTTAGAATAAGTGTTTGTTTTAATTTGACTTTCAATCAATTGCCAGCCAAGCACAGTAAAACTCAGCTTTGGTCTTCATAACAAGGATGGTGGCTATAATTCAGCTACGACAACATTTTGGCGTCCTAGGACATAATTAAACGTGTACATTTACGAATTCCATTGCCTTTCCGCTCAGATAAGAAGTAAGAGGAAAGTTTAACTTTAGTATTGTGGTGAAATTTTTCGGATGAGAGAATAATAAAATTCTTAAAATTACTAAAACCCTTAAAATATGCATTTATTCTGGAAATTCATGGTTTTTGTGCATTTATATTCAAAAACACTAAAAACAGCTAAAATATGTAATTGCATATGCACATATGCAATTGCATATAATGCGGGCTCTAGTTATGACAGTAACATTTCAATCATTCTGCACTCATTTTTGCAATGGCGCACCTAGAATATTCCCAAGGAGGGGGCCCAGTAGCGCAAAGAATTTGGGGTGGAAAAAGTGGCCAGGGACCATATCAATTACGGTTGTTTTTTGTGTCCATTTATTATCATTAAATTCAGTGGCGGAGTAAGCGGCTGGCGGATATGGCGGCCACCAGGGGCCCCGAGTTCGAGAGATTCCTAGTTAAAAACTGCCACAACATAAAAAACGAAAGATTCAATATTTAATATTATTCATGCATTCTACGTATATAAGTACAGAACGTTCTTTTATTAAATTAAGGCTAATTAAAAATCATGGTAATTCAACAATGAGTTCCATAACGATTAAATGTTACTGTCAAAAATGTATTTTCACCATGTGTAATTAAATGAGCGAAATGAGAATTAAATAAAATTAAATTATAGTGGCGGAAACCAATAACGCCATTTTTCTTATAAAAAGCTGAGGAGAAGGAACAACCTCTGATTTGATTTTACCTCTAAGCATGCCCCTTAATATTATCCCGTTTGTGTGTAATATACACACACATAAACTTGAGCGTGATAATATTAAAAGGTAATTGGATGAGAAGAGAAACCAGTTGTTTAAATAATATTTCCATGTGAAAATCGAAGCTTCTGGATAAACCTTCGAGGCCATATGTCCTGCTACGATTGTATTCATTTTTCTAAAATTCTCTTTGAACTATTATTATTATTTTAAAGATTTAATCCTTATTATATAGAATAAACAAAACATAAAAAGGAAGTAACCTTCGCATTATTGGGGGCATATAATCAATGGGATTATCAATGCATCATTATTATAAATTGAAGTATTTATCAGTGAGTAGTTATCGCTTGGATGTACATACCAGGACGTAAAATATCCAATCGAACTGTATGTATTGTTTATTCTATTTTGCAGAAGTTATGAAGAATAATAATTATATAGATTAAAGAAGAGAAAAATGGTGCTTATAGGCGTGATATTAAGTGATATTAAAAAATTATAAATGATAAGGGAAGTTCGCAAGAATATTAGAAAAGAATATTAATATATGTTGTTATGAAAGGAGAAATAATAGGAGTGTAAGAATCTGATAAATAAATAGCCAGAAGTGCTTTTGAATAACAGTTCGAAGTGTATAAATGGAGTCCTCTTTTTAAAAGAACTTTTCCTAATGTAGAGATTATTTTGAAAATATTTTTAACAAGACCGATATCAAATGAATCAAGTGAAAGATCTTTGTCAGTTTTAAAATGCACTAAAGACTATTTAAGGAGTACGATAGGGGGAAACAGACTGGACAACATGGCCATATTATACATAGAACAAGAAATTTTGGACGAAATAGATACTTAAATCATCGATGAATTTGCCAAAGATAAATCAAGACGCAAATTCATATAGAAAACCCTTTTTAAGCACTCGGGTAACTTAGTTTACTATTAAATTATTTGAAATAATTTCTGATTTTTCTTGAAACGTTGAGCTACATTAGCTACATCTTGTCGGTTTAAGAAACTCACTAAAAATATAATACCGAATTCTCCTTCCGAAAATATCACCACTTCCTTTCAAAATTTTTTTCTTTTGGGGCTTGGGCCTAAGGGCCTCGAAATTTTTACCGCCAGGGGCCTCCAATAGGCTTAATCCGCCTCTGATTGAGTTACTACTAATTTGACAGTGCAATATACTTAAATGATTAAAAATGGTGGATTTTTTTATACAATTTTACAATGGCCAGCTTTTGTTTTCCACAAAAGATCACTGTTTTAGTAATAGGTTTAAAAATAATCCTATTGTGCAAAACTTGCTTTTGCTTGCCCTCTGTCCACTACTTGATCTACGGAAGCCTTTTTTCCTTTTGTGACCTTTAAAAACTCATCGGCTTTGTGAATTGAATCCTTATGATAGAGAAAAGTTCTAATGTTGGCTGAACTTCTCCAAGGTCTTCTTCCAATTATTAAATTCTTTTGAAACAAGTTGATGTGTGGCTTGTGTCGATCTTAAACCGACTTCATGGGGTGAAAAGAGAACACACAAAATTTGCTATAGGCACTGTCTTCTGCCTTTGGGCAAGTTATGTTTACTCAGTTCAGATGGACAGAACTTCTGACTGTGGTGAGATTTTCCTTGACTTTATACAGCACTAATGATGGTCGTAGGAAAATTGCAATTTGCATATGGTTACCAAAGATTTTTTAGCACTGTTATCTCATCTCCAATGGTGAGGTTAGATTTCTTGACATAATTAGAAATATCTGCAGTCAGAATTTCTATTTCAACTGTTTTGGACTACCTTTACCTCCTGGAAAGCATTTGAAGACAGCCCTAGCCACTGCTGTTGCTTACCTCAACAGCAGTCTCATCAATGTCACAAGAGTTCAGGGAAATGTTGCTGGGATCGTCATTACTTTCAATTTTACTACTTTCAAAAAAAGAATTTCAGTGTCCGTTGGCGTAATAATTTTTCACTTTGTTAGCCCAAGGGGGGCCCGGGCCCCCAATGTAGGTGCGCCAGGGCATGTTTGAACTAATATGATTTTTAATTAACTTTAATTTAAAAAAAAGAACGTTTTGTACTTATATACGTAAAATACGTGAATAATATTAAGTATTGCATCTTTCGCTTTTTGTGTTGTGGTAGTTTTTAACTGGGAATCTGTCGATATCGGGGCCCCCTGGCAGACGCCAGGTCCGCCAGCCGCTTAATCCGCCACTGCATTTCACAAATAACGCACGAATATGACACGCATCATCACGATGAAATCAGAATTCTATGGCCTCGTACTAATTTTAAAATTCATAGCATTTTTATTCCGGGTTCTAAAATCTTGAACTCGGTACCGCAAAATTTTAAGGTTCTGTCTCTTTCTGCATTTAACCTTTAGCTTATAGGGTGGACGACGTATATCCCAGCAGATTTACCTTCCAAAAGAACAGGGCTGGGATAAGCCCTGTCCTAGAGATTCCCCTCCTTTCCTGTTCTTTGGAAGTTAGGTCAGTGGTCAGTTTAGTAGGACAAATGGCTCGATCGCAGGTGGTTACGAAAAGGGGGACGAGATAAAGGCCTATTGTAAAAACAGGACCTTTTCCCTCCCTACTTCTTTTTCGCTGCTTTGTACGAAAGTTAAGGATCTGCTAATTAGGTTATGAGTAAGATTCTAATCTTTCACTAACGTACAGTACATGCACAATAAAGTTATTTGGCGTTGTTTATTTGTACTTAAGTACACATTCCTCCTGACCCCATGTAGTGACGCTTTCAGATGCCACTTAGGTTGATTTGTACGGGGGAGGAGGATAGAAGAAGCGATATTGTCCCGTATGGAATGATAAATTTCTTTTTTCCAGTCCCGTAAGCTAAAGGTTAAAGCTAAAATCTTTGATTGGTACGTTAATCAAATCTGTTCATCCTACTCCTTTTGTTTGCCCTCTCTTCCTTTAGCCTTCGACGGTCCTCTTGCCCTTCCCATTTCTTTTTCATTTTTCTCTTGTTTCTCTTTTGTCTGCTTTTCCTTTTTTTTCTCGTCCATAAGCGCACTTGTAGCGGATAACCAAAACTCACTTGCAATATTCTTTCCATTTCCCTTGTCCTGTGGGTTCTGCTAACAAGAAAAAACACTCTCGTACGTTTCCGAGGACTCCACCTTTGGGCCACTCATCAGCCTTCACCGTGACACCTTCGAATCAAGACTGTGCTCATAAACTCTGTAATGTGTTATCTCAGTTGTATGCAAAACTTTTATAATAACGTTGATTTTGACGTGCCAATAAAATTTCATTTGTTGTTCTTCCAAAATATGAGCACTCTCTTGCTCTTGCTGCTGGAAAGAGAGCCCCGTTACAAGTATCGCCACAGCTCGCTTTCCATCTTCAACTACATTGCTTTTAAAACTATCAATCTATAAAACAACAAGGAATAAATTATTTGAACAGCACCCTCTACCACCTAAACACGGCATTTGTGGATACATATTTTATGGCTAAAATTATTTTATTTTCTTGTACTACTACTCTTTACAATTTGGCCAGATATTTTCCGAGCACGGTGTATCAGGTTTGTAGAAGCCCCAGTTACTCCATGCTTGTTCTCCAGTTGCCCCATTGAACTATATATATATATATACATGACAAGCAGATCCAGAGCATGAGGCAATACTTCCAGTTGAAGAGTCCCCGATCGCCACTCATCCAAGCCATAATACAAGCAGATGCAAATTACACGCCACTAAACCTGTGTAGTACCGAAGAGCGTGTCCTCGAAACAGCCAACGAACAGAAACTGAGAACTTGGGCCGGAAAACCATTACATGGCAGGCACTACAATGACCTGCAACAACCACACGTTGACAAAAAGGCATCAAATTCTTGGCTGGCCAAAGGCACTCTCCAGCCAGAGACAGAAGGATTCATGCTAGCCATCCAAGACCAAGTGATCGCAACAAGGAACAATCAGAAATTCATCCAGAGAAAAGACATAGAAAGCGACAAATGCAGACACTGTCATGCGGCATCGGAGACAATCCAACACGTGATGGCAGGATGCAAGATCCTTGCGCAGTCAGACTACAAACATAGACACGATCAAGTAGCGAAAATAGTCCACCAGAAATTGGCAGCGAATGCTGGCTTTCTGACAGAAAAATGCCCGTACTACAAATATGAGCCAGAGACCGTGCATGAGAACGAAACACACAAGCTTTACTGGGATAGAGCAATCATAACAGACAAGACAGTCCCACATAACCGTCCT
Source organism: Dysdera silvatica (assembly GCA_006491805.2). Taxonomy (NCBI): domain Eukaryota; kingdom Metazoa; phylum Arthropoda; class Arachnida; order Araneae; family Dysderidae; genus Dysdera; species Dysdera silvatica. The sequence continues at coordinate 71,702,948 of QLNU02015360.1, forward strand.
GACATAACCCTCGTCGATAAATCGAATAAGACCACGTACTTAATCGACATAGCAGTACCCAACACCAATAACATACAGACAACCTACACAACGAAAATCACCAAGTACCAAGATCTCAGACATGAAGTACGAGATATATGGGGTATGGAAAAGATCTTCATCATCCCGTTAGTCATCTCAGCAACAGGGATAGTACCAAAAACGCTTGCGACGAATTTGGAGATACTCAACATTGACCCAAACACCTACATTGAAATACAAAAAGCCACAATCCTAAACACGTGTCACATTGTCAGGAAGTTTCTAGACATGGCACATTAAGAAGTGATGTAAAAAGAGGCTTGGGAACATGGCGCTCTGCCCGTCCCAAAGCCTGTTTCCGCCAAGAATGGGCGAGGAAAACTTTTATATATATATATATATATATATATATATATATATGTGTGTGTGTGTGTGTGTGTGTGTGTGTGTGTACAGGCCCGCCCTGTATATAAAACTCTTCTTTGAGCTAAGAATGTCGTTGTCAAAAATTATGCACTGGTTTCCATTTGTTTTTCCTCGTCGCCAATTGTTGTGTCTGGGAGTATTCCTAAGGAAAAGATGATAACTACCGCGTTCCAAGACCTAACTTCAATACAAAGATTAAATCAAACTCAATTACACACACAGCAATTACATTCTATATGCCAACGTTCATTCTCGTGTTTACGTATCATCGTCCATGCTCGCGTCCCCGCGTCACTCTCCCTGTTGCCATGTCTCGACATCCAAATACATAACGGTTCGTCCCCCTTAAGTTGTTATATAGTCCTTAAGGTATTGGGGTTCTTTATGTACTCTGGCTGATCTACGGAGCAGTGTATTTTCGGGAGTGGGTTGTACTATCTGTGGCTGGGTGTCCCTCTCTGACACATCTGGATCAGGTATCTCTGGTGATGCTGCTTCTTCTGAAATTGAAGCCCTTGAGTTAGATGGCTCTTCCTCTTGACTTCGTGAACAGGTGTGGGAGTGAGGTTAGGCAGGAGTTGGGATGAACTGGATTGGCGTATGGGATGTTAACCCATCTAGCAGGATATTGCGTTTTATAATTTGGTTTACATGGCGTTTTTGCGCGAGGCCGTCACTGGTTTTGATCTTGTACATCACTGATCCCATGACTTCTATTACGACCCCATGTATCCATTTTTCTGTTGCGTTAGTGCTATAGTTGCGTATAAACATCAGATCGTTTACCTTAAAATGTCTGCTGGGTAAATGCGTTTCCCTGTTCCTCCCCCCATTATCACCATTGATTGGTAGTATTCTATCTAAGAGTGTTTTAGGCTTTCTCTGCGTTAAAGCTTCCGCTGGTGAAATTTCTGTAGCGCCAGGGGTAATCCTGAGAGCCAGAAGTATTCTACTCACTTTCGTATACCAGTCGATTGTGCTGTGTCTTCTTAAATTTTGCTTAACTGTTTGAACCATTATCTCGACTTGACCATTTGAAGCTGGATGATACGGAGGTGTAAAAACTTTACTGATATCGTTTCGCGCAGAGAAGTTTCTAAATTCAGATAATGAAAATGAAGTACCATTGTCAGATACAATGACATCTGGTAAACTATGAGTCGCAAAAATTTCTCTCAACGCCCTGATTATGCTGCAAGACATAAGAGGGTTCATGATTTTAATCTCTGGCCACCTGGAATAGGAATCAACTACGCTAAGAAAAACTTTCCCTTGGTAAGGACCCGTGAAATCCATATGAATCCTAGACCATGGCTCTGCTGTCTCAATCCACGACTTAGGTTTCACTTTAGGTGGTTTGTGTCGAGTTAATTGACATTTCATGCACTTACTTATCAGAGCTTCGATATCTTGATCCATTTTTGGCCACTAAGCGTTGCTTATAGCTTTAGCGCGTAGAAGGAATAGTGTTCCGACTCCTCATTGTTGCCAATGGTAAAAAATAGAAAAAGAAATTAAACTTCCGGAAGGTGGCACTGCGGGCAGTCTATTTGCTTACTTTTCCCATGTTACATCTGCTGTGTGTGAATTTTTAATTGCAAGGCAAATTAATTTTTTTGTTAATTAAAGTCAAATATAATGTATATATTGGAAACCTATCATTTACTCCTTCCATTTTTCATTCTGTTTTATATTTGTCTATGTTTACATTTTCTTTTTAGATGGTAATTACATGTCACAATCCTTACAGTTTTGTGCATATATATTATACACATTATTTCATACTATGTCATTTGTATATTATTTGTTGTAATACTGTTTTCAATTGTTTAGAATTGAGAAGTTGGTTAGTCATATTATTCCACTTCTCTCTGATCAAAAATTGCGAAAATTTGTTCAAGCCTTACCAAGAGGCGCAAAAATGGCCCGTTCAATTTTGGATACACTTTCAAAACATGATCTGCAAGAAATTCTAGGTAAGAATAATTGTTAAAAAGAGGGATGAAATGCTTAATCAGTAATAAAATCCTGTCTTGTTTGAAAATTTAAATATACGTAATTAATATCACTATTATCCAGAAACAATGATAAATAGCGATTTCTACTTCCCATAGAAAATCTCTTCTTGGGAGTGACTTAAAATGCATTACCATTAGTTAAGAGTATTTTTGATACTTATTACTTATCCATAATGGTTTTGACAGTGCAATATACTTTTTTCCGGACTCCAAATTACAATGAGTCTATTGAAGGAATATGTTTCAGAATTTCTGCAAAGGAGACCATAGGTGACACAAATTCTATTTTCAGACACAGAACTAGAAGCTATACTGCATCTAATGCACATATAGTAATGTTCAGGAACATGATCAAATTCAACTTCAAAAAACTATTTTGACTTATTTTTATAAGTTAAACATGGTCCCAATACTTTCCGATAATCAATTTAGGTACATTAAATGCAGCATAACTTTTAGTTTCTTGTTCAAAAATGAAATTCAGGACACCTATTTTGCCCTTTGCAGGAATTGTAGAAAACATGTATTTACTATATACTCTTATACAAATGATAGTTATATTAAACTCATGTTTGTAAAAATTGCAACACCATGAAGGAATCACGTGATTGAGCTGAAACTTTCAGGAAATGCAAATTAGGGTATGCTATTCAAATGATTAGAATTTCAGATAGAAATAAATAAAATACAATTTTTTTTGTTTCTATTGATCAGTGCAGTGTGTCGCTATTAAATTGTTTAGAATTTCAGAGTCATCACGCATGCGTGGGCTGAGCAGCGCCCTCTGAACTGCTGATGGATCCATATAAATAGAGGGCTGTAGCGGGGCGTGTATGGCTATCTGCTAGTGGTAAACGTTACATGAGACGTCACTATGCCTCTACGACGAAAGAGGGCGACATTTCAGCAAGTTACGGAGTTTGAACGGGGACGAATGATCGGCCTTCGTGAAGGAGGGTTTTCTTATCGTGCAATAGCAGCTCGTATGGGGCGTAACAGCAGCACAGTGATGCGAGTGTGGAAGCAGTGGGTTCAAGAGAACCAGACAACTCGGAAATCCGGGAGTGGACGCCGAAAGGTGACGTCAGCACGGGATGATAGACACCTGGTCCGCATGGCGGTGACGGACCGTTTTGCTTCATCTGGACAGTTGGCAGAACGTTGGTGCACTGCTACAGGTGTATCATTGTGTGCTTCATCAATTCGTCGGCGTCTACTGCACCGTGGACTGCGTGCAAGAGTTCCTTTATACAGGATCCTCCTGACGCAAAACCATCGGCGCCTGCGGCTACAATGGGCTCATGGACATAGAGACTGGCGTGCTGATTGGCAACAAGTGGTGTTTTCTGATGAATCCCGCTTTAATTTGGGGTACAGTGATGGCCGCATCCGTGTTAGACGCTATACCGGTGAACGCCACCTTCCGGAGTGCATTATCCAACGTCATAGTGGACGAACCCCCAGCGTTATAGTCTGGGGTGCGATTGCGTATCATGGACGATCTCAGCTGCTACGAATTGTGGGTAATCTTAACAGCAACCGGTACATCAATGAAGTTCTGGAGCCCGAAGTTGTTCCCTTCCTTCAAGGCATTCCCGGAGCTGTATTTCAACAGGACAATGCCTTAATTTTAAATTAAAGCTCATAAAAACTAGACTGAGGGCATCCATGACCAATGAAACCTTTGAAGCATTTGTCTGTATCAGTACACTGAGAGAGATATTTTAAATACCATCAAACCCTGATCTTGTAATCAGCAAACTCTGTGAATAGAATTCAGAAATGAGGCGACTGCTTATTCTATAATTCAACACACAACTCTGGATAATGCCGACGTTATGTTTATTGTTCATTGTATAAATGAATCAACTTTTTTTTGAGCTTGTTTTAACCTTAGAGTAATTTTTGTGAATAAATTTATTCTAATTTGAAAATCTGATGGGAAAATTATGCAATTTAGAATTAAGGTAGGAAAGCGACGATTTCTCGTTTGATTATTCAATAACTTTGAACAATGCTAACATGTTCTTTGTTTATTATATTGACTAATGTTTCTCAAAATCATTTGAATCCCGATAAAAAAGTTTGTAAGTTCTTTAATTATTTTTTTGTTAATTATTATCGTTAATATAAGTAAATCGATTTATGGCAGTAAAAATTATTAAAAATATTCGGTGCAGAAATTGTTCAGTATCAATCAGCCAATTACTTTATTTTTTCTACATACATAGCACAAGCAGATGAAGATGGGAAAATACCATCAGGTGTAACTGACCGCAGACCATAAATCACCAGTTAAACAGAAAAAGTCGTTAAACAGAATAACATTATTTTATGTTGGTTTTGCCTATGGAGATAAAATCACGAGTGCATGACGGCATACGATTTTTAGTATGAAGGCATCCTCATCACCCTTCGTCCACTGCCCTCTTAAGGCACCCAGTATGGGCCTGCTAAGGACAATCTTTATCATTCACTGTGATAAAAACTTTTTAAATGAAGAAACTTTTGAGAGTTTTTAAAAACTATTTATGATAATTATTAAAAAAAAATTGAAAGTTCCATAATCCATTGACTTTTCCTGTTGAAGATTAATTGAAGGGTCCAATCTTCTAAACTGTCAAGGTGGGGTCTGCAAATCCTGTTTCCGACCCTGATTTCTTGCACATGCTAAAAAATAATAGCTCATTACATGAAATATATATTATCTACGTAAGTTATCTTACTCTCTATATATTTTTAGTTCTCTTATCTCATAGATAAGATTTCATCTTTGTAAAGAACTAAATTTTTGAATTGAAGTGTATTTTGTAAGCTGTAATGAGGAATTTATTTGTACAGCAAATTCACCTGGATTGAAGTTGATCACCTGCTTGAGAATGGATAAAATGTTGATGAAAAGCTTGTGTCAAAGTTAGGGGAGGCCACGTACATTGACATAACTAGTGGTGGCTTGGCCCTCTGTTGAAAAAATGTAATCTCATTAGAAAAACAAAAATTATACATGAATGTTATGGTCAGAGAATTCTATGGGACTTATACCTTGACCTTGAGGCTAACTATACCAATGGTTACATCCCATATTAAGGCTTGTTTGTATAGCATATAAAACTTTTTCTGAATATACTAAGCACAGACGGATCCAAGGGGGTGTGATGGGCAATCATCCTCCCCCTTGAGACGGCATTATACAATGGAAAATTAAAAGTATCCTACACTAGGCTGAAAATAGGAATATGAAACAAATTGCCCCCACCCCTTGAAAGACTTCTGGAATCACCCTTCATACTAAGTGTGAAGGAATAAGCACTTAAAGGATAAAAAATATATACCTAAATTCATTTTCTTTAATTTCATTATTGTATTCATGAATAAATAAATATAGACTACCTTATTGTGAAATTTGAAATCAATCAAAACATTACTTTTTGAGTTGTGTTGGATTTACTTTTGAAAAGCTGCTGATGTGTTCAGCCTCTCAGGATAACAAATCATAGCATGTGGAAGTCAACCTTTACAGCATTCTCCTACTTACCCATAATGCCAGTTTCCATGCTATAATAATGCTAACATAAAGGCTAGAGTCAAATCTAGTCCCCAGTCTGCTATGGCTTGTGATCAGGATTCTCACTTTCTGCTTTTTTGGCAAGATTAGATACAAAGCAAAAAAGTTTCGAAAAGAATATACACAAGGCAAGATTTTTCTCCACATTGAACTATGGGAAAACGGGTTTTGGTTAGAAGAAATTTTTGTTTTTTACAAGAATCATAATAATCAATTTTTTTTAAAATACTTTTCAAAGTAAATTTTTTTACCAAAGCATCATTACTAGAATTAGATTCATACACGCAATTACTATAATAGGTCCAATTTTCATTAAAGTCATGAAAATCCGAAGTAACATCTTCAATCACATTGATAATAAAAAATGACTCTTCAATTTTTGCAAACATATGTTTACTTTCATCTAATTCTGCAGCTGTAGTTATTGAAGGTTGCATATTGTATTTTTTAATTGATAAATTTAAGATAGATTGAATGATGTTCATAATTTTTTTTTAAACCGAAAATCAAAAGTGAAATGCAGATGGTTTTATATTTCGATACTTTTCCAGAAAACGAACAACTAATAATTTCAGTCTGGCATTAAATAAACTTCTGATTAAACCAAGTTAAAAGCATACCAACTGACAACTCAAATTCTTTCCAATACCTCGATTACCATCATAATTGAACCAATTCTTACATGGACTTTATCAAACAGCTGAAATTTGTGCCAATTTGGAAAACTTTAATCGTTAATTAAAAATTTATATATGGATTTCGCAGAAAAAGGACTTTGGATTCGTAATTAGGGGTCTAAAATCTATAAATTGTAATATGTCTCAATTCTCAGTTAGGACTCCCACTCGGGCTAGTTCCCTTGTTAGTAATGTAATGCCCCTATCCTTTACTGATAATATGAATTACTGTTAATACAAACAGATTTTCTGTTCCCTTTGGTGTTTCAACTGATTTATCGCAGAATGACCACTATTGTCCTTGCACCATAAATATATAGCCAACAAACCAACTCCTTGGTATTTGTCTTAAAGAGGTTCGACTGTAATTTATTAATGATCTTTATGCAGTATCACGTGAATAGCTCTGCTATTAAATTTGCTTTATTTTTGTAGAAAGTATTAAAAAAGGTATGGTGAAATGTGAAAATAAGAAACATTAAGATAATAAATACATTTTATTTGTAATTCAAAATATAACAACCTTTTTTCCGTCCTTCTTATAGCAAATGGCATTCCAGTTAACACTCTTTTAAAGAATGAAAACAGTACAAGAATGTTTTTGAATCAGTATTTTCCGGAGAACGTTACCACAAGCATATTTAATGCTTATATTAGACTTCCACAGGTAATATTTTAATATCAATAATTTACTGTCTAAAAAAACCCCATTAGTAGTTACTGTCTATCAGTGCTGTAGCATGACTTCAAAAGTTAGCTCTCTCATAGTGTTCACTATCCTGTCCCTCAGAATAAAAGTCACAATACATACATATATCATTATCATCATGATGATACATATATGAGTAGTGATTTCCTTTAATCAAAGGGGGGATGGTGAATACTCAGAGGACCCACTTTTGAAGTTACACTATGCCACTGCTGCCTATGAAAAACTATCCTACCCTTTTCAGGTTTTCGAAGTAAAGTATATTCATATTTTTTGGAATAGTTATTAGTCTCATAACCAGCGAATTTATAGTTTAATGAGGAATCAGAACCTCAAGTTAGCTTAATCTTCAATGGAGGATCAAACCCAATGCTATGGGGTTTTGGAAAAGTGCCAGGTACCTTACAATATATTGGAAATTAAATCAACATTTCCTTCATGGCAGAAGAACACCTTACTTCTATATCACCCCAGTAGCTTTTACTAACAGCATGCAGTTACTAAAAGTTTACAAGAAGTCATCCTCTAGGTAGCTGATTTCTATCTAATACTGCTTAAACTTCAGTGTTTTGATTGAAGCTAGTATTTCTAGCATGTTATAACCTTCGAATAATTTAGAGTCTAACAAGGAAACCACTTGGACTGCAACGCCAAATTTTGATAAGAGTGGTACCATTGGATATATGTTTTGTCATGAGAAACAAAAAATCTGATGGAATTACCCATTCGAATTCAACCACTCAGGAGCTACAAGGTGATTAGTACCATCCCTCCATCATCCATCATCCATTCACAAGCAAAAAATAGCCTTGAAATATTGTTTTGTATAATTTTCACTTGTTCCTACTGTTATTAATATAGCCAATGTTTTGGTGCATATTGCAGTTAAAGAAATGTACTCACTGATATCGAACGTTATGAATTTGGACACCCTTTCTCATAAATCAACCGCTATACCACAAATTTGGCGATTAGTAAATAATTTGTACAACCTAGAATATTTTGCCCATTTATTACATTTGACTGAGACTTACTCATTGACGAAAGTGCCTTTCAGTGTAAAAGTGCTTGAAGCATAAATTATATTCCCGACAGGCACATTTTATAAATGGCTGGGTTTCACATTTATTACAAGTTTTCTGTGTTAGTTTGAAATTATGTCTGTTGCACAGATCTGAAAATGTGGGTTTAAATTTGTATTAAAGCCTTCTGAAAAGCGTATCGGCACATGTCTTCAAATTCAGGGGCAGAGATTTAGTTTAAACCAAGTGATGAAATTTTAGGATAGCTTCCCTTATAGTCAAGTCTTCTTCACAATATACAACCGGTGAGTTTTCGAATACTTGGCCATACATTTGACTATGAGTTTGTAGTCATGAAAAGTTTCAATATTGAGGGGCTGGAAGTACTTATTTGTACCCGAGGCATTATCATGACTTGTACGTTTTTATCCAATTTATGAAGAACTTCAGGATTTACATGCCCTATCCATTCGTTCAAGATCAGGAGGGCCTTTCTTTCGCCTACTAAATGTTTTAGTGCTTAGAAGTGCAATTCAGTCAACTGTTTAGTTCCTTTCCCTGAAGTGGAGCAGGCTATTAGTATGTTGTGATGAGGCAGCTCTTCCAGAAGTTTTTTCAATTGGGGCCAAAAGTTGCATTGTGGTTCTTGTGTCACAAATAATACGGGGCCGACCACCTTTCCTAGCGCACTTACAGTCAATTGAATTGTGTATGACTGGATGGTCTTATTTTCCTTTGCATAACAGCAGCATCCACCTTCTTTATCTCCTTAAAATCAAGTGGTTTTTTTTATGTAAACTCATACTCATACCCGCCTTGATCAATGTTTAGAATAACACATCTCTAGTCAATAAACATAGTAAAATGTTATGCAATGCAATAACATTCAAAAAATTTGTTTGTTAGTGGAATGATTGTATGATGGATGGATTGTACGAATCACCTTGTAGCTCCTGAGTGGTTGGATTCGGGTGGGTAGTTCTATTGGATTTTTTGTTTCTCATGACAAGACCTATCCAATGATGTCACTCTTTTCAAAATCGGCGCATTGTAGTCCAAGTGATTCCCTTGTAAGGGAAATAATAGTAATAATAATAATAAAAGCTGCAAAACTAAAATTATGTATTTAATTTTGAAATATTTTTATACTAAGAACAAAGCCTATTATCTTAAAAATGAAGCTATAGTTTAAAAATTTGTCAAATGGTAACTTATTTTATGATCTTCCTTCTTATTGTCTCACCTGTCATCTAATTTTTCCAGTTTACAATTTCTCATAAAACCTTTATTTTTATATTGCATTACATATAATTATTAAATTAAAAATATTACCTTACAAATATTATGCTATTATGTTAAATGCAGCCTTCTACATTAAAGTAGAAGATGGGAGGGTGATTACATCTATGGGATTTATTCTTTACTCATAATAGTAGAAAAATACAGGTACACATGCTTCAAGCTGGACTTAAACCAGTCTACTATTTGAATTTCAGTGACGATTTTATCAGACACTTCTTTTTCTTTTCTGCTTTCATTTTCGCTTCCTATTTTATATAAAGATCTTTACTGTTTATATAGTGTATATATGTGATAATAATATTTATTAAATCTTCTGAAAGGACGCTTAGTTGCAAGTACATGCACTTTTAAAGGTCCCTTATTGTACAGTAAATACATAGATTAGCCTGGGAGTACATGTGCCTAAATTTGTGGTCCAAGCACATGTCTAGGGTAAGAATTATCCAGATACATAAATGCATAATTTTTTTATATCTCAGGTTTATTTTTTTCATATCGTTGATTTTGTACATAATTTTGAATAGAAAATTTTCTTATGTCAAATCTTGTTCTATCAGCAAATTATGTATTTTCGTTCAATTTATTAAGTGCTCTTTTGTGAACTCCAGTGCTAATTGGTTAGCCAAAAATCATCACCTTTCAAATTTCTCTATTTCGTTTACTTTAACTATTATAAATGTATTTATCACTGCGACATTCAAAAGTGCCAGGAAAGCAGTTAATAGCTACCTCTGATGCTTTCAAGACCTTGTATAATTTTAATCTGAAGGTATTGAATAATACTATCATAAGTGTATGTTTGTATTTAATCCTGGCTCAGCATTTAAAAGGCCATATGAAATTCATAATGATTAGAACGATAACCATAGTATGGTGTATTAGGAGCATAATTGAAAGTAATGAGGGAGAGAGAGAGAGATGGTAAGCTATATAAACAAATTAACAGATACAACACTGCTATATAAACATAAGGTAGGTTTTAAACAATATTTTTGACATGCCCATTTAAGTTTAAGCTCTCGCTTTTTTTCCTGATCCGTATGGTGGGTCCTTGGTTCAACTCCGGGCTGGGACTTTTTTTGTTCTTTGACCCCCCACAATCTCCAGTTTGAACTTAAATGTCAATGGGGAAAATATTGTCCAACTTAATTCTCACAAAAAGAAATCCCGGTGACTCCACGTGTTGACCAGCTGGCAAATGTGTGAACACTGAGAAGGGTAATAATATCTTTCAAGATAGATTTTACCCTAGCATATGTGCTCCTGGGTTAGATAAAATGAATCAGAAGTGTGTGCAAGAGTAGATGTAACTTTATTTTACAAAAGGGTTTTATCTTTGCATTTGATTATTTGTATCAGTTTATTACATTTTTTATATAGTTGTTAGTTTATAAGTTCCTCTATAACTTGTGGTATCTAAAGTTAATCATTGTTTGAACTCATTATGGTTTATTATATTTTTTCTATAGTTATTTCAGTTTGTGAGTTCATCTACAGATTTTAAAATTTGTGATACTCAAAATTCTTCATTTGATGAGCTTATTCGCCCAACTATATGGCCAATACTCCAAAAGCATTTCTGTGAATTGAATGAATCAAGTCAACAACAATTACTATTAGATGTCCAAGGATATTTAGACATAGCTAGCATTGTCCATATGGTAAGTTAAGGAAATACTAAATTCATTTCATGTATATGGCCTCTCCCAATTTGACGCAGAATTACCCTTGCAGTCTTTGCACTATAAATATTCAACCAACCAACTTAATCCACTTAAGAATGTGTAAATGGAATTATATATTATAATGGAATATTTACATGGATATTCCATTTTTTTAAATCAAAATCTGTTTTTTTAGTAGTACTTTCCAGTGCATTAATATAGCTCATTCTTGTCCATGACTAAAATATTTGTGATTGCTTGCCATATTATATTCTATTTAAAAAGACACGCATAAAGACAGTTTACCAAAAAGAAAAAAAAACACGAAGCAAAATAGTCAACATTGTGTAGTAATTATTTTATAATAAACTTTTTAATAAAAAAAAAGTTTTATCATTCTTTCAGGATATTTTACCATCAGTATTCATTTCTCTTTAGTATACACTTTTTAAACGTGTTTTATATGCAAGGTAATAGCAATTACAGTTGACCTACTCAAGGCACTTTGTGGCTCTAACAAATAAGCTAATTGACAACAAATACTTATTTAGACTATTTAGAGGATACGAAAAAGGATTCTAAAACAGGATAAAAATAATTATCTGCTAGGAGATGCTTTACAACAAAATACGTTGCTAGAAAAGGATTGCTCTTAGCCCAAATGTGACAATTCTGGGTGTTTGCTGTACTATTAAGATGTCACCGATTTTATTTGCAAATTTAAAATTAAAAATTTAAAATATAATTTTAGCTTCCTTTTCATGCATTTTGCTTTAAACTGCACCCTAGGATATATACATTTTTCAGAATCCTTTTCCACATCTTCTGAATGGTTGTTTATATACATATTTTATTTTAGTGTCCATCCACATATTAATTAGAGCTACAGAGTGCAGTAAATTATGGCCAACACCCCCTCTCTCTGTGTATGTGTGTGTATATATATAATATATATGTGTGTATATATAAAATATAATTCTATATATTAATATAGGTTGGAAACGTGATGTCTCAGTTGGGTCGAGTTGATATCGGAGAAACCATTTCTCGCATTGGATTAACAATACATAGTCTTTCTTCAAAATTTATTTTTCCTTCTCTGTTTTCTGGAAACATCTTTCCACTACTAGATGATTTATGGGACGTTATTGAAGACTTTCAGCAGGGAAATATAGATCTGAATCTGTAAGCAATTTTTATATCGTACAAAATTTTTACTCGAGTTTCTGACACACTGATAACTTATTTTGGTGAAATGTAACGAATTTTTCAGAATATCTTTGGTAGCTGATGACACATTGCCATTATATGGACATAGCGACTGGTCAATGTTAAAAACGATTTTCGATGAAATAAAGCAGTCAACAAGGGGATTGCCAATAGTAGGTATGCGAGTTAAATATAAAGAATTCAGATTTATTTTAAAATGCCTAATTCAAATTATGATTTTTGATCACCTCCTATTACAAAGATTTCTACAATCTTAAAATAAGGAATCTAAATTTATTACTTTAAATTTGTTTTATGTACTAAGGAAGCTAACATAATCTGTGTGTGTGATAAATTTATTTAATATTGCTTTATTTTTATATAATTTTTCAATGATCAACGATTTATATCAATGATTTATATAATTTTTCAATGATTTTCAATCTTTATTATTTATATAATTTTTCAATGATTTTTCAATCTTTATTATTTATATAATTTTCAATGATTTTTCAATCTTTATTATTTATATAATTTTCAATGATTTTTCAATCTTTATTATTTATATAATTTTTTCAATGATTTTTCAATCTTTATTATTTATATAATTTTTCAATAATAATCATTATTCATCTGTACTAGAAAACTTTTTTCTACCAGTTATTCCTATTTGGCTTTAAAAAAATTACTTCTCACAGTTCAGTATTATAATATTTTTTTCAAACTCTTTTTTTTTAAAATAACTTTTAACAAATCCTTTTCTCTCTCATTTATTAGCAGAAAGTGTTTCCAAAAATAATGCTGCATCTGAAACTAGTAGTACCAGTTTTGCTGAGCTGTTATCATGGAATACTGACCAAGTAAAACCTTAGCATTAATTTAATTAGTTCAGTTAATTTGTAACAAAAATATTTGAAATAAATGTAATGCACATAGTAATTAAAAACCTATTACTGTTTAAAGCCAATGAAAAATAGTATGCATTTTAATAATACTCTTTATTTATATACTACATATACAGTGTGGTCTCTCTCTCTCATGAGATAGAGTATCTCTATACACAGTTTTCACAGAGGAATACCAATTTATGGGTGCAGTGGTGATGTGTTCACCTAGCATGCCATTAATCTGGATTCGACTCCCAACTGTGTCAATTATAAACACTACTGACTAACTGCTCACCGTAGTCTAGCAGTTGGTTCCCTAGCTTTTAAGAAATTTGGCTTCCTTTGAAATTTTTTTTAGTCTATGTAAGTTCACTGCCTTGCAGTGGCATAATCATAATGGAGTTGTCCATTCTGCCATTAACCTGGGTTTGACTCTCAATGGTGTCATAAAACATGAGCTGTTTTTCTGTCTGCCATGGTCTGGGATTTGGTTCCCTTGGCAGTAGATGTTCAGATTCCCCTGAAAACTAAAAGGCTCTGGTGTAGCACGAGCTTTGCTGTCCTTGCACCATAAAAACATAGATATCAATTCATGACTACATAATGTCACAAACCTACGTATAATTACGTAACATAGCTACTTACAGTCATAATACAGTCACACAACAACATACAGTCTCACAATATAATCATACAATAATATACAGTCTTGCAAATAAAGTCCCATTGTAAAAATCTAACAAATAGTTTCACAAATACAGTCACAATACAGTCTCACAACATAATCATACAACAATAATAATTTTATAGCAATTAAATATCTACAGTCATATCAGTAAACAACTAAAACATTTCTTTAAGTTATACAGTAAAACCTCTACAACAATATTATACAGACCGAGAAAAATTATCGTTGTAGAGGGAGTTATTATTATAGGGAGGGTTCATTATACAGTAAAAACTCTCTACAACACCATTATACGGACCGAGAAAAATTATCGTTGTCGGAAAAATTATATCGGATATCGTTGTAGAGAAGTTTTACTGTATTACAGTGAAAATCGTTTGTAATGACACCTGTTATAATGACCAAATGTATATAACTACGGAATTTTTAGAAAAAATTTGGTTTCCTATTTTACTCCTTACTAAATATATCAGTTATAACGACATTACATAAACCCTGAAACCTGCCACAACAACAGCGATTTTGTAGTCTAAGTAGGGAAATTTGTATCTGATAAAACGATGTGACTTGACATTCATACATCGGAAATATGTGGGTTCAAGACAATGCTAGATTCACATTGTTCCATTCAAATAAAATGGGAAGTTGGATGCATTGTTCGGTTAAATGAACTGAATTCCATTTTTTGTCAAACCTCTAATACTAAAATTTACTTGAGTTCTTTGTTTATAGTAAGCAGGTACTATTGTGTTTTACCGAGAGCAGATGTGGTTGTCTATGTGTAGGTGAATGGATAAATGAAACTGCACAGTATATGATGAAATGATACACCATTCTAAAAAAATTAACCCAATACGATATTGACTATGAATACGCAGCCACAAAAAAAACTAATGGAGGTTGTGAAATGACGGTAGTTACACTCAGAAGTCGGAAATATAAGAAGCATAGGTGCATATACGGAGGGGCGTGAGGCCCATAGAAGTAATGTAAGCCTTGCCTCACATCAATTTAAAACAAAATTTAAAACACACTTTCATTTTTGCCTTAATCATAAAGGATCAGCAAAAATTGTTTGTCTAACTAAAATTTTATCAAAGGTCAAACTAATGTTTTGTGATATTTTTGTTGATTGAGGGCACCACACGCTGATAGCAGGGTTTGTGATGCGGATTAAAAGCAACTTTGAGTGTTGTTTTTGAGTGAGTATGTTAATCAGTGGTTGCTCGTCTATTGGTGCACATAAGCATGTGAACCGCCTTAGAGAAATTAAGAAAAAAAGGGATATAACTAGTAAAATAAAATATCAAACATGCAATATGAAACTGTAGTAGTATAAAATATGAAAGTCATTATGTATAAGTCGGTTATTGCTTTATTTGATTGGCGATGTTATTACCCGAGATGCAGGGAGTAGAGCGTTAGGTCTGTCGCATATGCGATTGGTAAAACTGATCTTGAAAAACAAATTAGTATTGAAGGCATTGGAGGGTGTGGGATACTCGTCGTTTATAGCCTACCGTTCATAGTCTTTACTGTGTGGGAGGTGGAACATAGTTGCAAAACATGTTTAAAAATATATTTTGGGGGTTGTGACCCCTGTGACCTGCCCCCCTGTGTCTGCCCTTGCAAAGCCAAGAAACTCATATCCCAGAACTACGTTGGTACAAATGTCATGGGTGGTCACCATGCTGGTGTTCAAGCTATTATTCAGTGTATTTACAAAAAGGCACATTTTTGGTATTGCTATGCACATCAAATTAGCTTGATTGTTGGCCAAGCAACGTCAAAATCACCAAGTTCAAGTATTTTTTCCAATCTGAGTGATATTACAAGCTTTTTCAGTACACTCTGCAGAGTATTGCTATTCTAGAAGAAGCTGTTGGAAAAGAGATACAAAAATGAACATAAGGATTTTATGAGTCGAACCATCAATATAGTCTGTGAGTATAAGGAAGAGTTAATTGAATGCATGGAAAAAATAGTCGACATCGAAATAAGTTATATCAATAAATCAAGCAGGAGCTATTTGGCATATGTTGGAAGACCCAATATTTGAGTTTTGGCTTAGCCCCCTGTAAGTCCAGCTTGGCTACAGCTCTGGAAAAATAACGAAATTTTAAGCAGCAGGATCATTGGCCGTTCATCCTGGAAAAGGAAGAAATACAGTTTCTACAGAAGCAGTAAAGGAGGTTGTGGTTTAAATGAAAGAAGACAGAGCTTTAAACTTTATGGGCAACACTAGTGTTCACAGTGCCATAGAAATATTGGCTATACACAATCTTCTGTTGTCCATAAGATCCTCTGGAATATCCTATGGTATCATCTGTATAAAATTTCGCTTGATCAGTAGCTGCTTCTACATGATTTTGGACTCAGATCTCATAAATATTGCACTGCTCACTGTAGTCTGGGGTTTGGTTCCCTAGGCCTTAAGAGGTTTGGATTCCTCAGAAAACTGTAGGTCCAGAGGTTCGGATTCTTCAGAAAACAGTAGGTCCCGGCGCAGCATGACCACTGTAGTCCTTGAGCCATAAAACCACAAACAAACATGATTTTGACTCACGACTAACGTTCTCACAACAGTTTCTTGCTCGCCGTGAGGTTTATTTTCAATGGCCTTTGAACATCCTCTGGTCAGATGAAGCGCATTTTCATTTGGACCGCACAGTGAATACTCACAACTGCCAAATTTGGGATTTTGAAAATCCCTGCTCGATTCTAGATATCCCGTTGCATCCCCTAAAAGTAATGGTATTGTGTGGACTTTTTGCATATTTTTTTATTGTGGATTTTTTGGACACAAGTGAAAGTTTGTATGGATAATACCATAGAATATTCTGGAATATCTTATGGATAGCGGATGATGGCCTATCCAACACTTCTACAACACGGTGAATACCAATGTTGTCCATAAAGTTTGAAGCTCTGTTGTCTTCCACTTGAATTGCAACCTCTTCTTCTATTGCTGTAGAAATAGTCTTTCTTCCTTATCTAGGATGAATAGCCAATGATCCTACTGCTTCAAATTTCGTCATAATTTTTTTGAATCCTTCAGAAGTGATTGGATCTTTTCAAATCCCCTGAAAACTCTGAAATTTTCGCAAAGCTGCTGCAGTGGAATCGCTATTTTGATGAGAGTTTTACTAGCAAAGCGTGATCTAGTAAAATCAGTCATTTTGAGTGGCGAAAATACTGAAAACAATTCTTCATCCAATGTTTCAAACTTTTCTAATACAAAAGCTTATAAGTGATGTTGTTGCAAAAATTTGTATGTGTGCATTGGATGATTTTACAGTAAAGTGCCCCCTAGTAGCGATATTTAAAACTAATTTTTTGCATTGTCTTTCCAATCCCTTTATTAAGGGATAACCAAAGTTTCACAATTTTCTAACAAATAGTTTATAGTTGTAGGCAACTCTGAAGAAGGGAACTTTAATTATGAACACCCTGTACTGTAGTATTTTCTATATTTAATTCAATAAACTAAAAAAGTACTATATATATATTTTGTGTGGCTCTATAAATATAATTTAATACAATAATTAAATTCATTATAATTAAGTATATTTTTATTTAATTTTGATACTAAACAGTTTAATACTTTTTACTATCAAAACAATTTATAAAACTTTTAAGTGCATTATCATATTACGATTTTAAAAAGGTATCGTTTATAATGACTGAATTTGCAAAGCCTCTTGGGGGTTATAACCGATTTTCATTCTATATAATATTCCTTTTTAATTTCATTTACTTAAATTTTAAATTAATTTTAACTTCACTGGATGTGATGCTTTTGAATAATTAAACATTATTTAATTAATTTGGCCACAATATTTCCAAATTAAGTTATTTTTATGTTTTTAGCTGTCGTATAATGATTGTAATTAAAAAATTTGTTGTTTTTTCTTGTGAAATATAATGATTTTACGATAGTGTAGTTTTATTTCACGGAATTTAGTTTTGGGTATTTCAAAATATCTTGGTTTACAATAAATTTTTTTGTTTTATTCCCATTTGTCCCATTTACTAATATTTATTGACAATATTCCTGCACTTTTTTGCAAAGAAATCTTAGATATTTTACATCGATTTTTAGATTTCTTTGTTCCACTCTATGATTTATTACTTAAAAATAACCTATTTTATAATAATTTGTTAATCAGAATAATTATGCAGAATTAAAATTCTTGTGAAAGAAGGCACATGCACATACTTCTGGGTGAAGATAAATTAGCCAGCATTGAGATACAGGGTCAGATTGAGGCCCTATCCATGTTTTATACATGGGGTCTTAGACAATTTTTTTTCTCGGTCCCTTTTAGAAAAAATTAAACCTGGGTAATTTTAGTAGGACCCATATATAACAAAGATGTTGGGATCAACGAAAACGCTTGCTAATTCCGTTCTGGCATTTAAACTTTCAAAATAAAGTCATTACAGGGTAATGTATACTACGTGACAGTGAAAATGCAACACCAAGAAGGAGTGGGCAGAAAAAAATGCAAATTGCAGGGTAGATGCAGCCATGGATATAGTTATATGGGGCCCATGGGGCCTAAGCCCCCAATAATCTGAAATAAATTGCGATTTTACATATACTGTAATGTATAAACGTACATAAAATGTGCTTGCCCCCCAATAATTTTAAGAATTCTACGTTGATGGATGCAGCTCACAGAGTTACGTAAAATGATGCAAAATACGCAGCTGTCCCGCACACGTTGAGTGCGATATAAGGGAAGAAACCTGCAAAATCGGCCATAGTTGTGCAGCTCTGTTCGTCAGGGAAATCATTTTGCACTTTTCTTTTTGTCTCAGAGAAAACGTGTAGTAGCAGAGAATGCCTAGCCGCCACCAACCAAGGCAGTTTCAGAAGACAAACGATTTCATAAGGGGAATGGTGACCATACTCAGAATGGCAGGTTGGTCCATACGTCAAATCGCAGAGGATAGGCACCTACATGTGTCTATGGTGCACCAGCTGTGGCAAAGATGGTTGGAACAAGGGGTTTTGTCACACTTGAGAGGTGCTGATGCGGTCAGAACTGATGACGCTGAAAGAAAAGACTGCTGCACAAAAGCTATTGGATGAGGAGGAGAAAATGTTCAACCGAGCACTGAAAAGAAAAGATTTTTGTGAAGCTTCTCTTGCATCTGATATGATTGACATATTTAACAAAAGACTGAAAAAATTGATGAGTTCAAAGAAAAACACTTGAATTTTTAGGATTGTAATAACATGTTTTAAATTATTTATATAATCTGCATATTTTTAAGAGAATAAAGAAACATGTTGGGACACATGCAATTCATTACCAGAATGTAAAATTGCCTTGTGTTAAGAGTTTCGTGCTAATATTAGTAAACTAGACTTTTAAAATGTATTACTATACTGGTGAACCTTGCATGTGTGTGGAATGTGGAAGGGTCCTTGTAAGGCGTTAAGCAAAATATTATGTGATAGAGTAATTTTATTTGTCGACGTTCATAGGAGCCCATATGAGTACTTTTAGGGGAGTGCTAAGATAAACCTATAATATGATGATATATAACACATACTTTCTCCCACCCCTAAAAGCATTACTTGTTCATTGGTTCATAATAAAATGCGCTGAAACTGTCACCAAAAATTTATTGTTGTATTTTGGAAAGTAAAGACACAGCAGAATTGGGAAAATCAAATTTTTAAACAGATAGTGGGGCTCAAGCCCTTTCTTCCCCGTGTGGCTGTCCATGTTGACATTACAAATGGCCTACTTTTTTTGATTGAATCAGTGGGAGCCTTGCAAATTTCTTAACTCATGGGCATGAATGTATATTTAGCTCATGACTGGAGAAAAAAAATTGACTACACACTTGATGGGAATCCAATCAGTGATCATTAGATTATCATATGATACTTTGATTACTAATACACCGAGTAGATATAATCCGGTCTGCAGAAGCAAATTTACTAATATACTAAGTAGGCTGAACTCTATGGTGGCAAATTGTCAACGAAAAGTTTGCAAAGTATGGGGCTGAATTTTTTGGTGGTAAATTGAATTATTAATATTTAATTGTTATGTTTAAAGGTGTAATTAGGCATTGTCAAAGGGAGGGTTGCCATGTATGTCACCTTGAGAGAGGCATTCAAAAGCACCAAAATACTTGTGAGAAGACAAATTTGAAATAACTGCCAGGGATGTCAAATTAAAAATTTGACAAAAGGACCAAAATCTCTTAATGTCTCTAGTTACGTTTGGTAAGATTAAGCGGCAAAATATGTCAGAGCCTGCAGGCAATAAAATCATAAATCTGTCTCTGTAGGTATGCTTGCTTATTCATGTGTTTACCAATAATTGGTGGTTTGAATCCAGAGTATGTGTCTGTTTGTCAGATTTCTTTTCTCCTCTGGTTATTAAGTTACAATGAAACAAAAGGAAGGTTTTAGCTTGAACTCTAAGAGTAGAGTATGAGATTTAATCGTAAATAATTTTATGCATATAATTTTAATTATATATTTGTTCAAGCCTGGGACCAACTGTTTTTTAAATGCAAAGATCCTATTATAAACGTTTTGGGAAAAAAGGTAGGTTGAAATAACTCGAGATATTGTTTGATAAAAAATCTGCTGCTGCAATGGCATTTTTTTTCAATAGTACAAATTTTGAGGAAGAGCTATTATTATTTATTGAGCAAATCGATAAAACTAAGAAAAAGAAGTCTTGCAAATCGGTATTAGAATCTAATATAGATAATTTATTAAAAAAATATGCATAAAAAATTATATGAGCAAGAGTATCATACATTTCATATATTTATATCAGCAGAATTCTCAACTAGTTGTTGTTAGTATATATGGGAACATGATTACGATTCTTTACTTTCTCACCTACATTTTAAATTACATAGTTCGATAAAGAAATATATTAAAATAAATAAACACACTCAACTATTTTAAATTACACACAATTATTCAAAAGAGAAAAAGTAGAAAGTGAGAATAATTTTTTACATTGCATTTTTGAGAACATTCAATGCAAAATCCAATGCTAGCTTGTTTTATTGTTGCCTGGATACAATGTCAAAACATTTTCATTAAAGAAAACACTATTGCTATCCAGGTTTATCTTGCAAACTAAGTTATTACGTGCATGGTTTCGCTACATATATCAAAGAAATTCTGTAATAAAAAGGCATTTAGAATTTGAATGTGAAAAAAAAAAGTTTTTTATTTTTTTCCATTTGAAAATTTTATAAATACATTTTAATTAAGTTGTTTTTAAATTGCTTTCTTTATATGAGATGAGATACGTAAAAATGTGAGTGATCATGTAAGAGATTTTTAAAATTATGGAATGTTTTGGACAATTTTACTAATTTTACATAGTTATTAAATATAATTGGTATAGTACGTATGTGAAATAAAGTGATATATGTTTTTGCTCTTCTTCAAATTTAGCATGCTAATATGGTTGGAAATTTTACTTCATTTGTATTACTTTATTATACATAAAGGGTTCAAATAAATATTTATTTTCAGGAAGATGATTTCTTACGGAAAAAGCAATTAAATGATAGACGCCTTCCTGCTTCTTATCTAAGAAACATTGAAAAAAGAAATACATCTTTCAATTTATTGTAAGTTTTTGATTATTTAACAGATAACAACATAGGCAGTTCAAGAGTTTGCGAGGCCCAAGGCAATGTGTACTGCCTAGGGCCCTATATAAGAAGACCCATGTGTAACAAGGAGCATGGGGCCAAAGTAAATGTTCTTTGTATCTGATTTGCAAAAATTTTGTTCTCTAAAAAAGATCGAATTTTTTTGCACTTGATCATTATACCAAAAAAAATCCATATTTTCCTCTCTGTATCCGGAAACTCCCTAAATGTGTACTAGTTATAAATGGGTCTTACTCTATTTGAAAGCTTTTCCAAATGTTTTTAATTGAGAGTGGAGGATGAGGAGGGAGAGAATAAAATTAATAAAAGAAAAATACATATTTATATATTGTTCACATTCAATCAACGACTCAAGTGTCTGTACCAGAATGTACTTATATTTAATTTGAACACTGACTTTTGCAGACTTATTTGGGCTTTATTAATCTAATAACTTCATATCTAAATTATTGCTCAAATCTCTATATTCTCATTCAATAAATCTTATTCATACCTAAAATTGCTTGCAAATACTTCATACTATTTTCTCACTTTTTATGTCTATAGTGCGATAGGTAATTTGGGATGGGATCAATAGCTTGACGAGACCTCCAAATAAATTATACTTACATGTAGATTTTAATAACAGGATTAGTAATATTTATCATAGCTAATTTTTTTTTCATCTACTGCAGTTATTTCAAAATTCAAAAATAACTAAATTAAGCCAAACGTGTTACAACTCCTAAGATTCTCTTCAGTGACAGCATGAAACTATTCCCTAACCCTAAAAAAGTTGTTCACTTTTCAACTACATGCTCACCCTATTTACAATTTCTTCTCCCCTTTCACGTTAACTATCAGACTCCCTTCTCATTCGCAGGCCATAAATTAAACTTCGTGTTTTGTTGCAGACATACAATAATTTGTAGAAATTCCCTACTTTCTTTTAAACAAAGAAATTTTATACTGTTTAAAATTGTTACTGGTAAAGTAATCTTTTATTAATTTTTAAATTTAAAATACTGAATTTCCGTGCAGGTTTTTCGAAGTTTAGAAAAATTAATGCAACTAATGAAACATTGTGCAAAGGCTCCTGATGACACCAGGCCCTAGGTAGTTGTCCGATTCGCCTTACTTTAAAGCCTTAATATCTAAATAATAATAAATAATAAGTCTTAATATCAGATCTATAAGTGTCGAGAATAAATTATAATCATTTAAGGTTCCTTTTCTGATCAGAGCCTTAGGTAAAAAATATGATAAATATTTTATGGAAACTGGTAGAATTTTCAAATGCACTTGTTTCCATAAATTAAGGAAAAATAACAAGACTAGCAATAACTCGTTCAAAAATAGACCGATCTGTATGAAATTTGAGTACGTTATTAAGTAAAAGGTGTTGAATAAAACTACAATATGTAAAATAGTGCATTGCAATCAGAATGTGTTATCTACAAATAGAATAAAAAATCATGTGTGGGAATAAAACTGTAGTTTGTGCTGTGATAGCAAGATAAGAAATAGGGGTTAGCCAATTTGTGACAACAACTTAAAGGCATCATTTTCGAGAAGAACTGTGATGGAGGGTCATTGTGAGTTTAGAAGCAGGTCAAACTTGGACCAAAGCGGCCAGGTGGTTAAATGTGAGTCCCTCTGTAGTTTCATACAGAAAGTTTAGAACAAAGAGCATACCTTGATCTGAGTAGTGGGTTTTAGGAGTTTATGGACCCCCAGAATCTTTTGGAGATGGAAGTGATTAATAACAGCTTAAATCTAGAACAAGCTGTTTTTAAAAAAGACAGTTCTCCGGAAACATAACGAGCCCTTCCTGAGACTATGGACAATAGATACCCTGAACCTGAATGGCTCAGATTTATACTAATGTACCATTTATTACTGACTCTCCGAACACTGGAGCAGGGGTGTACTGTGAGCTTTTTCTTTCCACACCCACGGCAAACTTTAGAATGACCTTTGATGGCGAAGTAACTGCAATTTGTGTGGCCTTGAAACAGCTAGAGGCTTAGCAACTGGAGTATAAAAAAGGTAGTCATCTTATTAGACTCTAGAGCAGCAATACAGTCCATCGATTCAACTTAGTCCCCTATTTCAAAGGATGTATATTATAGCCAAACTTATATAAAAAAATTAAAAACCAATGGAATATATTTATTTAGGTATACCATTCTCTTGTGCAGCGGTCGCCAACAGGTGGCCCGTGGACCACAGGTTGTCCGAGAGAAAATTTTAGTGGTACATAGGAAAAATCTGAACATTATTTGCATTTTTAATGTTTTATTAATAATAAAACAAAAATAATATTCTAAGAAATTCTCATATTCTGAATGACAATTGTCGCGATTATATTGCACTAAATTCATGAAATGTACTTGATAGGTTCCTAAATTTTTAAGTACTAATTTCTAACTTTCTGTTAAAATAATTGTAAATTTTTGTATCTAGAATATACTTGAGATAATTATCGGCAATTAGTGAAAAATAACCTCACTTGCCGCAATGCGGTTACCAGGAGAAGTCCTGTGTTTATGTTTTTAAAAAAATTTACATTAATGTTCCGCGGGATTTAAAATTATGAATTTAGTGGTCCGTGAGGTCCGAAAGGTTGGCGACCGCTGCTGTAGTGGATTCCTGGACACTGTGGAATCTATGGAAACAAGCAGGTAGATGTGTTGGCCAAAAAAGGCACCAAAGTGCATTAATTGTTGGACAATGAAACATCTTTCCACACTGGGAAACCTTTTATCAAGAAGCAGTGGCGGACCCAGAAAATTTTCAAGGGAAGGGCGAATTGTTTTCGATTCCTATTTTTAACAAAGGGTCTGGTACTTTCTACTTCATTTTCCATGATATAATCCTGGCTCTAGGGTGTGACCATCCCATCTCCCCCCTCCCCGGATCCACCATTGTCAAGAGGTCCCTGAATTTGGAGTTCCATAAAGATCTTTCGAATACAATCGCCGCAAAGGACTGGAAACATCTAGTAAAGTCAGATGTTCCTGATTGGTCACGCTGTGAAGCAGTTGTAACATTCTGTTTGATTACAAAGGCACGATTTCTTGGCAGGGTACCTTATTTGTATTTGTGCCCTGTGTACCCTAAACTGTCAGTTTTGTGCAGAAGTCGAGACTATGAACAGATAACACAGTCAGAGATGCAGAGGTCTTCGCAGGGTCACTGAAACGGAGCATTACTGGGAAGCAAGATTCTGTATGGGGTAATGACCCTGAACATTGTATTTTTTTTTTTTCATTTGTATGTCAAATTCCTTGCCATTGAAAATAAAGTATGTTCATTGACTGGAGATGTGTTTTAAAATGAATCAGGAAC
Organism: Dysdera silvatica; assembly: GCA_006491805.2. Classification (NCBI taxonomy): domain Eukaryota; kingdom Metazoa; phylum Arthropoda; class Arachnida; order Araneae; family Dysderidae; genus Dysdera; species Dysdera silvatica. The sequence goes on from QLNU02015360.1 coordinate 71,728,140, forward strand.
TAACTCCTCACCTGATCCTATGGGATGAATAAAGGGCATGGGCAGAGCCTAAGGAGGCAGTTTTCTCAGGTACTCAACCATGGAGAATTATAGCAGTATCTGTGGCTTGTGTTCCAGGTGCACTGGCTCAGGGGAGTTGGCACGCACCTCTGTGATATTCGAAGTT
>QLNU02015360.1:71736158-71761739 GCA_006491805.2 Dysdera silvatica
TTGGTCATGACATGCTGAATCTGTTGCAAGAGGGGAATTCAGATTTTTGTACTATTTATAACACCACCTTCGTTTGTTCAGAAAACTTCACTTTAGCTGAAATAAACATTCCATCAGAAATATTTCCAAAAAAGGTAATTTAAAAATTGATATGCATCGCAACGGTAATAAAGCCAAATATACATTAACCCAATCATATTTTTATTTTCGGCATGCTAAAAATGTCATCGTTCCAATCAAATTTTGAATTGTTAAGATCATTATAGTTCATAAAGGTATAGATAATAGGTGTAAAATATCTAAAGTATATATATTTCAGTTAAGGTCGAAGCAAAATTTTTTTGTATTGAGTCGTAAATGAAGTCCCTTTTTATGGAGAAAATTTTCTATACTGAATTTCCTTATGTAAATTCAGGCAACTTTTTTCACTCCTTACAGTCTGCACAAGTACATTTGAGCAAGTCTCTATTAAGTAGTTGATTTCATGTCTCTAAATTAAATGTTCAATAATCACTATATATGCCACAATATCTCCTTGTCTTTAATTTTCTTAGAGAAACATTTTTTAAACAAAATATTTAATTTGAAAAATAGCACGTAACAATAGTCCAATGTTGAATTTATGGTAATTCTGAATTTATATATTTTTAAATTAAGAACTTCATTATATACATGTCAAATAACTTGTAACTTTTTATGTTTTTATTTTAATTTAATTTATATTAAGAGAAATAAATGATAATGTTTAATAATCATAAGTTGAAAAACATAAAATATGCTCTGAAAATGCATTCACAAATATTTATTTACATGTCGGAAATACAACGTTACCTTATATTTCCTTTTCTGATTTGCTTTATTATGTATTGTTAGCATATGCAAAGCAAAACTCCGGATTGGGATCAGCTAAAGAAAGATTTGGATTATGTGCAAGGGACCCTAATAAAATTGCAGCCTAGCAACTTTAGAAACACAACTTATGGAGGCATTGTGCCACCAATTTTATCAGTGATTGCTACTAGCATGGCATCTATTCATTTGTTGCTTCCTACTTCAGACTGTCCAATTTTTCCTGTTACTGCTAAACCGATTGACACTACATTCTGCTATATTCTTCGCCTCCAGCACATGAAGCAATCCTGGCAAGTGGCTAATCATCACCTTAATTTAGCAGTTCGTTCTTTGGATGATGTGAGTCCAGTTTCATTAGTTTATGATTATTTTTATAAATAATTCAGAAAATAGCCCCTTTTTATTTCTAAGTACTGTTAAAATTGCTTGTTTTAAACTTACTTTACATTTCTTAGCAGGAATTTATATTGACTCATTAAATATGGTAAGGTTAGCATGATGTAATAATTAAATGTAAAGCACAAAGTTATGTGTAAATATTAAATTTACTAATTTAAAAATTTTAAAACTCTATTTTTGCATGGGAATTTAGAAACATGCTGCATTTGTGTGGAATGCTTTAGCCATGCTTGTTCGCCAGATTTTCCAGCTAGCATCAATGAGTGACTTAGTTGAGTTACCTGATGATGCAGAAGAAGAAATTATTGATACACTCAATGCATTGTCTTTGTCATCATTATCAAATGAAAATGAAAGGACTGAATTTGACCTGGAAAATCATATTCGACTGTAAGTGCAAAGCATTTTAAGTTCGCAAATCATTCATTGTGATTTAAAAGTTTATTCAAGTTATTTATTTATTTACTTTAATCAGTGCATTAACAGTGACAAAGTTGATTGGATCCAGTTTGGAAACAGAAGCTGTTCAACTAAGATCCTTATTTCATACATTACAGTCGATCGTCAATCTTATTGTAAATAAGATACGAGCATTAGCCTCTTTATCTTCAGATTCCCTTAATGGTGGTAAGATCCTTATTTTTTATAACTGACCTATATATTTATCATTATTTATACATTATATATGTAGTAGAACTACATCGTACAAGGCACATCCAGAAAGTATGTTTCCTTCGTGTCCGCAGATGGTAGATCATGCTGTTGCGCAAGGGTAGTGAGCATGTGTGACCAGTTCATTACTTTGGTAATCGTGTGCCTCGGATGGCATTTCTCCAATTGCTCACAGTAGCATCGCTGCAGCAGCTAAAGATGGCAGCTCTTATTCCATTCCGTGCCAACTGTGAGGTGTGGTCTGTGATCAAGTTTTTCAACATGCAAAATATCAGGCTGATCGAAATTCGTTAGCTGTGTTTTGCGTATGGATCAGGTATAATGAGCAAGCAGATGGTGCATCGCTAGTGCAGTTAATTTTCAGAAGGTCGACAAAATGTGCATCAGGAGCGCAGTGGGCAGCCATCAGTAGTTATGGACAGCTTTGTGGAGCAAGTGCAGAATCATATTTTGGATAACCGTCGTTTCATACTTACGGAACTCTCCAGTCATTTTTTCAAAATTTTCCATTCCTTAGTGCATAAAATTGTTACACAGTAGCTGTCTTTTCAGAAATTGTGTGTGAGGTGGGTGCCGAAGCAACTTACATCCAAATACAAAGTTAAGCTTATGGGCTTAACATTGACTCTTCTGCAGCAATATCATGATGACAGTGGTGAGTTTCTTGACCAGATCATCACTGGTGATGAAACGTGGGTTGCAAACTTTACCCCAGAAACAAAGCAGCAGTCAGTGCACAGGAACCATAGTGGCTCTCTGACAAGGAAAAAATTTAAGCAGACTTTGCCGGCTTGGAAAGTGATCTCTACAGTGTTTTGAGACAGAGCATTTTGCTCATCGATTTTCTGACCACTGGTCAGGTTGTAAAAATTGACCTTTACGTCAAAAATTGTGATGGGCTATTTAAAACAAGCAACATGGTGCACTCAGCGTCGGAATTGTCTTATTGCATAATAACGCCCAACCTCATATGGACCCTTCCTGTCCTTGCGCCATAAAAATGCAATCAACCATATACAACTCGTCTCACAGCACATCTTCTGCAGGGGTTCCGCTGGGAGGTATTTGAATATCCACAATATAGTCTCGATCTGGTCCCAGTGATTTCGATTTTTCCTTTCGCCTCAAGATACTTATGTCTGACCAACATTTTCAAAGCAACGTATATGTGTGCAGATGGCTCTCGCATTGGATCCAATCCCAGGTGGCAGTCTTTTACGATATAGGTATCCAAAAGTTGGTCCCATGGTATGAAAATTGTCTTACTTCCGGTGGGCGTTATGTTGAAAAGTAATTGAATAATTGCTGTATTTGTTGCAGAAACTTTTTCTATGAAATTATATTTACTTTCTGTAGACCAACCCATGGAAACTTACTTTCTGGATGCGCCTCATATATCAAACTTCTGTTTTTTCAAAGGTTAGGGGAATTCCCTGCTTTGAAGTTCCCATTCATTACATAGAAAAACCCTCTGTATGTTGAAATTTTTATGGCACTTTATAGGTCGATATATGAAGGTCCTCTCCTACCTAAAAACTGATGTTACAGTTTTTTTCTAAATAATTTTGTTTAGAATATAGATGAAATCTTTTATCATTAATAGATACTAAATTTTCCATTGATCTGTTTACCCCTTTGTGTGTTTTCTAAGATGAGAGAGTAGAGAATCTTTTCTTCGAAAGTTCTAATGATTGCTTTTCATTAGAATAAATGTGAAAGCCTGAAAGGATAAAAACGAAGGCTTCTGAAACTTAAATTCGATATTAAATTAAAATAAATATTTTATAATGCTAGCCTCTGAAGGTGAAGGTCACTGGTAAATTATTTGCTCTGTTCAAGGTCAGAACAACAACAAGAAGTACTCCCTCTCCAAACTGGTGTCACTTCTAGAAAGGGAATGGTTTCTGATGGTCTCTGAATAGAAGTAACTTTAGCATTGGTCTATAAGGAAAAAAAATTACATCGAGATAAATCATTCATTACGGGAGGTGGTCATTCAGAGTTGTTTTATTGTATATACATGGTGTACCAAAAGTTCATAACGCTTTAAAAGATCATATAAAAAAAATAATGATGATGAAGTGCAGTTTTCACAAAAGGGTTTTTAGGAAAATCGATTTTTAGATAGCAAAAAATGCTTATACCTGATAATTCCGAAGCCCACGTTTTTTAGCTCAAACCAGAGCATTTTGTTATAGGAGAAAGAGGCATTGTCCCTGGCCTAGGATGGGGACAATGCCTTTTTTTTCCTATAAAATTTTTTCTCCTATAACAAAAAGCTCTAGTTTGAGCTAAAAAAACGTGGGTGTATGAAATCTCGTGCATAATTATTTCCCATGAAAAAACACAAACTTGCCCCGGAGGCCTATCTGTGTTGACCATTATTTGGCAATTGTGTTATCCCTGTGAAGGGTAATAATATCTTACAAAAAAAGTTTAGTTCAAAAGGTCACTTGCAGATGGTGCTGACAACTCTGGAATTTAACGCCCAGGACAACTGTGCATTCCATCGATTTATTATTGCAACAGTTGTTCAATATGACCTCCAAAACTTTGTATAACAGAATTAAGGTGACTCATAACGCCAATGATAGCTGCCTAGAGCAGGTTGGGATGGATATTTAAAACGGCATGACAAATGATGTCTTAAGTTTGGGCAATGCAGAAGAAGAGGAATTGTATACAAGCGATTTTAAATACCCTCATAGCTAGAAATCAAGTGGAGTAAGGTCGAGTGACTGCGATGGCCATATAATTTTGTATCATCAATTGATCGTTCTGTCTTCACCAAAGGTATCCAAAAGGAAAGCCTTTTCACTGAATTGGCATAATAGGGTAGTATGGTATCTTGTATGTTGCTAACTGTAGACAGCACACCTCTTTCTTGTAATATAGTATGACTTCTCGCAAAGGAGTGAGATAACACTCAGTAGTCACTGTGCATGTTTTCTAGCCAGATATCAGACAACGCTCTTCAAAGAAGAAATTCCCGATAATGAAACATACGGTGAAGCCACACCAAACTGCCATATAAGATGAATGCAGTGGCTGCATCATGTACTGATGGGGATTCAACTTTGGCCATATGTGAGTGTTATGCGCGTTGACAACCCTGTATATTGCAAAGTGGGCTCCATCCATGCAGAACATGTGAAACCACCACTCGTTCCATTTTTGTCAAAGTCCAGTTGGTAAATGATTTTTTCATAGCTGTATCTGCTGGTAATAACTGGCGCAGTGAGTGCAATTTACATGGTGCAGTTTATATGGATAGCGGTGCAATATCCCATGTAGCTAGGATGAAGGGGCAGCTGGTGCAAAGTAAGGGGAATGTGGGGCATAGAGCACTCGGGGATTCACGAGTATAAAATAATTGTCAGGAGTGGTACTGAATTTAGGTATTATGTCACTATAAACACAAATAAATTTGATACTCCTCGGATGGCTTTTAGTTTTTTGCAACTACGAATGCTGTAATATTAGCATATACCAAGGTTTGTATTTTAAATTTTGTGGAACGGGAATTGGGTGGGAGAAGAAAAATTATATAAAACAGTTTACTACAGTTTATTAACAGTTTGTTAACAGTTTTATATACAAATATGTATAAAAACAGTTTTTACAAATATGTATAAAAACAGTTTTTACAAATATGTATAAAAACAGTTTTTACAAATATGTATAAAAACAGTTTTTACAAATATGTATAAAAACAGCTTTACACCTTATTAATTTTTAATAATTTTCAATATTTTAACATTGTGTTATTATTGTTATACATATATAGATCAATAGGGCAACTGCGGCACAAGCATGGGGAAGCTCGGGCCCTGCCCCTGCTGGCCTCGGCTTGGCTACAGTCCTGCCATGTAGGATACGTTGAATCGATGATTTAGGTGTACCAGATATCTTTCCAGCTTTGTGAGAACTGCTACTCTCTGTGGACGATTCTGCCGCCATATCTGTACATTTTGAATATTCCAGAACAAATCCTTTGTTAATACTTTATATACCATTGCTTATACCAGGGATGGGGAATCTTTTCATATTGGAAGGCTGTATTAAGTTATAATTGAAGAAGGTCACATTAAAAAAATTTCAATTAAATACAGGGGTTTAGGCATTCAAAAATTATGGAGTGTTCTCAAGTAGTTTTTAACAGATCATGTGATTTAGAGTTAAACGTAATAATATATTTTGCTACCCAATGGAGGTGGGCTTGAGCCTTCTGATTCCCCTTTCCTATGCCACTGATTAGATATATAGCAGAAACCTGATTATTCGAACTCTGTTTAATTGAAATGGCCAACTGTATTTATTGTCATTATTTTAGTAGATAATCGTTCAATGCTTTTGGTAAAAATATTTATATTGTCTTTCTAATGTACTCCAACCTTAAGAGAGAAAACAATCCAAACGATAGATATTGAACATATAAAAAGATGGTGTGTATATTTTTTTATGTATATCGAGTATACATAAAGGTACTTATTTTATATTTTGTATTTTAAATACGTTCACTTAAGATAATTAAAATAAAGTAAATAAATAAAAAGTAAAGTAAATGAATAAAAAATAAGATGAACAAAATAACATTAATAAAAATAAAAGGATTTGGTTTGCAAAATTCGAATTCATCCAAAAGGCCGCAGATTCCCCACCCATGGCTTATACATTTTTCATACCAAAAAAGAAATTATGAATTCAGTTATTATAATTACATTTTCAAGACCCACCAGTTTTATTTTTGTTATAAAATTATGTTATTAATATTAAACAAATTTATGAATAATCATAACTCAGTCATTTACGTATACTACCTGGTATTTTATAATACGAAAATTGTCATTATAGAAAAGTCTATTGTTCGTGTGGAAGAAGTGTTTTCAGGTGCAACAGTAACTCAGGAAGTTGTGAAAAGTTTATTGCCCCGTTTACCGGAAGTACTTTCAACTCTCTTTTGGACATCGCTTGCTCAAGGGAAGGTGATTATATTTTACAATATTCTTATTTTTCATCATACTTCATATTGTGTTGTCACGATATTTTTTTTAGTATGAGCTTCTAAATTTTTCTTTCATTTTCAGCTTCATCATTTAGCTGTAGAAAGCCGCAGAAATTTAACAATTGTCACAAAATTGTTATGCAATGAAACTGTCACTGATTACTTATATAATCCTTCATTTGATGAACCAAACCAGTGGGATTCTTTAATGAATGATGTTTGTGCTCATCCATATTTTAAAGTTTTTGAAGAACTTCTTGAAGATCCAGATATCCAAGGAGTTATTTTCGAGGTATTCATTTTTATAAATATGTTAAATTAGTCTTTATTGTCATTTACTATTATTAAATGATGTGAAAACATTTCGTTTTATGTTTTCACAATTAGCAAATTTTATTTTACAAATATATAAAGTAAGAGTTATAAATTCATTTGTAATTAAAGGAATTTATGTACATGATTTCGAACAGCAATTCTGAACCTAGAAGATACCCTAGGGGGTATGAATAACAATCAAGGGAGACACATGGACAAATGAATGAATGAAATATTTAATACAAATTTAAAACATGTGTAAAAAATCTGATTGAAATTAAATATAAAAAGCCATATGCTGGGCATATCTTGGGCTTTCTATTTATGAAGCAAATTGATATTTGCATTATGAACAGAAAGGCAATTTTGTAATTTCTTATTGAATTTAAAGTGTTATTTTTAAGTCATTTTTCATCCTTAAAAAGAAGAAGCGCATGCTTTTATGGTTTCTGCACATGCTGATCAGAATGACATTAAAAAGTAGTGTTACTACTGGAAATCTCTGAAATTCGTGCAATCTAACAGTAACTATGTGAGAAAAGGGACTTTTACTTGCATACGTATTGGGCGCATTTTTTAAAGTAGGAATCTCGAATTTCATCTTAGTGCTTCAAATACTGCCCTGGCTAAAGCCCTGTAAGTAGGCAAAGTTTCTTTTGCACCACCTTGTATGTGTCTTGTTTTGCCCAAGTCCTTGGAGTCAAACGTTTATTTATTTTATCTTTGAAAAAACTATGTTCACTATTTTTCCTGAGTATGAACAAATCGTCCACATATACTCCTGCTATGGCTTTTCTCCCTTCATCATAATATATATATATGGGTCGGCAATTGAGCGTTTTAGTCATAATTGTTCTACATTATTCAAACATTTGTTCCATTCGCATCCAGATTGTTGCAACTCATATAGGCTCTTATTCAAGTGACAAACCAGCTATTTTTTTTTCCTCTTTCCAACGTAGCTTCAGATTGAGCCATGTAGGTGTCTTTGTTTAGGGTATCATTGAGGTATGCTGTGGTGCTACCTGTTTAGTGTAATTTAAAGTCCATTTATACTGCCAGAGCGAGTAGAATATAGATGGACCATCTTGATGGCAGGTGAGAAGGTTTCATAACAGTCAATGCCAGGGAGTTGGGAGAATTCTTTTGCTGCTAATCTTGCGTTGTACTTCACTATGTTTCCCTTTCCATCACATTTTCAATAAAACAACCACCGGAAGCTGATAGCCCTGACGTTTGGGTGTTTTATGACTAGTTTCCAAATTTGGTGTTGACTTCTTCATTGATGGCTTCCTTCCATTTTGCTGCATAAAGTAACTCAATCGCTTCTTGCACACTTGTGGGATCATTTTCATTGATTGTTGGAGAACCGGCTTCGTTACCTGTACCTTCTCTTACGTCATGTAGGACATAATCTTCTAGGTGTTTTTCCGGTTTTAGAGTTCTGTAACCTCTTTTGAACTGGTCAACTGCATTCACCTTTCATCTCTTCATCTACTTCATTTTCATTTGCCACATTGCTTTTAATTTCTCCAAATTTCTTTGCTTGTTAATGGGATTCTGTCGTGCTCTCATCTAATAGGTCTATATCATAGGCCAAACATTTCTGTTATATATATTAGAACGGTGGAATCTTCCTTTAACTCCATATTTGAAGCATATGGTTTTTATTTGAAGGGAAATACTGCTTCTTCAAATCTCATGTTTTTGCTGATGAAGAACTTGCCCTTCTGGGCATTCCACAGTTTGTAATTTTAACTCCTTTAAAATATCCTATCATTACACATACTTCAGCCAGGGGAGGGGAAAGTTTTGTTTCTATATATGCATCATCTAGTCCAGATAGTATTCTGCAGTTAAATACGTAAAGGTGATCAATATTCGATTCCTTACCAGTTCAAAGCACTTCTAGTATGTTGCCATTTAGTACCCTTATCAGGCATTTGTTCAAATTTAGCAGATGGCATTCACAGCATCGGCTCAAAAGTAATTTCGCATGTGCAATTGTATCAACAAGCAGTGCATGATGACAAAAAGTTTGATTGAGTCTTTCAGCAACACCGTTCTGCTGCGAGGTCCTGGGTACAAAGTATTGATGAATAATTCAATGTTTCTTCATATAGCATCAAACTACTGACTCTTGTACCCTCCACTGTTAACACTTCATAAAATCTTTATTTTGATTTTGTGAATGTTTCCACTTTCTTTCTATATTCGCCAAACCTGTCCAAAACTGCAATTTTGGATTACATCAGTCTTACAGCAGCATATAACGAGAGATGCCATCCACAAAGGTCACTATGTAGTTTGAACCTCCTTTTAATACAGATGAAATAGGCCCTATGACATCTGAGCAGATGATATTCTATGGTTTCCAGGCTTGTTATGCTTCTTCTGTGGGAAATTTCTTCATTTTGCCCAAAATGCACATTGTGCACAGCCTATCGCCCCCACTTAATAGGTTGTCCTTCATGTTGGTATTCTTGACTACTCTTATGTTGAGGTGAGAGTTTTCCATGCCATAATTCTTCATTAACCGAGTTTGTGTCACAGGCAGTTTCATTTTTTTTTTTAAGCATCACATCATGTTTTTTCTTACTTGATAAAGTCTTCCCAGTTGACGTGCATTCAGGATAGGAGTTCCATTTCCATCTTTGTATATTTCTGCTTTACCTTCCTTGTAATTTACTGTGCAACCTTTCTGTTCAATTCAACCAATGGGTAGTAAATTTCCACAAAGTTTATATGCATATAGACCTTTCCTAATGTGAATTTTCCTGTATCGTATTCTTTATTGAAGGAGAGCAAGACAACTTCAATGACAACCACTTCAATTTTTTTTAAATTAGCGACTTCAACTTTCGAGGAGACAGGTCTTGTATTCATGAATGTGTTACGATGCAATGTCATGCTTTGTGGCAGCACCGTCAAGAATCCATCCATTTGGATTGTTCCTTATTGAGTTGTTCACTACCAGTGTGTAGGTTTCCTTACCTAGGACAATCTTCACAGCATCCTGTTTTCTCTTGGTGGCTTCTTCACAGAATCTAGAGATATGGTCCCACTCTCCATGAAAAACATTGTGTGGTCTTCCTTTTATTTGAAGAGTCATTCACTTCAGAACCATTTACGGATCTGCCTGGAATCCACTTTTTTAGTGATTACTTTGCATTTGCAAGCACTTTGTCAGTCAGGCCCTTTCTCCACAAACAGCATTTGTAGTTGCTGTTGTATGGGACAATCTTTTTTTCCTCTACAGCCAGTGTTGCCTTTACAGTTGTTACGCTCAAATTATTTTTTTTATCTTTCTCTAGGTTAAGAATCAAATGTTCATATGCTTTTGGGAAGGCCATGACATGACAAGGGCAACTTCCTCGTCTATAATTGCATTCTCTCCACTTGCATGTTTCCGGTGGATCTCTATTAGTCTTCCCAGGTACTCTAATCGATTTGCTAGGTTTTATGCAGACATTGAAGAAGTCACACATCAACTGCAGAGTGTGCAGGAGTCCTTGTTCCATATGCAGTCATTTCAAAAGATTGCATGCTTCGGCTACATAGATATGCTGTCCAGTGTCATTGAAAAAAGTGTCCTTGGTGATTAAAAACAGAAAAATCAAAGCCTCTTCATTTCTTCTATTTTTTTCTTCATTTCTGCTTCAAAATGAGGGTCGATGGCTTCCTAACAATATTTTTATACCAAAGCTGCACATGCTCGAATCCCCCATGCATAGTAGTTGTCACCATTTAGTTTTGAGTTTTTTAAATTTTCATGGGCCATTTTTCCTTCAGAAAAAAAAATAACAAGTGACTATAATTTCACTTCTTCAAAAATATTTTAATTACCATCTTCTAAAAATGGAAACTTGCTTCATCGATTTTAGTCATAGGCCATACTGCTAATTCACAGCTTCTTCATACATTAATAAATCATTCGTTTATTTCTAAAGCGGGACGTCATGCTGATAACATGTTGTAAAAACTATTTTAGCTGATGTAAGTAGAAATTTAATGAACAGATTTAATTAACAGGACTTGTTTAACAGCTACATCTTCAATTCTTGACATGGCCAAAAATCCCAGTTTCCACACACACTTACAACAAAGATAATGACAAGAATCCAAACCCCTGTATTGCTACTTTTACATATGCAATACATAAACTAATTACATCAGCAATATGTGACACAAAAATAACATTTGATCAGGACATAGGTTAGTACATTACTTTCCAACAATTTAAACTGATCTTTTTTGCAGACACGAATAATTATGCAAGTGTATTTCAATCTTAAAAGGGTTCTAGCAATTTGTGTGGACAGCAAAACCAAGCAAATTCTTTGTGCTAAGAAAAATTATACTCAAACTTTCAAGTAATTCCTCCAAGAAACAATAACCATAAATAAGATACTCTCTTCTAAATATAATCCAATATCATGAATCAGTCGCAAAATAAAGCATAATGATAAAATACAGTATTCAATATAGAGGGAAACAGCAAAAGTTCATGTAAATCATTTAGAAGCCTGACTTAATTGAATTGTTTGGTAATTGCTTTGAAATATGTTTGTCGAATTGTTTGAATCTGTACTGTTATTCATACCCAAACTAAGTGGTTACTACTTCGTTTTGTATGTTATGTAATTTTTTTATAAGTGGATTATTTGTATTTATCTCTTTTTTTTACCTTTTTTTTCAGTAATCAATAACTATAAACTGTAAATTTAAATTATCTTTTATCCCTAGGCTGACAACACAGAAGATCCAATAGAATGGGATGAATTACAAAGTAGTGTTACTGAATTAACTTCTTTGGTTGTGAAATTAGATAAAGAAAGGAAACTTGATAGCAGTGTTTTACCTACATCTCCTGTTATATGGAAGGAACTCTGGACAAATATAAGCAAAACCATGCAAAATCCAACTGTTGTTGTATATGTGTTGACAAATAGTTTGTTCTATAAATTCTGTGATCCGTCCACTCTACAAACTGGAAAATTTAAGTTATTTGGTGTGGGTATGAGGTTTGTAAACAACTTTTTTCATAGTATTTTAAGGATCTTCCTATTTATATTATAAACCTAAAGTCTATATAAATTGTAAGTCCTGATGCAATATGTTATACCGTATGTACGGTCTCACCAAGATTGACGCAAAATGACCATTGCTGTCCTTGCGCCATAAAACTACAACCAACCAACCTGGTCCAACATGATGTTTGCTGTCTTTGTGCCATAAAATAAACAAATTAAAAGGATTATAGAGTATCTTTAAATAAACTATTTTTCCAAAGAATATTGATATTAAATATAACTTTTTCCAAACTTACATTTCTTGCAACATAAAAAATACAATCAACCAATCCACACTTACATTTGTTGTGAAAAATTCAGAAAGAGATGTATCTACTTTTTTCCTACTCTTTCACATTAAAAAAATCTACTCCCATTTTACTATTATTGTCACCAATTCTGTTTATGTTGTATATACAATAGTATGTGTAATTTGTTTTTTTAATATGTATATTATTTAAAATGCATAATCTTGCTAACTCTTAAACATGAATGTATGACGCACTTTGTTAGATGATACAAAATATACAAAATCTCCATTATAAATTTAATTATAAAACATTGATAGCTATTTTGAAAGTATGGAGCTTCCTTTAGAACATAAACAAAACTCGTGCCTGTCTTTTTATACATCTGTCTCGAAGAAATGTTTTTGAAAATTGTGAGCCCATTGTAGACTGTAGTGAAGGCAATAAGGCAATGGAGGAGGCTATGCATTATACAAATGAATGAAAGGTTATGGATTACCTGTGACTGGGGTGTACTCTAGCTCCTATTGGCAGCTCAGTTCTTAACTAGTGCAGAGAGACACCCGCCAGCCTACTACAAGTCAATATGAACGGGTATACTTTAATAATGGGTGAGGGCATAGGCGTACAAAGACATTTCATAAGGGGGTTATAGGCTCAATGGGGGGTTACAGAGCTACAACTCATATATTCCTATGTTAAATATACAAAATTTCATTGCAATGGGGGGTTACAACCCCCATCAACACCCCCTGCGTACGCCAATGGGGGAGGGGGGGGGCATAGTTTTCGCTAGCCAGAATCCACACCTTCCTTTGAAAACCCAAATTGTTGCTTCAGAGAAAGATATTCACAAAGTCTTCTCAAAAAGTCAGCAATGAAACAGGGGAGGATGTGCTGAAAATTGTTCATGACTCTATCAGCTATAGTCCGTTCGCGGAAAATTGTCTACCATTCCCGTTGACGTGAAAACCAGTTATGAAAGACGCTCTTCCCTCTACTGCAATGAAACGATCCATCTGTTACTTCAGCTCCATTGAATTCTAACGGGACTGGTGGGGGATTTTCCGCGAACGGACTACAACTTGCTGGCTTATACTTTGGCCTTGTTTTCATCTTCGATGTATTCCTTGTAACGCAATAATTGTTTGTTCATGGTAGGTTCAGTTTCCTAGTGGACAGTGACAATATTGTTCTCACGCTTGGTCCAGGAGTTTTTTTTTTTTTGCAGTCGGTTGTATTTTTGCTTCTCCTTTGTGGAGGTGAGCCCCACAAGTTCTGTCTTGGTGTAGATACAATTAAGAGATCTATGGTCGATGGTCTGTAGAGAATGTTTGATAGGTTCAGGCTATTTGTTTCAGGTGGCTAAGAGCTGTCATTAGTGAGGAATTTGAAGCATCAGGACTGTCTCTGCCTATTTCAGTAATGTATTCATTTGTGTAGTTCTTTCCACCTCTGACAAGACACCTCTGACATTAGCTGAAGCTCAGCCCATCTCGGGAATGCTCTTGGTATAGATGTTCTTTGAAGGCTTGTCAGCTCACTTTTTTTCTTGGAGAAAGTCCAGTGGGAGTCAATGCGTTCTGACATGGAAATTCTTAATTTTGGATTGTTGAAACTATTCATAGTGAGTCGAAGTTTTCTGTGGCCTCGTCCATGAGCAGCAGAGAGCCCAGAGGTGTGGGGTGAAGTCTGCTGATATGAGTTGATTCTAATGTGCCTTGGATTCTTGCATTTAAAACACACGCACAATTAAGAATCCCTGGATACTCATATCACGTAGTCGCTAATTTGAAACTCTTCAGGTATATTGTTAGTGAGTTTGATTCTAGATTGAAGGGCTGGGTGAAAAAAATCATTCTTTAAAAAACAAAATCGAAAAAACCTAGCAATTCCCTAAAACTTACTCCAAATGGGGGGAGGTGTCCTCCCCTTTGGCACTATCCTTGCCAACAAAGCAGTTCTTCAATGAAAACTGGTGGGGGGTGTCTGCAACATAATTCTAGATTGAAAAGGGATCCATGGCCAAAACATTTTAAGAAATGATGTAAGACTAATTTGAGTTTTATTTTTCCTGTAACATTACGATTAGTATCCCTCTTACATTGCTAGGGTAAAATTTTTACATTTTCATAGTAATTGTCGCTTTGTGTGCATAGCCAACCTTTGTTAGCTGCCTCTTCCTGTTTTGGCAATTGACATTAAACCAGTGGCATGGGAAAGAGGAGGCTCAAGCCCCCCCATTGGATATCAAAATACATTATTTTCTCTAAGACTACATCATGTAATCTTTAAAGCCACTTGAGCCCCCATTAGTTTTTAATTGCTACGCTACTGCTAGTGGCACACTCAGGATTTCTCCTTAGTGGGACTGACCATGTAAAAATTTTGTCTTTAGCAAAATATTAACTATTATTATTATGCATTTTACATTCCTCACCCCTACCCCCATTCTTCCTTTGAATATCATTTAATTGACATTCAGTGTTATTTAACAATTCAGTCCGTAGGAAAAAGTAAAATTTTAAAAATATTACGAATATCAAAATTGCTGCTTGCCCAAAGAATCATTGCAAATTCTAACATTGAAATGTATATAGCCGTGTACAACTCATACTTTTTTTTTTTAAATTTTGGACGGGGAAAGCCTTGAATTTTTTTCTTCCTGAAGTGTACGAACCCTGCTCATGTATTCCAACCATTGGCATGAAGTTAGAAAGTGCTGCTAGTGAATTGAATATTTTAAAAACCATGATTGCGGAATCTATGCCAAACATCATTCCTCCATGGTTTGATATTGGCAGTGACACCTGTTTAGACTTACCCGTTTATCCAAAACACAATACCCAAATCACTGCATACCAGCCAGAATTCGCTGATCTATCTAGTAGGTATGAAGGCTACTCTTTTATTTTCACAAATGTATCAAAAATGGGTGGATATGTTGGTGCCGCATTTGTCTATGGAAATGTCATATAGAGTCAACAACAGACACAATTCTGCTCCATTTTCATTTAAGAAATCCATGCCATAGGTTTAGCACTGGGATATAAATCTTATATAATTCATTAACTCCAACTGTCATCTGTACAGATGTATTCAGTATCCTGCAGAACCTGGCTTCATTCAAAATCTCATACCACTCTGGAATGTAAGGAATTCACAAACAACTAGTGGATATAAAAACGCCAGTATATCGTGAAATTCTGTTGGATTCCAGGCCACGTCGGAATTACCTTCAATGAATAGGCTGACATGGCTGCCAAAGCAGCAACCGCATTCCAAAATAGCTGTTAACGATTTATGTTTTAATCATGATTTTGTCTCTTAATAACTCTTTTAGTACTGTTTGGAAATTTATAACCTTGCATGTGTGTGAAAAGTTATTTTGTTTATGAAATGTTTCTTTTACTATGCTTATTATTTTAAGCTAGCAATTAACTTTAGTCTGTGTAAAAAAATAATTACATATGTTTATGCATGTATAGAAGTAATTTGAAATGCATCTTTTATAATGCATGTGTTAGGGCGCAATATAAAATAAGATTTTAAAAGCAGATGAAAGTAGTTTTTGTGAGAACCTATTTGACAAATTTAAATTTTAAAACGTATAGTCTTGTTATAATAAATTTTTTGAACTAGTTACTATCTCAATCATTACTCATAAAAACGTAAGTGTTATCTGAATGTTTATTTTACTTAAAATTCATATTTTCACATATAAAGTGATTTTTTGGTAAACGCCCAGAATTTTAAGTACTTTTATTGGACTTG
Source organism: Dysdera silvatica (assembly GCA_006491805.2). Lineage (NCBI taxonomy): Eukaryota > Metazoa > Arthropoda > Arachnida > Araneae > Dysderidae > Dysdera > Dysdera silvatica. The sequence goes on from QLNU02015360.1 coordinate 71,752,496, forward strand.
AAGAATTAAATTCCATTTGAATTGATTTAATTTATAAATTTCTATAGATTACCAAAGCCATTTCAAATGACCAATGTTACTAAATTAGCTGAAACTTTTTGCTCCATGAGTCAAGAATCTTTTGCTGATGACCTTATTGAAAAATTTAATGAACTGTTGCATCTGCCTAATGCCAACTTGAGTGATAATCAGAGAGACTACTATGTCACTTTACTATCAGCTATGAAGTTTCATGATGTGATAAAAGCCCTGTTTGGAAGCGATGGATTCACCTTATTTCAGAATCTTGAAAACCACTTTCTGCATAAATGGAACTTTTCTGACAAAATGCTGCTTTACAGGTATACACAATTCTTGCAAATATTAGCGTTGATTGCAAACTAATTGACTTTTCTTTTAATAAATTATAAGACAGGTGACCAAAAGTTGCGCTAATAAAAAGGGAAAAATCTATTAGACCCATAATCAAATTTCAGAATCTTTAAAGGCATGGAAATAATACACCATGGATGAAATAAAATAATATATATCTAAACAATTTATTCATATTCATGACATAAAATATTTATGTTCCAGGCATAAATAAAAAAAATCCTTATGATCTGCATCAAAATTTTTATCATCCAAGCCTTTGTTCAGTTCTTAAAGAATCCTTTTAATTTATTCTGCATTTTTAGGGACAGTGAGGTACAAGATTGTGCCTTTTAGCACAAAAATCATAACTTTCCTTGTCAAAATTTTCTATTGTCACTTATTCAGAAAGCTTTCTCTACTAATGGTTGCTTTTGACATCATCTTTGGCGACCATAGCAACTAGCAATCCAGCCAATGCTGAATTTACATATATAATTCAATCATCTAATTGTGCAAGATTGTGGGTTCCTAGACTCAGACCTAGAACTCTGAGATTTTAAGGTTTATCAGGATCTTATGTTATCTAAGAGTTATTTTTACCCTTTTTATTAACAAATGTCCGAGAAAATTTTACTCTTGATAAACCTGAAAATTGAAGATACGGAACTTTTAACAGGACCGTGGCGAGGGGGCTCAACCACTTCCCTGGAAAACATTTGTGGTTTTATTATTATTTTTTTAAATTAATTATTGTAGAATTTTGTCTTAAATTTTTTATTTACAATTTTTATGTTATTTTACAAACATCCGTGAAAATTGTTTCCTGGGGTTAAAAATATATTTAAAATAGAGGTTCACGGCAGATCTTGTATACGTCATGTTTTGAACAAAGGTTAAAGTCTCCATTTAGTTTGCAGTGAAGAGAAGGAAAATTATAAATTTTGGTATACCTCTATAAAAGTTTTCAATTGCAATATTTGTATTAAGTTTTGCTCATAAATGTTAAATATGAATTAGTTTTGATTTTATTGATACATTTTAATCAATAATAACTGAAAAAATTACTGACAAAAATTGCAAATAATTTTAATCATTCTTCCATAAAATATATTCTTTTTAATTTGAGAACTTAATAGATAAACCGTGTGTTTTTATCATTTGGTTATATAAATTTAATAAAATTTAAATATTTAATAATTAAAACAACTTCTCATGATTCAAAAATATTTGAATTTCTATTTTTTCTTTTCCTAGTGGTGGACTTCGAGCAGTTAAGGATCTGTATGTATTAGCAGATTTCCTTAGTGATGGGAATTTGACATGGATATTCTCCTCTACGCAACTGCCTTATATCTTAGAAGACATTAATTCATATGTCAAATCAGGTAGTTTTTATATTCTTAATTTTCATTCATTTTTCAACTTTAAACAACAGAAGTTTCGAACTTGCAAAATAAAGTGTGTGCAATATTACACTAAGATGCTTTTTGCTTATCATTTTTCGTAGCTGTATCATGCTTACAGCGATTACACTCTTGTGCAATTGCACCGCACTGTGCTAATTTAAAATTTCTGCACCAAACTGCTTCAAAACCGTTAAACTGCATCATTTTGCACCAAACTCGATGTTCATATCTGTGCTGAAACCGATTTTTTTTACACCAAATTCCAATTCTCGCATTTAACGTTTTTTTATCACTCCAATCTACAGCCCTTCCGTAGTTAAGAATGGCTTTAGTCTATAATTTTTTTTTGTATTATTGGGTTGAATTGACCACCCACATGCTAATGTGTCTAGTCGTATGTCACTATCACATTTCCCATTATATGGGAAATGTCATCGTCACGTGAATCGTAAGTGCCATAGATCTTTAGAAGTGCTTAATATTTTTAGAAAACGATTTTCAATCCTTAAAAATTTTTATTATCGCTCAAAATCTGGAAAAAAGTCCTTAATTTTCCTTTCTCGATCATTGAATTTATCTGTAGCACGTTTTCATTTCGTTTTTTGTTATTTCCATTCTTCCTGCAGCATGAATCAACATAACCAACGAATGTGTAATATAAATCGTGTGGCGCTTAACGTAGCTTTCGCGAGCAAAAGCAAAATGCAGAAATTGAAATTCTTTGTGGAACCTTTCTATATCATTCCTTTGGAGCAAGGGTAAGCAGTACAGCACCACCCTTTACGTCCAGATAAAAGAATGCGAGGCACAGTAGTCTTTTAGCGTACCCCACCCCCATTTTCACTCTTAACACAAGTTTTTAAGTCCATGCTACAGTCAGAAGAATTTCGGTAGATAGGACGCTTTTTTGCAGTAATGAGATTATGGGGTAAAATCATATCGCGACCAAATGTTAAATAGCTGGGTGTCTGGTTTGTAGCGTTATGTACTGCTGAGCTGTGAGCCATTAATGCAAAATATAAATGTTCATCCCAATTTAATTATGTGGAATCTATTAGATGTGACAACAACTCAATAAGGGTATCATTCCAACCAGGCCATCCGATTGTGGGTGATATGCTGTTGTGGTGTGTTTACGTATTGCCAGCTACTCATATACTTTCTTAATTTCCTCGCTAATGAAAGATATACCTCGATCCGTGATTAACTGCTCAGGAATTCCATGTGTACAGATAAACTTTTCCAGTACTCTGCAAACTGTTTCGGTTTTTAGGTTGGGGACTGCGTACGCCTCTGGTCAACGGGTGAAATAATCGCTGATGACTATAGTATGTTTATTGCCACAATTTGATTCGATAATCGGACCAATGGCGTCCACCGCAAAACTTTAAAAAGGAAGACTAGTAACCTCTATCCTTTGGAGGGGGACTGGCCTCTTGTATTTGTGTGCTCTGCGTTGCAGGCATGAAGCACAGGACTTGCTATAGTTACGGACATGTTGATACATTTGGGGCCTGGTTATATGCCCTACTATCATGCGTCGTTTTCCACTTTTTCCTGACAAAATCAAGCATGTGTACCAATTGCATGAAGAGGACTCAGAGAAAAACCCTTGCACTTCAGTTCCTTACTCGTATGGCCGTTAATGCCACTTGCACATGAAGCATTGTGTGGATTAACGAAGCCCACTTTTGCCTCAATGGCCAAGTGAGCACCCACAATTTTAGAGTTTGGGCAGTGGGAAACCCTCACGCTATCTAGGAAGTACCCTTGCATCCTGAAAAGGTAATAGTATGGTGTGGTTTTACGGCTACTTTTATGGTTGGGCCATGGAGTTCTTTTAAAAGATAACAATAAATGGAAACCGAACCTGTTCTGACAATGGTTCCATGGTATGCTGAGGGATTTTGAACCCCACAACTTTAACAGCGTAAGTACCTTTAGGACATCATTTTGATGCAGAATGGTGCATTTCCCCATTGGTGCATTGCTCATCATGTACAGTAAATGCTAAGACAGCATTTCACAGATGCACGGGTGGTCATCCATAATTCTCTTACGGTATAGCCCCTCACTCATCGGATATCACCCTGTGCGACTTTGATTATGGGGTTTCCTGAAGAATATTGTGTACCATAGAAGACCTGCATCAGTGCCAGATCTGAAGGACAGCATTTGGCACCATGTTCAGGATATTCCGACGCACTCGCTACATTCAGCTGTGGAAAATATGGTTTTGCGATTAGATCATATTGTTCAAAATGAAGGGAGACATATTGAGAAATTTTAGTGCTATGTATTGAACATTTATATATGTAATGATATTCAATATTTATGTGTGTGCTCCAGTGCCACCTATCAATGTAATTTTGCACAAAATGGTTTTATTTAATAAATGTAAAGCGCATCATTCGAATTATCTGTAGTACACATTTTGTCTCATTTGAAGCAGTAGAACATACTCCAGAGCTCTCTGAAGTGGGAAACTTAGAAACTTGCTTCTTGCTAACTCTGTATCAAAATAATCTATTTTATATAAATTTTTGTATTTTTATCACAACTCATGTTGATTATTTATACATCATTGTTTTCAATATATGATAATGATTACACAGGTAGATCATTGCACATACGTAATATTGTTTCCAGCAAAGAATCAATAGAGAAATTCTTTGATGCAGTTTTCAATTCATCAAACTCCAACAGAATGTTTCATATGTGGCTAACGATTAAGGTATTATTATTTTAAAAGCTTCTCATAATTTATATTTCAATATATTGAGGGTCAGTGTATTGATTAATATTTTATATATATATATATGTGCGTGTGGTAACTTTTTAGGCAGATTTTTTTTCCAATGAAACAGACAGAGCTTATTTGAGGGATGCTTGTTCTAAACAAGAAGAGATAAATAATACGAATTCCATTAATGAAAGGTCCTTTCTGTGTCAAAATGAACCTTATCAGTGGGTTGAACGTAGCATTGAAAATTACGGGCATGATACAGACGATATATACAGAAACATGAGCGAAATGGTAAGATGTTTGATATTTTAATAAAATATAAAGTAGTGCTGTTTTTACTGTAAGTTTCATAATCATATTCTTATGTTTTACCTAGTGTATAAATTATTTATTTATTCCATTTAAATTTTACAATTCTTGTGGTTTCTTTGCAACTAACCTATTCCATTAAATTTTGTAACCTTTTTATGAAACAAAATATTTCAGATCATTGGTCACAATGTCAAAATTATCTCTTTTCATTGATCAGTCTTGATTATGTATCGAGAGTTTCATGCCAGATGGACTTATTAACAAAATGTTTAAAACAGAGATAATTATTTCTGTAGGTTCAGATTATGATACTCCAATCATGCTAAAAGGGCATATGGATAAAAATTAAGGAAATGAATGTAAAGAGATTTCCGTTTGGTTACATAAACAATTGCAAAGATTAATCAACATGCCAAAAGCTTGCAGGTGCATATGCTTTATCGTCACTCTGGGCTATGTAATGATTTGAGAATGCATGGCTTTTGATGGAGTTAGCAATATTTTCTTCATTTAAGGTGATACAAATGCTAGACATTATATTGATATATTGTGAGGTAATTTATTGGAGTATGCATCAAAATTGGTAAGTCATGGTGGAAGATGATGGGTCATATACAGTTGTACTTTGAGCTAAAAAAACGCAGTCTGCCAAAATCTTCCATATTGATCTTTGAGTTCTCCTCTTGTAAAATTGCATTTTGGATGACTTGCTTATTTGGCATCAAATCCTTGATATATTTCTTCAGGAAAAAGAGTAGTAATTTTAAAATTGTGTCTGTGTATATATAATATACCAGGGGCGTATACTCAATATATGCTAGTTGTGTGCAGCAGACCTTCTAAATAATTCCAAATTATCATTTTTATTAACATCACATTATCACATTATTACAGGAATATAAAATAAAAATACGTAATATATATATATATATATATCAAAGTAAAAATTTAATTACTTTTATGAATTTCAATGAAATACATTCATTTTTATTGTAATAAATAAAGCGAATGCTTAATACTTCTGTCAAAGTACCAGAAGAAAAGTGAAAACCCCACCAAAATGGTGATCTGTCTTGAATATGGCAATCATAGTGGTGAACTATTCTTTAAGCACTCACATTTGACTTCCACCCACTTAAATATCATTGTTCCCTGACACGCGCGTAGTACAGAACTCTGTCTTCTACTCTTTCTTTAAAGCTAGATAGTTGTATTGTCACACCATAACACAGATCGCGTTCATCATTCTATTTTAAAGGCAATTTAACATAGCATAAAAATATATTTTGAAATATTTGTAACATTGTAAATATTTGTCATATTTTTTTATTATGGTGAATAGTGTTAATAATTTGTTAATTAACTTTTTCTTACACTTAGTTTGAAAATAAATAAGGATTAAAAAATAGAAAACCCCACCCCAAGGGGCCACTCTGGATACTTTTTGCACCTTTGTGCAAATTTATTTTGACGGCCAAAATATTTATTATGATCATAAAATCATAAACTATGGATATGTTTAAATAGTTATTATTTACTAGCAAAAATAAAATAAAACTAATTTTTAATTTATATTTATTTAAAAATTTACCACAGGACAAACATAAATATATTCTTTACAACATGTGTGTAACGTAAACGAAAATAATTAACAAATTACACCAAACCTAAAAATTGTGTTTTAATTCAATGAGCTGAGCTTTTTGTGTTTTAATATTTGCAAATTATATGATTAAATTATCGGTGTCTAATTCTTTTAACAGATACGGCTATTGAAATTGTAGCAAGATTGCGCTAATGATTTTGCCCTGTAGTAGGCCTTAAATGATTTTCTTTTTTTTCAGTTTCGAAAAAGAACGTTCTGCCATAACAACAGAAACCGGCATCGTTAAAAAAATAGAAATAATCATATTTGTGTTTGGAAATGAATGCGCTAGGTTTTTGATCATTAAAAAATTTAGTATCTATAGGAGATACACTAATGTTTTCATCAAAATTTTGTTACAAGTTTCACAACAATTATATTTCGTTCATTTAAAGTTCTGTCACTACATACATTTTCAACTTTTTGACATAATTCTAATGGTTCTTGTTCAGGGTAATTTTTAAATTTATTAAGATTCTAGAGAAAGTTATTTGAATAGGAATTAATGTTTGGAATCTTTTCTCAACTGACGTTATTATTTCGTCTGGAATTTTAAAAACACAATCAAATTTGAAGTTTAAAGTTCTGTCCTCGATCGGTTCATCGTCATACTCATAATTATGATCAAATTGTTTTTATTTTTTACTTTCCATGCTTTTAGGATCCTTCATTTTCCGAATGTAGATTCACCGTCTAATCTTAATGACATTTCTTTAGCATTAATCAACACATTGTTAAAATTTTTATCAGAATGATGACTTTTCGAAATTTGTATCAGATTATCTAAATATGTACAACACTTAGCAGCATCAAAATTTGGGGGTTTTGTATACTTTTACTAACAATGGTAATGCTAAAATAATTCAGAAAGCAACAAATTAACACAGTTTAAGTTAAATTGTCTATAGTTGTTTCAATTCTTTATCACCCATCCTGACATCTATATGCACTACGTAGAGGATGAGATTCTACAATGCATCCTTTTCAAATTGTGGACCAGATATGTGGACGACACTTTCACCATTCTCCCGGATAGAAGCACAGATCTCTCTGAAATTGTTGATGTTTTGAATTCTGTGGATTCACATATTCAGTTCACCTTTGAGGAAGAGAGCAATGGCACATTTTCTTTCCTTGATGTTCTCATCCATCGAACGCCGTCGGATTTCCTCACAAGTGTTTATTTGCAGTGTGTATCTCCCGCCTCATGCTTCTTCTCCACATCCACATGGTCACAAAATCAGCATATTTTATTGGTTGGTTTCTCGAGCTCTGAGGTTTTCATCCACAGATAAAGCACTTAAAACAGAATTTAACTACATTCGTGGAATTGCAACTGATCATAGATTCGAACCTTTCATCGTCGATCAGGCCATGAAAAAACTCACGTGACCTAAACTGTCTACTACTCTCATTGGTTCCACTTCTCTTGCGCTGAAAACTGTCTGTATCCCCTTTGTGCCAAAAATATCTATCAAGATTGCTTCCAGCCGTCATAAATTCTATTTCCATGTCATTTTCACTCCCATTAATAAGCTGAGTTTCTCCAAATTCAAATACGTTATCCCTAATCTTGATTTTTGGGGAATTTATTCAATTCCTAGCCAATATAATCATGTCTACATTGGCCAAACACGCAGAGCCTTCGAATTCGTTTAAAAGAACATGATGCTTATGTTCAGAAACAAGAACTCCACAGATCTGCTTTGGCTAAACACTCATGGGAATCCAGGCATAAATTTTATTTCATACAGCACAACTTATCCAAAACGTTGCCTCTCAACTGGACCTCAATTTTTGGAGGCACCACATATAATAGCCAATGCAGATAATGCCGTTAATGACTAGTTACCGTCCAATTTCATTTCTCTCTTTTGGAAGAACTTTCTTCCCACATCGAATAATGATTCTTCATCAGCTGTTTTTACTGACTCACGGCGCATTTCCTCCCATACAGAATAATTTTATTCTACTAGTCTGTTTCTTTTTAAACTCATGTTTTACTACTAGAAACGTTTCTCTAAACTTTACGTTCCATTACCAGAGACATTTCCCCTAACCCATGTGCTTGATTGATTTTTACTGTTCATTTCATTATACCTGTAACCGCTGTTTGTAACACAGGTTTGTCATTACACATTGTTTTATCATTGGCCATTCTGATGAAAATAGCCCAGGGCTATTGAAACAGTCTGTAAACGATTAAACTTAATTAAACTGCGTTAATTTGTTTCTTTCTGAATTAATAGGGTACAGTGTCATCTTCAAATTATTTCAAATTTTAAAATGATAACTCTACTTAAAATATTTTACCATAAACCCCTAGAAGTTTGGACCCCAAAAGTTTGTAAATTCAAGAGTTCGTAAACAGTGGTGTATTTACCAATAGCCTAAGTGGGCTGAAGCCTACGGTGGAAAATTTTTGATGAAAAGTTTGCTGCCGAGAAGTTTTCAAAGGCGGGGCTGAGTTTTTTGGTGGCCGATAAAATTACTGGGTTCGAATTGTTATTTTCAGAGGTGTAACTAAGCAATGACAAAGTGAGAGTTGCCATGGGTGCCGCCTTGGGAGAGGATCAAAAGCTGCAAAGTTCACGAATACTTTCAAAAAGATGAATTTGAAATAACCGTCAGGGGCAGGGCCTTTCCTGGTGTGCAGTAGGTACCCTCACACTTGGGCAGCTGAATCTAGTGGCAGCTACAGACTGCTTATTTTCATTACTATATTGCTTTTTACCTTTGGATCAAAATCAGTATCAAGAATCTGTGTTTCATTTTATAAAA
>QLNU02015360.1:71761839-71791967 GCA_006491805.2 Dysdera silvatica
TCTTAACGTCAACTTTCCTCAACACGTGCGCAATCTCTTCAAAAACTCGTTCCACATGGGGTAAAACAACAGTTCCTTTAGTACTGCTCTACTTCTGCTCCATAGGCCCTCTGTCTGTCATCAGATCTTCTTCGAGCGATGAATTTGCTCAGGTAGTCACTATCCACAACTACATACTTGATCCTTCTTAACTCGACATCTTTCAACCTGTCACTGTACTGTGTTTGAGTGCCTGGCGAGTCAAAGCTTGCATTGTAGAAGCTTTATGGCAAGTTAAGTGATGTGAGCTGAAGGCCAAATGTGATACCTTGAACTGCGATAATTTTCACACCAAAATTCTTAGATGGCATGCAGATGTTACTTTCGTTGTATTTCCAAGAAACAGGATGGACAGCTTTTATCGATACCTAAACAGCTTGAACCTTCACATTTAGTTTACCCTGGAGGTTCAAAATGAAGGGTGTTTAGTGTTTTTGGATGTGAAAGTTTCAAAACATGAAGGTGGAAGCATGTCATCTTTGGTATATCAAAATCTAACTCATATGGATCAACACTTGGACTGCTACAAAAGTTTCTTTTATAAGATCCTACTTTTCACCCCTGTAGACTATTTCTTGTTCTTGATAGATTTTTTGCAAGCTCTAATGGTTCTCCGGGCTCCACGGTAAAAACGTTTAATCCCTGGCTTAGAATAGGTGTGTAGAAAAGTCAGTTAATATGGAACTTTAGAAATAGTTCAATAATAATTAGGAAAATTTAGAACATGTAGTAACAGTCTTGACGATAAAATATCATGATAAAAATCACCGTCCAGCATCACTGTTGAACGTTCTTCGTTGCAAAGAAAGTTTAGTAAAAATAATGTACATTTATTCCAATAAGGAAAATCAGGTCATAATAAGTAAATGAGAGTCCTTGAGGGTGTGGTTTAGTTGAGTTGGTCTTTACATTTCTGAGATCCAAAAGTTTGTTGGAAAAAATATCAGTTTACAATGGTAAATCTTGGATCGTATTCCATATCAAGAATTCTTAAATGTTCAAATCTCTTCAACGTGATCCTCATAGTGTACCGGTCATTGTGGGTTATTTCTTTTTTTTTGAGCATTCGACATCCTCCGTATATAGTACAGTTTTTGTTATACATCGACCATAATTTAGAATCGGTAAAAAAAAGTTAAGACTTGGGAGACATTTTGATTACAAAATTGGCTCATTAACATTGCAAAATCTATAGTTAATTGTATAAGATTTGTGCAAGATGATGGGGCAAACCAGAATATGGGTTAAGGGAAAACATGGTTGCTGGACAACTCTGGAAAAACATAGGACTTGTGGTATAAATACAGGACAGTATTACTTTCCCAATACTTCACTTGATAAAGGGAACTTTAGTTCTCGAAACATTGTCGAATCTTTTCTTACACATTGGACCAGTGACAAAATTTTATTATTGTAATCTTTGGTTAGTGACGGATTAAGAGCGATGTGAACAGTGCTGTTACATTGGGCACCAAGCCTAGGGGGGGTAACAAAATGGCCTAATAACTTGAAGTGTAGAAAAGACCAAAGCCAATTTGATCATCTATGTGCTTATTCTTAAATAAGTTACAATAAATCAGATTAATCTTTTATAAGTTCTATGAATGCAATATATAATTATGTCTATTTCCACATGTTTTCTGAAACCAATAAACACAAAACAGGTTAATCAGGGGTGTCGTTGGGTGCTGATAAAACTGGATTCCAATGACCCGTTATGCTTAAAAATGTGGCTATTTTTTGAAAAATGTGAGTACTATGTATAAATTCTTCATATTACTGCAAGTAAAAAATTAAGAAAGTAAAAACATCCAAATGAATGAACTCATTTGACTCTACAGAGGACATTCCAGATTATTGAATCTCATGTAAGGCTTTAATTTTTATATTAATACAATTTAATTTTTGTCTCTTCAGAAAAAGTACCTGTGATTTAGTTGCATATTATTTGGTACAGGGAAATTTAAATCGTTATCGTGGCTGTGTCTTGTAATAGCATTCCATATTTTTTTATATAAGATTCAATAGCCTATTGATCCATAGAAATAAAAAAGTAGCTGTGCCACAAAAGGAATTACTTTGAGAATAATATTTAGCGGTGAGGGAGGTGCCAAACTTTGGGCCCACATCGGGCACCATATGACCTAAATTAGTCTCTGCCTTGGTCAGTTGCATTCTTTTGCTAATCTATTTAGTATATATTTTTGCATTATCTGTTAGCAACCTTAAATTAGCACTATATTTCATCGAATAAACTTTTTTTTATTTATATGATGAGATGTTTTTTATGTACTGGAGCAGAATGACATTTGCTGTCCTTGAGCCATAAAATTCAACCAACCAACTATAATATAACATTTTTTCCTAATTTATAAGTCTGGATTTATAAGTATTGAGCACATAAATATATAACATCTCGTGTATAAGGACATACTGGTAATGAAATAATTTAGCTGTATTAAGATTTCGTAAGTCAATTATTACTTTTTAATGTGTCAAACTTAATTTGCTTTTGAAATACAAATTCATTATTATTGCCATCAAATTCAAAAAGATGACTACATGTGTAAAACTTATAACAACAAATTTTATTTGTGTAATTTATTAATAATATTGCAGTGGTAATTTCCCTTTTCCTTTGCAATTTTTAGTATTTCAAAGCTGATTCAAAGTCATGGGCTCCAAATTGCCCAGATGTGCAACCACCATGGTTTAACATTTCCTTATCGTATATATCCAGTAGCTTGGAATTAAGTGAAAGAGTTTTTACAAAACTTTCAACTGAAACTTTACATAAAGCGGAAATTTTATCTTGTATCCAAAATTTTAGAGATTCAGTCTTTTTTCAAGATATAATACGGTGAGTTTTTAGTAATTGCAACTCTGTGGTTTTTCATTTTTTTAATTCTGAACATAAAGTACAATTATAAAAACTGATAATACTGCATACATATTTTAGCTGAATATTGTATCCTTTTTGCATTTATATATATAGACAGGGTGTCCAGAATTGACCGTCCAATCTCTGCGCAGCTGTATTCCTTGCAAGATTCTAAGTAAAAATTACCAAAAATTCATATTTCATAGTTATTAACTATTAAAGAATAGCCAATCACGCTACAACTGCACCACCCACATTTATGAACCAGCCATTTATGCATCGATGGCGTAAAGAAGTCCTAATTGTTTAAAGCTTGGAAGAAATTCGAATTTCCGGTTCGTTGACCAAACAGGTTGAGTTTTTTGATCATATCCCAAATTTAATTACGATTTTTCATCACGTTAAGAATGAGGTTTACAAAATTGGCAGTTTTTCCAAGTTATATTGTAATGATTGGCTAATTTCAAAAGACATTTTAAAATCTTATATTCTAAACAAAACAAGCTTACTAATAAACAATTAAACACAAAATTCTTGTAGTTGAAATTTCTGAAGTCATTGACGACATTAATAAAATTTAACTACGACGCAGGGCTGGTTAAGGCTTTTTGAGGCCCTTGAAAAAATTTCATCCCCGGCCCCTTTTATTATAAATTACGTAATTATTTATTTTGAGATAATATAGGAAAAATTAAGATTAACTTAAACCAAAATACTCATAAACTTCCAAAAATTTGAAAAGTAAAATATATGAAAATTTCATGTGTAATATAAGTATTATAAAATATATATTAAAAATTTCTCTTTTTCTTTGCTCTTTCTTCAGCAAAATTATCAATTATTTCTATGAAATTAATAACATCTACATTTTCCATGCATAATGGAGCTGGATAACTTAATTTTGACAGACTTGCGGAATTTGGTAATTGATTTTTTACTTGTCGAAATACTGAAATTGATCTTTTTCTATTTTCATTTGAAATAAAGGCAAATAAATACGCAATACAGTTTCCACATTACTTATTATCGACGAATTCGAAGTGGCTTTCCGAGTTTATCACTCCGGGCCCCCTCAAAAAGCAGGTTCTAGATATTTGCTTTTTTGTTTATGAAATAATCCGGTCCTGACGCAGTACATCGCGAAGTGATTTGTTTCAATATAAGCTTATTTTTATACCTCATATAAATTCATCGTTATGTATGTGTACGTTTGTACAATGCAGAAAATAAAATTTAAATCTGTTATTTTTTTGGAAAATATCTGAGGTTTTTGTAAAAATACACACACACACAAACAGTGTAAGACTGATACGAGAAATGACGGGTTTTCAATATCACCAGTATAGTAAACACCACAGATAATTACTCGTGTAAAACTAACTCGATAAAGCGTTTTCGCTTGTCAATTAGCCATCTCGCTCGGACATACACACGCCGAAAGGTTCGTTATGTCACTCACAATGAAAATAAAAATATCAAAATAATGAAGAAATGAGATTGATGTGTAGCACCACAACATAATTAGGAAAACACATGGCTGCATGTTAGATCACATCATCATATGTTCAAAGCTAGCACCTTGAAGTGCGGAACATGCGGCAGCATAGAATGTTCAAACTATTAATGCTTAAACATTTTCAATTTGGGGTTTTGCTGAAAAACCACCAAACAGGGGTTGATTATTTTTCCGTTTTGTCGAAAGATTTGAAGGTTATAATATTTCAAAATTTTTAGTTTTACTGGAAAATTGCTGAAACACATATCAAGTGATTTTCGATAACCTGTTTTAAAATCCGCAGATCATTAAAATCCATCCATGGAATCATGAGATATCAAGGTCTGTAATATGGCTGTTTCCGGATTTTGGTGAACCATATCTCCGAAATATAGGGACATCCTGAAAAAAGCTTGGACATAGGTCTAATAACTCCTAGAGACCTTTCGAACCTTTCGAAGACTACGGGCACGTTGGGAGTTTCCCTTTTCAGAACAAGTGACTACCAATCAAGGACAGCAGTTTCAAGGAAGTGTGTTCCATTCCTTGGCCCGATGCTTGGAAACATAAAACTATCCTATCATATGGATTAGTTGAACAGTTTCACTGGCAAATGAAGACATCCATTAGATGCAATGAAGTAGGGAATTGGGTTAAAGACTTATAATAGTGCTTTTTGGAACACAAACTGTTTGCAAAAGGATTTAGGCACATCAACAGCAGAAATCATGTGTGATTCTACCCTTAGGGTATCCTGGGATGTATTCAGGTTGAAGCCAGGATGTCCAGCATAGCAGATTTTTTACATAAGTTCTGAGAAATGATGCGTAAAATACAACCTGTTCTCCAATAGAACGATCAACAGTGAAGGGTGAATTTATATACAAAGGTCTACACCAGGTGATCCATGTGTTAGTGCATTAGGACGTGGTCTGCAAGCCTCTTCAGAAGCCTGATGTAGGACATTGTCGTGTGATAACAAGGTGCCAAAAACTTTGACCTGGAAATAGGTAGGGCAAAACTCACATATCCATTGACCATCTGAAGCCTACCTATGTATTTTAAGAAAAGAAGCTTTTGGTTCGTTCCGAATAAATAGTGTGTACTATAAAAGCTGAATAAACAGTGTGTGCCAAAAGATTTGTATGCTAAGTGAGATTTCATGTAAATACAAAATGATTTGTGATTGCTTCCTCACTTAGAGACTCAGATGCTTGGATGTAGGAAATACTGTTGCAGTCTTTTCCAAACGAGCGAGCTGCATATTTTCGGATTATTTTATATATATCATGCGCAGGTTGTTTTGTTTTGTTAAAATATTAAGTTAGGATTTTTAATATATTTTCTTTCTGTTATATTGTAATAAAACTAATTGCAAACCTTCGCATTGAACTACCTTACTACCTACCTTCAATAATATATTAAAGTAGTGACCACCATATTTTTAACAATAGTATTAAACAAACAAAACAACTCGTCCCATACGCTTTTCTGTGTTGAGCACTACATGACAATTGTGTTATCCCTGCGGAGGGTAATAATACCTTAACACCTTTACATACGGAGAAAAAGAGCGTTATTACCTGTCCTCATTCGTCTAGCGGTCCAAGACACTCCGGGCTAAACGGAGGGACCCTGGTTCGAATCCAGGACGAAGGCGGCGTGTCTTTTTCTCCTGAAACGGAAACTCTAGTATGAGCTAATAAACGTGTGTTGGAATTTTCACATGCAATAGGTCATGGATTTACCCATTTTATGTCATACACTTTCTCATGTGTTCTTTGTTTTTAGTAAAAAAGTAAAAAGACAGTTAAATTTTTAATTCTTTTATATTGAGTTTTATATAATGCTGGCTCATCCATAAGAGCTGTACAGCTACCGCACCCCTGTAACTTTCAGATTTTGAGTTAGACACCATTAGTTTGCATTGCTTGTTTATTTTTATGGAATAAACTACCATTTAAAATTTCTTTATTTGATAAGGAATTAAATGGTAAGTACGTTGTATTTGCTTAAAATTGCTTTTTGCATTTATTTTTAACGGAAAGAAATGATACCAAAGTAATACCTTATGCCAAGCATTTCCAACCTGGGGTATAAGATGAAATTTCAGGGCGGTGTTGAATATTGGTTTTTATGGGCCTTAGGATGAAAAGATAGAATGGGCCCTTGAAAGAAAGAAAGTGGCCGATGTAACAAGAAAAAAGCAGTGTTTATAGTAAAATTCTCAGCTTATGATGAAGTCATAGCTGATGATATAAATTGCCAGCAATTTAAAAGGAAAATCAAGTAAAAAATATATCGGATATATTAACTTATTATAATCCCCAAAACTCAAGATTTTATTAAACGTAAGACTTGATAATATCACTTTATGCTTGCCTCTCTCGCGTTAAAACATACAGCTATTATATAGAAAATATATTAGAGAAGTGCACATATTATGAAATATTTAGTTAGTAAAATATTTTATAAGAATTATAGCAAAAAATACTCAAAGTTTCAGGAAGATTAATGAATTATTTTTTTAATTAATTATGCGATTTTTTTAAATAAATTTCAGATTTAGTAGTTTTGCAAAAAACATTTTCAAGCTGTCAACAAATCTGATGAACAGTGGATCAATGGTTCACAATTGGAAGGACATTGAAAAGGAGATTATCACATTCGTAGTTGCCCAACTGCCTGGTAACTTAGTTGTTATGTAATTTCTTGTCATGCCATTATGTATTACAATGCTTATAATTTTTGGCCATTATCCTTTTTGCCTAAGAAAATTCAATCTTGATAGCCAGCTATTTCTTTATACTTTAATGCTCATTATTAAAACTAATTTCAGTTTCATACTCATGTAATTAAGAGAATAATTAGTCTGAAAATATTTTTCTAGGTTTTTCAAATTTGTCTTCATTTTCTAATTTTACCATACCTCTTAATGAATCATCAGAATATATATTAAAAATCATTGAACAATCTGCATTCAACCTCAATTTGGTAAGTACTTTTACGTTTACTGAATGTAGTTCAGTTATACTTTAATGTGTTGAATTTTATCAAAAAATAGCTAAAAATTATTCATGTGAAGCCCTTACAAAATTGAGCAAAAGTAGTATAAACACTAACTGATTGAAAATTTTGTTTCTGTTAACCCAATTATGATAATTTGAATTAATTATATTTGCTAAAGAAGCAGAATGTTTTGGAGTAATGAGGCTTACTTTCTGCAGGAGCTTCAAAGTTTATAAAATTGGTCAGTCAATATTGCAACTAAGCATTGGTAAATGTTATAAAAGGGGACTAAACTACCTTATCTGTAGCAATAACTGTATGCATACCTTATACATGACCATTATAAGTGGTAATAAAGGCATATTTATTCGCTTTTTTAAGGAAACCTCTTTACTAGACAAGGTACTCTACTTACGCTGTAGTTTACAAAAAAAAATCTGTGCAAATAGTATAGTGGGTATATCGTTATATGCATAGAGGCATTACTCCTCCCAAAACTCAGTGGTAATAAATTTCCATACACACAGCTCTCGGCCTGCCTTGCTCGGCTGAACATGCACATTTTTGTAGTTTTGTGTTTTATGCAGTTAATGATATGCAAATGAAGGCCTGTATAAAATCTGGTGCCATCTATATTTTTTTAAATTCAGAAAAAAAATGGATTGCAAATGCCTGATAATACCCTTCAGACATAGCAAAATGGATCAGGTATATCTCATATTATTCAGGAATTATATCTGAATAAGTGTACTGTCAGCCCATTTTTCAGACATTCTCAGGAAACCAAATCCGTCGTACCTTAGATGCAGCAACTAACTATTGACCCTTAACAACCACTGTCAGAGGAGATTAACCCCTATTTCTCGCTCCCGTCAAAATGAGGGAGTGTGGTTTCGCCCTCTATTACTCATTCCCGTGATATTTCCGGGCTGGAGTGTTCAAAAGTAATGCACCAAAAAGGTTAAAAACAATCAATTTCATATATCTAGAAAATATACTTATATAATATATTTAGGTTTTTTAGATTTCAAGCTAAAAAGAATTCCAAAAATTAAAAATGAATACATATATTTTTCGTACACTTACTTTTATACAATTTTCTTGAACAAAGAAGTAGGCGCTTTTTTACTGTTTTCTTGAAAACTATCCTATCGTTAAGGGGTTAATTTGTCATTGCTTTGTCATTGAATATGGACCCAGTATGTTCGTGAAGGTTACAAAAATATGAAAAGATCGACCTGTACCCCGATAAACTGCTAGCAGCAAACTACATGACATGGGCTACAGTTTATACAATAGTAAGCAAATGCCCATATTAATGCCAGTTCGATGAAGGATGTGGTTATAATATGCCAGGGACCACCTGTCCTGACCCGAGACTTGATGATGGAGGATATTCAGTCTGATAGTCACCCTCCCCAATCTCTATTCAGAAATATTGGATGGAGAATCAGTCTGTAACCTCTGAAAGACTCTCCTAAAACTGTACGAAGCAAGAAGTGAAATTCTCAGGCACTGTGAAAGTGTGCGGGTGCTTCACATATTCTAGCTTTACTGATTTGGTTCCATGTAATTAGACTATCAGTGTATAAAGTTTCCTGGCAGTTTGGGAACAGAATTTTCCGTCTCATGTAGTCTGCTTTTATCTACAAGGAAGTGTAATCATCTAGTTGGATCATATCAAATCCCATTATGCACCTTCCACTATTGCCTGGTTTTATCAAATTGGGTCCAAATCCTGGACCGGGTCTCAAATTCACCTGATATCAACCCAATCAAGGATCTATGGTGTTTCCTCTAGAATAAAGTGTCAAAACACAAGCTCCGAACAAAAGGTTAACTAAAGACAGTGGTTCAAGAAGTGAAGGCTAGAATTCCACAAGACGTTTGTTGTACCTATATCAAATCAATCTCTAGGCAAGTTACCGTGTATGCTGCAAAAAGAGAACTCTCAAATTGCTACTTTCATATGAGAGCTGGTGCGTTTAAAGTTGTTTTAAAGCTTTGAGAGGAGTAATGCTCATAGGCATTCAACGAGATACCTATTTCAGTATTTGTACCAATTCTTTTGTAAACTACAGCTCAAGTAAAGTACTTTGGTTATTAAACTAGTTTTTTATAAAGGCAAACAAGTCTGCTTTTCTTTAGCCTAGGGTGCATCTAAACTTATTGCCATGGGTAAGCAGGATTCCCATTCAATCTGAAAAACCAGGAATTGTCAGGGAATTTGAAATCATCCCTACAGGTCAGGGGAAAAGACTTTTTAATCAAACTTGGAAAAATCAGTAAAAACCTTCTTAACCTCCGTTTTGAATAGCTAAATCTCCCACGAACGTAACGATATTTTCCTCGTAACTAAAGAGTTCAGTTGAAAGTTGCTTAAATTCATCCAGAAATTTTACCAGGAAATTCGGGGAAGTTTTTTCTCCCATGTCAGTGGGCACCCTTGTAAGGTACTTGTGAACTTTCTTAAATTCATTTTTAACATTGAATTTCGCATTTTCTATCTCTCTGAAATTTGTAATCCACTTTTGAAATGTATATTTAGTCCACCAATCTACTAACTTTGCACATCTTTCTCACTTCAAAGTCAAAACACAAGCATTCATGAGTTTCTAACATTCCATAGTGACATAATAGAGCAAGCACTGAATTCAATTTTGATCAACAAAGTTGTGTTTTTCATTGGACAAGTACCATGACTACTGAAATTACTGTTTCATGCCATGATAACAAGTTCAGATTTGGGTTTTATGAAGACCTTCACAATGCATGGTAAATTGTAAACGATTTTAGAGTTAAAAACTGTGTGACAAAATTATTAAGCAAGTTTAAATATTTAAAGAAAATTTGAGGCTTTGGTTCATCTTTGCAAACCATCTTCTAAAGTACAGGGTTATCGAAATTAAACTTCCCTAACTCAGATGGCTGTGTAGCGTATTGTATGCATTATAATGACATGTAATTTGGATGACACACACTTCAGATCATGTGCTTGAGATTTATTAAAAAAATTAGTACAAAAGTCACTGATAGACATCGCTTCCGCATGAAGAAACATTTTACAGATGTTCTATATATCCCCTGTGGATCTCCACAACCACATCCAATCACAAAACAGTGTGTTCTAGAGCTGAACGCAGTAAGTCTTCATTAATTCTACAAACATGATGGAGGATGCAGTCTCCAAATATAGCAGGGTTGCGGGTTGTTCTTGGTAGACCTGATTCTTCAAGAATTCCCATAACCAGAAGTTACACAACGTTGGATCAGGTGAGCAAGGAGACCAAACTGTTAAAAAACAATGGCTGATCACCAGTGCATCAGTGAAAGTTCGCCGCAACACCTATTAAATGCCATAGTGAATATAGGGAAGTGCATCATCCTGTATAAAAATCATGTCCTGGATGAGGTAACATTGGTGCAGTTCCTGGATAGCAAATATTATTAACATGGTCTGATACCGTTATCCAGCGATGGAACAAGATTCAAACCTTGTTGGGGTCACTTTTTCAAAAAAAAGTAAGGCCCAATGATGAACGTGCGAGGAACTGTAGTGAAAATGTTTCCCAAACTTTAGTGTCCTTGTCACACAACTGGTGAAGACTATGGATTTTGTAAGGATAATAACCCACAACTCTTCGCGTCGCTTGCTAAATGGTGAAATAGGGCGTAACAGCAGAACAAGAAACAGCTGGTACACTCACAACACCATGTGACAGTTGGCTACTTTTGTTCACTACCGCTGTAGCCATATCTCCCACGCCTATAGAGTTCACAGGCTTATCCTCTACCTTCTACCTGGTAAAATTCCAAGTTGTCTGATTCTTTTGAATTTTTTCCTCATGTTACATGGAATATGTGGAGTCATCGGTTCTTGGTGTACATTCTTGTTCCGGTTGAATGCACTTATCACATTAACGTAGTTCTCATCATTCCGACAGAAAAATTCACTGGCGAAGTTTTGTCTTTCAAGATCGTCATTGTGCATCAGCAAACTATAAACTACAAACTCCTGCTTGTGCAGTGCCTTTCTTCCTCTTCTATTAGACTCATCATTTCATAGATTTGCACAGAGGCTCTGTTTCTCCAAATCATGTTTTACTATTGTTACAGTGTTGCCTATTGGTGACTTTTTGTACTCCTTTTTTTAATAAATCTTGAGCGCATGATATAAAGTGTCTGTTGTCAAAATGTCATGTCATTATGACCCATACACTGTCCTACAGAGCCCTCTGAATTGAGGAAGTTTAATTTCTACAGCCCTGTATTCTTAGTCAATGATAGTAGTCAACTGATGCCAACATATTTCTTGCAGTTTCAATAATTTTTGGAAATCACTGAAGGAACATGTTATTCAGCTAATGCCAGCACAGAAGGCATCGATGAGAGAATAAAAAAATCCATTAACAGTGAAATGAAAATTTGAATCTAATTTAATTTGAATCTAAAAATACTGTCGGAAATTACGTTTCACTTTAAATGATCGAGCAGAAGAAATATTTTTGTTGATGCCCTTATTAAAATTGTTTGGCTGTTTGGAAACTTATACTGCTTCTGTCTAGGTTCTGTGCCATAAATTCATGACTTAAACAGAACTTTTGTTTGATTGAATAAGGTAGTGGTTGTTCTGCAATGTGTGGTCTACTATTGCAGATTTAAAAGTCTGTTAATTATAAAGATCCCCCTCATGCTTACGTTCCAGCATAAAACAAAGTAAGCAGTGTAGATTTTCCCATAGGAACATGGAATTTCATAAATGCCATATGCTTTAAATGTCCAAACGTTGTTTTACTGGCTACAGAAAGTTAAAAATTTTGTTTTATGAGCAAAACACTGACATAGTGTATTTAAAAAGGATTGTCGATATGATCAGTATTCTAGCTAACAAATTGCAAGAAAACTGTGCAATTTTAGGTTTCAATTCCCAGTCAGCGATGGGGCACAAAAAGTATTTGTTCAGTTAAGTTCTTAACAACTTTGTGAAATTCCCGGTATTGAAATCCTTTTTTGGCTAAGGTAGAAGTGAGAAAAACAAGTTTTTTTTGTAATATTGACAGGGTTGTGAAAATAATATTTGCCTGATAAATCAGCGTGTTAATAACCATTCATTTCTGAGCTGGATAGTGATGTGAATCAGCCTGGAGATATCTGTTTGTATGGGTTGGTTTCCTATAATCAGAGAAATTAAATTATTATTGATTTCTCTGGTGACAAGTACGTCCAAAGAAAAGGAAATTTATTGTTGTACTTTATTTCCATAGTAAAAGAGACTTGAGGATGAACATGAAGTAAAAAATCATTTATTTAAACTATGTGGTCAAATGACAAAAGTGTCATGAATCTATCGGAGCCTTTTGGTGGCTTAAATATTGCGATGGACAGAACTGACCCCTTGAAAGCTTCCATGAAGAGGTTAGTGTTGGGAGGATTAGTGGATTACCCATATTCCACCACCTACTTTCTTGAAGAAGCTAGTATTCCAGGCAAAATAGCTAACCTTTAGAGTGGATACTAAACAGTTGAACTAAGTTATGGAGAAACAATTTTCGAAGATTTTTTATAGTATTTAGAATCGGAATTTTGGTGAACATACCTTCTGTCAAATAAATGCCATGAATTGTTCTATAAAGCACAGAATATTGGTTTAATCATCCAAATTTATTTTGTCGCCTTCAAAATAGGCTCCATTTGATGTGGTACATTGATGCCAATGAATATTTCATTTGTCTAAGTTCTTATAGGTACTTACCGTTATGTTCTGTAGTTTCTTCAAATTTGTTTTATGGATTCAATGGACCCAAAATATTTTCCAAAAAGGGGTAATTTGAGTATTAGGGGACAAAAAGTCACAAGAAGTCATATTTGGCAAATACGGTGATTGGTCAATGACATTTGTTAAGTTTTTGGTCAAAAATTGATACACAAAAATCGATGTGTGTGGGGTAGCACATTATCGTACTGCAAAATCCAAGAATTGCTCTTCCATAAATCTGGCCTTTCCCAGAACGTTTTCTTTCAAATATTTCTTAATGCCCAGATAATATTGTGTTGCTTATTTGTCCTTCCAAAAGGAATTCCCGGAGAACAACATGACGATAATAAAAAAAATCAGTTAACATGACTTTGATTTTCTAGCGATTTTGACATGTTTTTTTCTGTTTCACAGTTCCGAAGATTGTTGGCTGGTTTGTATGTCAAACTCATAAGCCCATGTCTCGTCACCCGTTATGTTGATTTTCATAAATGTAGAGTTTGAATTTGCTCATTCGAATATGTCTCCAGTGACCAATTTACGGTGCTCATTTTGAAGAAAATTCAGTTCTTTCAGAACAAGCTGTGCTGCTACATGTCTCATGCCCAAATCATCAGTTAAAATTATAGTAACTGATTCATGGTACATGTTCAGATCCTGAGCCCTCACATCAAGCTTGAACGACGATTTTCCATCACCATGTCCTCCACTTTGTCGATGTTTTCATCAGTCAAGACCTTGTTTGGTGCAGAATGGCCCTCGATGTCCTTGCGCTATAAAACTACAACCAACCAAACAACCATCATCAGTCAAGGACAGTGAAGGTCGACCAAAATGAGGAAAGACTTCAACCACTTCTCGGTCTTTTTTTAACACAGTGTACCACTTAATGCTCATGTTTTCAATAAAGCTGACTCACCAACATTTTCAGCGCCATTTAGCACAAGGAACTTTGTTGGAAACACAAAAGTTGGGACAAACTCTTTTTTAGGTATTTCATCCATTTTAAAAATCACAGGTCACATCTAAGGTCGACTAATCTAACCAACAGTTGTAAACAAACTGATTAACAGATCATGCGAAAACTCCATGTAACAATTAGGTGCATTGGTACTAATCTATAGCAAAAACAAATTTTTCATATCTTTTATATAGTTATTTTAAATAAGAAATTCCTGGTATTTAGTTGACATAAGGTATATAATAAAACCATGCCAAAACTCAGATATCATCTGAGGAGGGAGACTTGTTTCATAATTTGCACAAAATGTTTATATGTTCTTTTCTTTTTTTAAACGAATGTTTGGGTTTTCCTTCATATGAACTTTAAAAAGATAGTTGAAAATTTGGCAAGTTTATATGTAGGTTATTATAGGTCAAAGAGAGATGTTTTCTTTTTAGATTTTTGAAAGTACATAAAGGCAAGGCAGGAGTGATTCATTGGGAGAATAAGAGATAGAGAGCAGCGATCCACTATATAGTTGTTTTATCAAGGGCCCAGTTCTGTAAATTTTGCTTCATTTTGTGTTCCAGGTCTCCCATTGAATCTTCGTTAAGCAAAGCGTAGTTACCATTATTGAGCAAAACTTGCATTTTTGAGTGGTAATCACTGAAATTAAGCACAATGGTAGCATTATCCTTACCTGCAGGAAAAATAATATTTGAGGAAGATCACTTTTTATTTTCATTAAGGCGAGGGATTTTGATCTAGTGAGGTTATCATGAGGAAGCTTGGAGTTTTTCAAAAGATAGACTGATTTTTGTCTGATGACTTCTTTATCAGTAGGAAGATGGAGATGATTGGCTGTTTCAACATTGATGGTGATTCTTTTAAACGGAAATTTTTTATGTATAATGGCAAAATTAAAGTCTTCAGTGAAAACTGATTTGGTGTCGATAGGGAGAAACTGGCTTGTCAAATTTACAATCACTCACTCTTTTGTGAGGGAAGTGGGTGGGTTTTTTACTGTCTCCTTTGGAGGTAAATAAGATTATAAGGAAAGAAATTTAGCCATTTTCTTAGAAGCAGATATTTTTTTATAGGCTCTTTGTTTGAAAAGTATCGCCAAAAACACTCTAAATGACCATTGTTACAGCCAAAGCGAAATTTTTGTGAACATAAAGCGACTTAGTCTAGATGATGGCTACAGGCTCAAATTCTTTCATGTAGGAGGACTAAGTTCGTACATGTGTAAATATGTTTTGCTTTTTTTAGGTATTTAAGCTTATTGAATAATTTTGTCACGTTGCGCTGAACTCAAAAATTGTTTACAATTTAAAATGTGCTGTGAAAGTCCTATGTGAAACCATTTATTGCCCTTATGGGAAGGGAACAAGAAAAGACTGCAATACATTTGTTCAGCTACTCATCAAAAAATCCAAATTGTTTGTGTATATCACATTCCTCTTACACTGCTGCGATTCCAAATTAATTCCCAAGTCCACAAGGATAAAAGAAAATTTTTATACTGAAAAAGCAAAATGCATTTATGCACATGAAAACTTATCTCTTTTATTTGAAAAATTCAAGATGGCCACTGTCATTTATACCAGATCAGTAAGTCACTTCATGTTCTCCACATAAAACTCATTATGTCTTTAACCCTGGTCATTCGGAGTGTTCAAAACTATTCAAATGCTTTTAGAACTTCAAATTTTTATTCAATGTTTTTAGAATTAGCTAAATTATCTTACATATTAGCATTTAATTGGGAGAAATTGTGAAAATAAAATATTTCAAAATATTTCTTAATGCTTTTTAATCCTAATGTAGTACACCTTGTATGAAACAACTAAATATCAACTTATTAAATAGTTAAATACTTACCTCTATATTTATGGTAACTTTTAATATTCATGAAAGTAAAATTATTGTTTATGTAATTTTATTTTATTTGTCTAAAAAAACGTTCATTTTTTTAAGCTGTCACAGAACAATTTTTCCATACCATCCTTAAGAGACTCTTTTTGTCAACCAAATGATAAACAAGCAATAAATGGAATCATACTTATTCCTCTAAAGCAAGAAGCACTAGATGACATAATTGATTTCCTTTGCAATGATGGTGGATTTGAAATTGTGTTTTCAAGGATCAATTTAACACTTGTGAATCAAAGAGTATGTGTGATCATAGTTTGTTTTATAATATTTGTATTGCTTTTTCACGTGTGTTTTAGCCAGTTGCTCCAGGAAGGGTTAGAAACTAGGATCTGAAGGTTAGGCATCTATGGTACCTAGCAATTTTTTTTCAGCCCCAAAATATTTTATTTAGGTGTAATTAAAAAAAATAAAAATCCTGTCAAGATAAACTCTCTAATTAAACTTCTTTATGAAGGTGCCTTTTAACGAAACTTACATTGTTTCATATTTCACCTGTGAGCAGTAGGACCATAACCAAAAGTACTGAATCTGTCTCCACCCCGTCCCCAAAAAAATACAATTAAATTTTTCAAAAAATATAGTGGCACTTAGAGGAATTTTATGCTAATACGAACAATTACAGTTTAATTGATTCGACTCCTTAAATATGACAGAAAGTCACAGAGCATGTTGAGAAGAGAGGGTTATGATTATCTTATGTATATTATAAGATACGTTTTTATGAATAATTATAAATTTATTTTATTTGACAGTTAAATTTTTATTCTTTCATTTAGTGGAGAGCAAGGGATGGAGGCTGATTTACATGGAATTGTTAAGGATTTTAAGTTTAGACGAAAATAGGAGCTATGTTTTTGAGGGGAGGATGGATAGGCAGAATTCTACGGACTAAGATTACATTTACTATAAAAATAAAAAGAATCAGCTGCCTTTTAAAATTTTATGCTCTAGCCTGCATCGGAGTAAAGTTTTTTTATGGGCCCTAGGCTGGAAGTAGAAAATGGACACCTAAAAAAAATGCTGTCCTTGCGGTATTCTTAATAAGTAGTAGAGAAGCCTTCTTCACAGCATAGGAGATATCCCTCCTCCCTTAGCCTGCCCGTTCACTAGATACGACCATATTCCACATGTTTAATCGGTGACATTTGTCAACTGGACCAGTACTGTCGTCCTTCAGCAATCACTGCCAATGAACTATGGACCCGGATTAAAAAAGCTTGGCATGCAGTATCCTAAGAATACATCCAAACTCTTATTTGATTTGATGTCCAAACGTTTAGAAGCCCTTATTGCCGCTCGAAGTGGCTTCTATAAATGCTTATTTTCTGCCCTCAATGTGGTTGTATTTGTCTGTAAAGTTAATCATATATTTATAACACCTTTTTGCATATGTAGTATAAATTTCATGTCGAGCTGAATAATTTCTTCTTGATGTTGCAATTTTCATGAACATGGGTGTATTTTAGTATGAAAATAATTTTGTACGTAATAAAATAAAAATGTGTTTTGCATAGTTTATGAAATACAGGTATAAACATTTTCTCAATCACAATATATACCGAGAGCAGTAGTTGCATAATAAATATATTGTGAATAATTTCATTTTGTTTTCTCAATAAAGAAAAATATTTTTATATGCCCTTATGTCATATTTCAATATTTGGGGAGGGGGTAGAGAAAGGCATGTGTTTTAACCAGGGTTGGCTTTCTGCCGGCAGAAACTAGTTTTTGCCGTGCCAGTGGCAGAAACTGGTTTTAATCGGCTGAAAGTGGCAGAAACTGGCAGAAACTTTTGAAAGTACTTAAGGGTAAAGCCATGGTAGTTTGGGACATGTTTAAAATTTGAAAAAGCATGATGTTTTATATATCATATTAAAACTAATAAATTATATCATTTTAATCTTTCAAGTCTTTTCAAAATAATGAATTGTATTATTTAATTAACAGTTCTGAAATTGAAAAACATTGAAAACCCGTTACGGAAGGACATTATTTCATGTTTTTCTTTCTTTCCGTAACGACATGCATTCTTTAAAGTACATTTTTCATACTGCAGGAAAATTTTCATACCATTTCAGTTAAAAGTAGTATTAGGCCCTTTTCTTAAAATGACTTACGAAAAACATTGCAGTTTAATATTTTGAAATTGTAGAAAACATTAACCATGAATGTCGTTCTTCCGTAACATTTTGAATACCATGGCTTTACCCTAAAACAGCATTGTATCATTTAGTAAATGAAAGATTACAAATATATATGTTTATTACAATAATTTAGTATATTTATAAAGCTTTATATTAATAATTTTAATAATTAAAATATTTTAAAATAATTAAAAAATACTCAGAGTAAATCAAGGATTCGTTACAAAAACCATCTTTCGCAGGCCATATTATTTAAATTATTACACCTATTTCATCTTATTTACCTTCTTCACCTCATTAAACCTTTGGCTATAAAATAAAAAGTAGCAACATTGACAGACTGGCAGTAAGAAAAAGCCTCAATGGTTTATGACCAATCGAATAAGTTGTATTACAGTGAATGAACCACACTTTTTGTTTTTAAGTCTGTTGTAAAGCATGTGGTATCTGTTTAGAAATATTTTAGAAATCATTACAGACAAGGCGTTTTGCTAAAGTAAAAAGGAATGCGTAAATACTGAAGCCACAAATACCTGGCAATATAAAATAGAAAAGTCAGGTAGATTGCTTGGAATCATTCATAAAGAATCATCCATGTTACTTGCAAATCATGAAAATGATATGAGCGATATATATATATGAAGGAGATGTTAAGTCACAATTAATCAGATAATTAATAAAGATGTAAAAAGACTTGTTGCAGCTCTTAAAACCTATTGCTGTTGCCCTGTATGAGATTCGAAAAGATAATTTTTCTATTGCAGCTGCATGTGAAATTTGATTGGCTTTAATAGATGATTATAATTTCATAGAAATGAATAAAAAAGGAGCAAACAATATAATTAATAAAGACAATAACTCAACATCATATATGCCAGTTTATATGCTTCATCCAACGTACATGGGATCTAAATTGTCACAGGAGCAGGAAGAAAACACTATGAAATTCTTTAATGTCATTAACCCAAATTTTATGCTTTACGTTATAGCTTTTTGAGCAAATTCAGCTCCTTTTCCTGAAACATACTACTCCAATAAAATCTTAGAAAATGTCCAGGCTTCTATGTGGTGGTCTAGTTTAAAGGAAACAACTATAAATGATGATTTTGTAACTTTTGTCTACGCAGTGATGGTATTGCCTGCAGTACTGATGGGCTTGGAAGAATATTTCTATCAAGCTTTTCGTCTATTCATAATAAATTAAGAAATTATTTGAATTAGGAAATAGCAGCAAAACTGATCTTTTGCTATAGACTGCTTTATCGAAAAGATCAGCCTGAACTTAAATGCTAGTGAATTTGCTATGATGTAACCTTTGAATAAATACTATACACATTGTAACTAAACCTATTTTACTTTAAAATACACTCCCTTTTGCCATTTGGGGTATTCTGATAAGTTTTTAACGCATGAAATAACTATTTTCTGGGTCCCTGCCGGTTATTGCCACTTTTGTGGTAGAAACTAGTTTCTGCCATGCCAGTTTTAAGCGGTTATATCTAGCGGTTTTATCCGCCTTGGCAGAAACTTGCCAACCCTGGTCTTGACACACCCCTTCATACATAGGCTTAATTTAGCTATTTATTCTTTTGTTTTCATTTTATTATTGAAAAATTGTTAATTTTAATGGCATAAATTTTCAAATAAAATAATTTAAAGATGTAATTAGTTCTATATATAAAATCAGTGTATTTATACTATGCTGAGTATCTTCAAAATGTATTTAATATCATGTATATTCTAATATAATTTCACTGACTTTTAAAACAATGAATTTCAATAGATTCTTTTCTATCATATTAGATTTATAATATTGGGTGATTGCAAAAATTCGCGCCTGATTTTCATAGATGGTGTAAACTGTACTGCAGGGCATAGTTAAGGTGATTTTGATTGGTCATGCTGTATGCAGTGATTAGATGATAGTGCCATGTGTCAGTTTAGCATCAGACATAATTCAGATAACTACAAAACTGCAATTTTTATGTAACTCTTTTAACAATGAAATCATTTTTAACCTTTTGTCTAATATTGGCTTTTCCCATCTCATATGATTTTTTATATTATTTCATTTGGTATATTTAATACATTGCTTTCAATACATTTTTACCATTTTAGTTTTAATTTATTTTTATTTTACAACCGTGTGCACAGTCTCACCTTGTTTGGCACAGAATGACAATTGAACTCCTTGTGCTATAAAAATACAATGAACCAACGTTCAGGTAAGTCGATTTGTGCCTGAGAGAAAATTTTCAAAATGAAAACGAAAAGGTACCTTTAGAGCATGTAATGCTATACAAGTTTTGGAAAGGCGTGAGTGTTGGGACTGCACAAAAAAAAACCAATTCAGAATGTTTACTTGGACCATGCTCCTACTCTCTGGACAGTTAAAAAGTGATTTGACAGATTTTGAAATGGTGATTTCAACTTGAAAGATAAACCTTGCTCTGGATGGCCTCCCAGCATTGATGATAATATTGTGTTTGCCTTGGTAGGAAAAAACCCAAGGATTATAACTGATGAGATTGCTGAGATGGTGAACGTGGATAACTCATCTGCATTTCATCATTTAAAAAGCTTGGATATATTTTGAAGCTCGAAGCATTGGTGCCACATTTATTGACTGAAAGGAATAAGCTAACCGAATGAACGTGGCCATTTCTCACCTTGCACGTAACCAAAAAGAGCCTTTTTTGGATCGAATGATAACAGACGATGAAAAGTGGTTCTGTACAACAGCATACAGCAGAAAAGGAGCTGGAAAAAAGCATGGTAAGGTGAAAACCCGTCGCAAAAGCTGGCCTTCATCCAATGAAGGTGTTGTGTATTTGGTGGGGTTGCAGGAGGAACTATTCATGTCGAGCTACTTCAATACGACGAAATAATCACAGCAAACAAGTACTGTGAACAACTCACTAGACTTGATGCGGCTATTTGAAAAATAAGCCCAGTTTTGGCCAATTGCAAAGGCATCATCTTCCACCACGACGAATGCTAGGCCACACATCTCCAAACAGATGCTACGAAAAATACAGGAGTTTAATTGGGAAATTCTGAAGCACCCACCATATTCTCCAGATATTGTTCCTTCAGATTTTCATCTGTTCTGATCTTTGCAGAGCAGTTTGAATGGCAAAAGTCATAATTCTGAGAACGCTGCCAAAAACTACCTCACGATTTTTTTTTCAAGGAAAACCAAGCTCGCTCTTCAAAAATAGCATCTACAAGCTTGTAGCTTGTTGGAAAATAATTGTAGAGAGTAATTGTGATTATATAATTAATTAATAAAACTGTATTCTTTAAAATTTAACGTATTGAACTTTATTTTTAAATCGGGCGTGAACTTTTGCAATCACCCAATAAGTAGTTTAAATTTATAATTTATTCTTTGTTCATAGTCCCTTGATTAACTGTATATAGATTTAATTACATGGTATGTATAAATAAATATACAAATTTTAAATCAGTGAAAACTCCAAAATAATAAACATGCTTAGTAAAATTTTCATGCTAATGTTGAGTCTCACTTTTACCATTATCATGTAATTTATTACTTTATTTACCGTCAGAAGTGCTCTTAGCTAATTGATTGTTTAATTGGGGAAATTTTTACATTTATTTATAGCTTCGAATTGCTCAAGAAGAGGAATTTTACTCAGGACAATGGATGAGCAGATTATTTTCTGCCACTTCTGGAATCCTGGAAGATATTGTTGGACTGATACGAACTATTCGTCAGATTGCTCCTAAATCATCAGCTACTACTCCCGAACTTCTTTTAGAGTCTGTAATAAAAATGTCAAGAACCACAGTTTTGCAAGATCTTCTTACTGGGTACCATAAAACATTTCGTTTTTTATTTTAATTATTTAAAAATTTTCTTTAAATATATATTTAGTTCTCTTTTTATTTCATTACAAAAACAATTGCTAAAATTCAATGCAAATATTCAGATTCTAGTTTATAGCTATAATTTATTAGCCGTTGATTATATATTATTAGATGCCCCTTGCCCCATCGAGCTATTTATATATATATATATATATATAAAATCCCCGGGTGCCATGTGCTATATATGTCCTTCGCCTTGTCTCATTTGCCCTTCATCCTGGATACAGGCCTGTTGTGCTGTAAAGCTTGCAAACATAAATACCTCTATGATAGTGTTACTGCTGTAGTATGTGTTACATCAAATTACAACATGTTGCCCATTGTAGTTCAAATTACTCTGTTAATGGAATTTCCCCCCATGCTTACAATACAACAATGTTAGTTGTAGCCAACCTACTCATTTATTCTTTGCACAGTGAATCAAGTCAACTGTTTTTATAATCAGATAAAATGATCATCAGTTGAAACTTTGCTGTAGCATCGTCAACATCTAACAAGGGAACCACTTTTGTGGAAGCTCGCACTTTGAAACAAGACTTATCACAAATGATAGTCCCTAAGTTCCTTATTAAGAATATGAAATCAGTTTTTTGTGAATAGCATATAAATGTTTTTTATTAATATTTAAAGTCCAAAAATCGCACTTTTTAGGTGAAGTTTGATATTTTTTTATTCGCACTGTATATGAAGATAATAATTTTTGAACTCGATTCGAATAAAGAAGGTGGTTGCATTTAACGAATAAAATTATAAAAGTACACGACAGATCATTCAGAGTATTTTAAAAAAATTTATAAAAACTAAGCTTTTTAATACTTATATTTGGCGCATTTGGCTATGATTTAGAAGAATTGGCGATATCGGCATGAAGTATAAATGTTTCATCAAAAAAAAATTTCAAACAAAATTGTTCTGAATAAAATCAAAATTGATGTTAACACATCAAAATGAAATTTTAAAAATTCATCCTTTTGTGTATGACCAATTAAGTACAGAACGATATCGCTCTGTGCTGCAATATCCTTTGTGTTAGTATAATTGCACTCCCAATGAAACCATTTAATTCAAAAATATTGACGAAATATCTTTTCGCTTAATTGACACGATTTTCAGTGATAATGAATGTAATTTACATCCTTTTTAAAGTGCAGCCATTGTGAAGAACAATTACGTTTTGAACGTTTTTATGAAAAGTATCATCATCACAATTTATAAAAATAGTTCCGGAATCCGATATTTTGAGACATTTTTATAATTTTCTCATATTGAAAGGCTTTAATTTGCAACATTAAAACTTTCCACGTCAAATTTTTACGAAAGTCAGGTCGGCTCCGCAAAAAATAGTAGACGTTCAATATGATATAATGCTTGTCTACTTTTTAAAATAAATTATTTAAATATAAAATGTTTGAAATGCCAGCTTCATTAAAACATTTTTCTTTATTAAAAAATTACGTAAAATATTTTGATGTTACGGCCATAAAATTTAGAATTTTTTCCTTTTTATTATGCCATTATATTTCCTAAAAATAATGCCAATGAAGTTTGAAATATGAGCGTAATTGAATAATAAATGCTTCATGCCGATATCGCCAATTATTCTAAATCACAGCCAAATGCACCAAATATCTGAATGAAAAAACTTAGTTTTTATATAATTTTTTTAAAACACTCTGAATGATCTTTCGTGTAATTTTATAATTTTATCCGTTAAATACAATTACCCTCTTTATTCGAATTGAATTAAAAAGTTCTTATCTTCATATACAATACGAATAAAAAATATCAAACTTCATCTAAAAAGTGCGATTTTTGGACTTCGAATATTAATAAAAAACTGATTTCATATTCTTAATAAGGAGTTTAGGGACTACTATTTGTGATATGTCTTATCTTAAATTGCAAGCTTCCACAAAAGTGGTTCCCTTGTAAGTATTATGTTGCTCTAATATGCTAGTGTTACTAAGTTGAAAGTTTTTCTTTGGATGTTGTACTATAGTTAATAGAAATAAGATACAAGGTACCAGGGAAGAATTTTACATACTAGCAAATGAAAAAGGAAATGAAATCTTTTTTATTTGCTATTTTATCAGTGGTATTTTACCTATTTGTATGTAAAACTATACTTAATGCTTTTAATGTGAAATTTATTGCATTTTGAACTTGAACATTACTGATGGGAAAGCTTATATTTATTTTTTCTAAGAAACTTTATCGCTCTTAATATCAAAATAGTAACATTTGCTCTCTACGTTCTGAGTAGTTAACTTCGTTTGAATGTTTTTATAGTGTCCCGCATGTTCGGCCTTTTCTTTAAAAAGGTGCTCTTTAAAAGAAACCCGATATTAGTTATTGCAAATTCTAATTGATTTGGTCTAAAGCCATTTCTGCAATTTCAATCACCATAATTCAGTAAATCTTATGAAATAAAAGAAATGCCAAAGATTTTATGTATTTTACATAATGGGTAGTATTTAAACTGCTCCAAATAACTAAACGAGATTGTTAAAAAAACGTAAGAGAGAAAACGAAGTTTGAATACATTAAATTTCAACCATATTGCAAAAAGGGCTGATCAGTGTGATGACAATTGAAATTTCTATCTAGCTAAGGAAATTATCAAAAACTGAAATTATTCTCAGATCAGATGGTTAAATAAAATCATAAAGTAAGTTGAAATAAGAGAGGGAGAAATTGTAATGGGGCAAACATATAGAGAACAAATTTGAAGGACACTTCATCTAGCGGTGAATAGAGGATAGACGAAATAAGCAAAAAATAAACAAATAAATAATAAGGGTAAATATTGTAGATGGAAATTTATGCTGAGTCAAATTTATTAACGATAAAGTAAGATTTAACTTCAAATCAAAAGTTGTCAACCTGTACATATAGATAAAACAACTTCGATATAGTGGTACAATGTTTTTTAGATAACAACTGTTAGCATAACTCGCATTTTCAGCAAAATGTATATAGTAAATCTATGTTTAAACTAATAAACATGTCCAGATGTCATAAACAACCATATTAAAACAAGACTAATAAAATGGTGCGACTAAGTCCAACATACCGAAAAAATATAGTAATCGAAACATCAGGAGCAGGAAATTAGATAAAAAAATTAATTAAGCCTTGTTGTGGTAACTCAGTTTTCTGAAAAATAGGTACAGTTTTTAGTTTTGTTAATTGAAATACCTAGATTCATTCTGATACATGTTTGAAATTTGATTATGTGTTATAAGGTTATATATATGTATTATTCCTAACTAACATTATAATGAATCTTTAACTTGGTTTCTTTGTGGTAATATTAAATAACCTGTGTGTGTGTGTTTGACTTTGAACTATCAATGTAAATTCACATATTATTTTAGGTATTTCTGCGTGCAAATGAAATCCTAATGGATACATATTTATTGCTATTTTATACATTTTCATGTTTCTTCTGCTGCTGCCATCATATATATACACATACACACACACATGGTGCTCTCTAAAGTTCGGTGTTTTGCAAATAACTTTTGAACGAAGGCTCGTAGAGCTGTAAAAGTTAGGTGTGGATACAGTAAAGGACCGATGAAATGGAATTGACTGAAGCAGCCTCTGTGACAAAATCAGGAAGTTATGCTCTTAATTCTGGAACTAGAGGAGATACAAAAAATTTTTCAATTAAAAAGTTGTTAAGCAGCAAATAATCAGTAAGAAACGATTTTTTATTATCACTTTAATAGGGAAAAAAATCGTAATTTAGGAAGTTTTTAAGGTGTCTGTCCAGAAATATCATCGTTGGTCAAAGTACCGATTTCTCAATCATACTCTGGTGGTTTCGCCTAATGTTTCATCTTTACAACGATTACAAAGAAACAGCTATGGCTTATACAAGATTTGAAGCAGCGTCCTGTTACTTGCCAGGTTGACGCCTTAACCACTACGCCATTGGGACACCTACTGCAGAATGGGGTTGTCGTCGCAACCGCATCATACCAAATAATCATGGTAACACAAAATAATAACATTTCTACAACAGCATTAATAACATTGATTTTTTCCCACCATACTCTACTTAATACATAACATGCAATCTATAGTTACATAATGAATGAAGTTTTACGGAATTACATGAACCAATGATTGAAGTTAACATGAATTTTGAAAATTGAAGTTAATGATTGATGTTAAATTGGAATTTTGACCAACAATGGCGTTGCTGGACGGATACTTTAAAAATCTCCTAAATTACGACTTTTGATCTGTTCAGGTGGTGAAAAAAATTCGTTTCTTACTAATTAGTTGGTGCTTAACAACTTTGTAATTGAAAATTTTTCTGTATCTCCTCTAGTTCCAGAATTAGGTGTAATAACTTCCTAATTTCGCCACAGAGGATGCTTCCGTAGATTCCACCTCATTGGCCATGGGCACTTTACTCCCACACCTAACTTTTACAGTTCTACGAGCCTTCGCTGAAAAGTTATTTACGAAACACCGGACTTTAGAGAGCAGCCTGCATATATACCTGTACAAAGACACTTCCAAAATACTCAACTTGAAATTTTCTCAATCATAATTTTTTGTCGCTTAATATTTGTTGATTATATGATATGAACAAAATTGTGTTTAAAAGTTACGTTTAAAATAACTAACCTATTAATAATTTTGTTTATATTTTAGATTAAATGCAATTATTGTAAAGATGAAAGAAGTTTGGAATGGTAGTCCTTTGTTAGGTTATCTTCAGCAAATATTGCATGGATTTCAAGCATTTCAGTCATTAAAGGGATTTAATCTTTTCAATTTTAATGGTAATTTATTTAATAACTTCACTTTTTGAAATATATACCTATTTAAATATAATCAATTCGTTGTTCTGTTAATATCTAAAAGTTTACAATTGTTTAGGTAGAAAATTGATTTTGTGTTAAGCTATTTATAGTTTTTAGTGATATTTTTGGAAAGTAACTCTGCTCATGTTATAACATTTTAATATTTTTATTTTATATTAGCGTTCTGTTCAGAATTTGATTTTATTACACTTTGTGTTCTTATGTTTTTATGATACATATATAATTTGAAAATTGCGTATACATTGTTTCCCCCTTGTGTGTCAATACAGACTGTGATGAGAGACAAGTTAAGCTTAGCCCATAGCTTGGCTGGCACAGTACTCAACAATGAAAGTAATAGAAAGATTTCATATTCATGCCCCATTGGTCTTCTTGCTCCTTTTTTCTCATGGTTACATGTAATTTTCAACTTACGTTATACATATATATTTATACTTGTGGCTTCCAACAAACATCGTTTTTGGTTCCATGTTGTAATGCATTGGGGGGTTCAGTGAGCTCTGAATCGAAACCACTCATGGGTGAATAAAAGAGGTAAAAAAAAAACAAAAAAAAAACAAGTCAACAGGTGTTGGCAGTATGTTGGACATGTGCAGGCGCTTTTTGTTTCCTTTAAGCGAGTTTTCTTTTTGAACAAAAATATTGAAGTGAATGCATAATCTCAACAGCTGGGCGTTTCCTAATGAATATCTCAAAAGAACTAATGAAACCTCACTTTTTCACAAGATTCAAATTCGATGATAAATCTACCCAGATTCATGTAGATTTAAAGCAAGTGTATGAGAATATATCATATTTATTTTATGTAGTTACTAGATGCAAATGTTTATCCAATAATGGTTGCATGAGCTTAGAACATGATCCGCAGTAATTATGGCTGTTGGAAGTTTTGAGTGAGTGGAACAGTGTCAAAGTATGAAGAATTGTCAAGGTTAATCCATATATCTTACAAGGAGAGTACACAAAGTGAGAATCGAAAATGTGCTTTATTTTAGTTTTATACTAAAGTATAAACGTTGTAATAGGAAACTAAAAAAAAATGCTTACCTAAACCCCCCCCATTTGGGGAGTTACAGCCTCATCAAATTTGGCGAGAAAAGGTTATTTTCAGCAAATTTTACTTGATAAGCTTTTTATTAACCGCAGGAATGGTGAGATATTTTTGAAGTGATGTCACCAAACTAGAATTAATAAACAATCCTTCATTCGAGATAAAAATATTATCGATTTCGTAAGAATTTATGCATGTATTTGCAAAAATATTTAGAACTTTATTATTAGTCGATAGATGTCTCGTTTTAGTTATAAAAAGCTTTTATTTTGCTTTAAAAAATAATATACATACTTGGCTTTATTAAAAATATGCCTACTTGGCTTTATTAAAAATATACCTACTTGGCTTTATTAAAAATATACCTACTTGGCTTTATTAAAAATTAAAAATGTGTGTGAAAATGAACAAGAAAATGCAAAAAACAAATTGGGTTTGAACAATGACTGCAACTAATAAACGAGGGATTTTCACAATTTAATGTGTAACATGAATTTTTGGAAAAAGTGAAATACACTTGTTTGACATTACGAAATGTGTTTGGTTTGAGAACGGGGTATGTGCTCTTATACCAAGCATATTTAATCACGTCACTGAACGTTGGAGCTGATAATTGAATGTAATTTTATCTGAAACGGAAATTAATATAGCAAATAAAATTATTGCTTTTACTGAAACCATTGCCGAATTCGATACTTTCCAAGTTATTAACGATTTTAATTTTGATCTTTATTGTGAAAAACCTGTTAATAACAATGAAGATTGTAGATGGTTAGATTTCTCATATGACGAAACAACACCTGAAAATTTTGTATGTGGTTCGTCATCATATTCATTAGAATATATAAAGGAAGTTGTAACTTACTCCTAGATGGCTTTTGGACGTCGTAAAATATTGTAGTTCAAAACTCACCAATAAATGATGGTTTAGATATTTGAAAGACAATAAAAATTACTATCGTGTGTTCAATTTGTGCATTAAGCTAATGAGTGTGTCTTTGATATGACCTTCACCACAAGCTATGATACAGTTCATACAAGTGACAATATTTTTGACTGTAGAGTGCAGCATATCCAAATGGATAAAACTTACCTCATGCTGAATGTCATCTTTCAATTCTATCATTGTTCAAGAGCCTGAATTATAAGTTGGAACTTTAAATATGCCACAATCAGAAATTAATTTATATCAAATCTAGAAACAAAAGGGGCCACAGAATCTGTCTGTGCCTAATAATACGTCTGTCTTCACTGAAGCTGTTGATCACAAATGTCTTTACTAGGGTTGTGACATGAGTTTGTGCACTATCTTGTATAAATATTACAGAGGCGTCACATTTCGTTCTCGCAAAGATGACACGACTTGCTCAATATACAGGATGGAATACCACTTTGCATTACAATTCCAGAAAAGATATTTCCGATTGACATCTTTGGCGAAGACATAAATTAGTAGGTATTTCAAACTCCTGTGGCCTCTTCGATGTCCTGATTTGAAACCAGTTGATTTCTGATTATGGGGTACCGAAAGTAGCGACTTTATCAGTCAGGCTCTTCAACATTGTCGGAACAAAAAAAAATGCCATTCAGCATAAGGTGTGTTCTATCCATCTGGAAATGCGCTGCACTCTACAGTTACAAGTGTTGTCACACACACCTGAATTGTATCATACTTTGTGATTAAGCCATATGAATTACACTGTGTTTATTAAATATGTATGTGTTTGACAAATTGAATGTACATTAGTCATCTTCATTGTTTTTCAAATGTCTAAAGTGTAAGCTATCAATGTACATATAGAACAAAAGTTGCAAAATGATATGAAAATGCTTCATATCATGATTTTTCTCTCTATATTCTGCATAGATCACCTTTGTTTTTTATTATTCAATAGCATTTTATGGCTAAAAAGGTTCTTTCTGCATATACTTATGTTATTGGATAGTATTCATAAAAATTTGTGGATTATTCGTAATGAATAGTCCATCTTAATAGTATATTTATCTTAAAATTGTATAATTATTTTATTTGAACTTATAATTTGATCGTATCTTTTCATATAATATTAAAGTAGATTATGATTTATTTTTGTAATTAACATTGTCTAAAATAAAGTTGCTAAAAAAATCACCAA
>QLNU02015360.1:71792067-71824355 GCA_006491805.2 Dysdera silvatica
GTCCAATTTCTTTACTTCTAGTTGAGAGCTCCTGTACCATGTCTTGGAGTTCTGATGGGTTCGTTGAAAAAATAACAATGTCATCAGCAAACCGCAGATGATTTAAATATTCACCATTTATTTTTATTCCCTTGTTATTCCAATTTATCTGCTGAAAAATCATCTGTAAAGCTGAAGTAAAAAGTTTTGGAGAAATGGTATCTCCCTGCCTCACCCCTTTGCCAAGTTTGATAGTTTTGGTATCTTTATGTAACCGAAATTTTGCACTTGCATTTTTATACACACGTTTCACCATGTCAATGTACACATCCTCAATGTCTGTTGATCTTAAAGAGTTGATGACTGCTGATGTTTTAATAGAGTCAAAGGCCTTCTCATAGTCAATAAATGCAACACACAATGGAAGTTCATATTCATGTGTTCTTTCAATTAATTCTCTTAATACTTGAATATGGTCCACTGTACTGAATCCACTTCGAAATCCAGCTTGTTCTCTTGGTTGAGCTGCATCTAATTTTTTCTGCAGGCGATGTGTTAGCACTTTTGTGAAGATTTTATAAATAGCAGGTAACAAGCTAATTGGTCGGTAATTTTTCAAATCCTCTTTATCACCTTTTTTATGCAAAAGAATTACTGTTGCAGAATCCCATTGGTTTGGTATGTTACCGCTGTTAAGACATTTGGTAAAGAATTTTGCAAGTATGTCTTCTACATATTCTCCAGCTTCTTTTAGGATATCTAATGTAATACCATCATCGCCAGGGGCTCTTCCTTTCTTCATACTTTTTATTGCAAATGAAACTTCTTCTTTTAAGATTTTAGGAGCTGTTCCTTCGACTATTTCAGTGTCTTCGTTTAATCCACTGTTACTTTCATATAGTTTTTTGTAGAATTCTTCAACTCTTCTAAGTATTTCTTCCCTATTTCTTGTTACGGTGCCATCCTCTCCTTTTAATGCAATGATGTGTTTCTTCCCAACAGATAAACTTCCTTTAACAACCCTAAGGCTCTTGTTGCTTTCAATGGCCTTCCTTACTAACTCACAGTTGAATTTTCTTATGTCTTCTTTCATGCTTTTGCGCAGAGTTTTACAAAGTTCTATGTACTCAATCCTGGAACTGGTATTTCGATTGTCCACCTTCATATCTCTTTGCCCTTTTTCAGAATATAGTAAAAATCGTTTATAACGACCAATTGCATATAACGATGGAATTTTTACAAGAAGTTTGGTTTGCTATTCTACTCCATACTAAATATATCGGTTATAACGACATCGTATATAACGACGAAACTTGCTATAATGACGGCGATTTTGTAGTCTACGTAGATTCTAAGTAGGGAAATTCGTATCGGATATAATGACGTAACTTCTCGGTCATAAATAGAAACCACATGGGCTAGTTGTCAAAATTGAAGGTTAGTTATCAAAATTTAAGCGTTATTCTAATCTCTATTAGTTACAAATATCCGAGAAATTTTTATTACTGCTAAACCTGAATATTGAAGATAACGAACCGTTAAAAAAAGCCACGTGATTTATTAATTGAATATCACGAGGGTCATATTCTTTAGGGGCCTATTTTATTTTTTCAGCATAGGGCCCATAAAACTCTCAAACCGGCACTGTTCGGAAGTCATTAGTATAATATAATAAATATTATTCATTAGATTTGTTTTCTACATTATATACTTTAGTATTTTCTAGAATTTTTGTCAATTTAAAAAAAATAAAAAGTACTATGTATTTAGTGTGGCTATAAATATAATTTAACGTTAAGGGAAATTAAATTCATTATAATTAAATACATTTTTATTTAATTTTGAAACCAAAAAGTTTAATACTTCTTACTATCAAAATAATTTATAAAACTCCAGAGCAGTGTTTCTCAAAGTGTGGTCCGTGACGACATATCAAATAGTTCGTAGGATCATCACCTAATTTCAGAAAAAAATGCAAGAAATTCCCGGCGTAGCTAGAATTATAGGTAGCTCAGGCGTATATTCCTAGACAGCTGGACTAGCTGCAAATCCCAAACGTCTAAGATTAAAAAAAAAATTCTAAAAATCTATTTAATTACTTTAAAATTTTTTTTATTTTTAATAGTTTCACAATTATTTTAAAAAATTAATTAATTTAAAAAATTGATACAAAAATGAGAAAAAATATAGCGTTTCAGTAAAAGGAATTGACTTTCTTAGTGTGCAAGTTCGACAAAACCATCTGCCTCAGCTTGCGAAATACGTTTTGGTTCTCTAAAAGCTTTCGGTGCATATACGAGTTTCCATCAGCGTCACCTAGTTTTCATGGCAACAGCTGCTATGACATACGGGAATGACTGAAAGGTCTTTCTCTTTTCGAGCAGCTAGCGAAAACACAATTGCTACTTGTAACTGTAAGCTGGCTGTATTTGGCTATTTTGGCAAGAAATAGAGATTCTTTTGGACTACTTTTTGCTCTTAATGAATTTTTGTTCAGCTAACTTCGATTGTTCATAAATTTGCATCTTTACATAGGTTTAGCAATACATTTTACTTACCTATAGAGGGTACAATGTCTTTTCAAAAGCCTTTGGCTAATTTCAACCATAATTTGGCTAGCTTCCAGTAAATTGTACATATGATAACAACACAGTGGGACCATTTCATGTAAAGTCACTCAATGGCTGTTGCCCTCGTGTCACAGATTTTTTTTAAATTTTTTGTCAGTAAGTACGCTACAAAAAATGGTAAAATTCTTTTTTTCAGAATTTTTAGATGAAAACTGTGGAATTTGGCGTAATTTAATAAA
Source organism: Dysdera silvatica (assembly GCA_006491805.2). Classification (NCBI taxonomy): domain Eukaryota; kingdom Metazoa; phylum Arthropoda; class Arachnida; order Araneae; family Dysderidae; genus Dysdera; species Dysdera silvatica. The sequence goes on from QLNU02015360.1 coordinate 71,794,856, forward strand.
ACGACACCAACAAATAAATTGTTTTTAATATTTTAATTCCTTTAACTTTGTTATTTATCAATCAATTTAGAACAAATAGTCAAAGATCTTAATATTATAAGATAAACATTATTATTAACCACCCGGGCAGCAGTGGGTAAAGACGCGAGTCTGACAAAGCCAATACTGCCCGAGAGTAAGATTTGTAACGTAACAAGCGCAATACAATATGCCAGACAATAATAAATATAAAACAATGGTGGCAAGTTAGTCCACAGATGCACCAGTGCTAGAGAGTGTTTATCATAAGTAGTCAAAAATAAGCAGATTTGAGGGGTTAGATGGGGAAATTCAAATGATGATTAGTAGTTAATGTATAATAAGAAATTTTCGAACATTATTTCTGGACTTTAAACGTGAAGTAATGGGTTTTATTGATTGTGGAATAGAATTCCATATTTTTGAACCAGCATATTCCATTTTTCTACAAGCAAGACCAATTCTTGTGCGAAGAGATCTATAGTTATCATTAGACGAGATTGAATAGAGGTATTTAATTGAAAGTAATGCATTAAAACTTTCGGAGCACCTCACTTTTTGGCAGTATATGTGCACAATGAGTATATTTTCTTACTAATTAAATGATGCTCTACAACTTTCTAATTGAAAATATTTCTCTATCTTTATTATTTTTCGAGAAAAAAAATTTTAACTTCCTCAATTCGCCACCAGGGGCGCTGCTGTTCATCTCATCTGATAGTGCATAGTCATTTTACTTATTATTATATATAGATAGATAGATATGGTGGACCATTTAACTTGATAATGCAAATTATCTAAAAAAATAAGCGTTTTACAAAAAAAGAATGTTTTAAACAAAAGTTAATTGGCTTGAAGGGGAAAGTGTTTTTCATTATCAATGTTTTCTTGGGGTGTCGTTTTCAAGATCATTGAAAATCACACTTTTTTTAAAGGGGAAACCTTTATTTTTTATTCTTACTCCTTGTAAAAAAATACATAACTTTTGTATAAACTATTCTTTCAATTTAGCACTTAGTTTCAAAGATATTTAAAACGTATGTTTGAATAAAGAAATTCGTGCCACATTATAGACAACTAATTTAATATTTAAAAAATGAAAGAAATTAAGTATGCCGTCTTGAATAGATAGTGTACAAACAAGGGTGCACCATACATATGACTGGTTGATAAGTCGTGCCACTGATTTATATTCCCTAAAAAAAATGAGATGTTGTCGGTGGTACTATATTTATGGCATCAATGTGTATATGATTTTATAAAAAGTCTAAATTTGTCTCACCAGTCAGACATTTAAGAAAATCTTATTTGTGGGCGCAGAAGGGCTTTTGTTACGTGGCAGGGCCCTATACTCAAACTTGGTTATTTTCATTACCAATGGTTAACATATATATATAGACTAGTTTTAGTTTGTAAATGTTATAGGAAGTTGAAAATATATATTTATAAAGGTCGAAAGAAAATTATTTATTCAAATTTTCTGTTGAGTAGTATGTAACAGTTTTAAAAATATATGTTTTTGGCTGTTATTAATAGATCAATATTTTTATAGTAAAAATCCAAGAATTGTTCCAAACGGGTAACGTAAATGAAAAGCTAATTTTGTTTTTACAAGAAAAACACCAATTGGATCATGCTCAAGTCAGTGAGTTCATGAACATGGACTTAGATCTTAATCAAGTGAGTTATAGATTATAATTCTTTTGTATATCTACTGTGTTGCATATATGCATAAGAACGTATGCTTTCTCTTTCATTGTGAAAATAATTTTTTTTATATATATATACACATAATATATTATCGAAGTTTGGATAGAATTGTTTACCAACATGATTAAATGTATATACTGTGGAACCTGTATTTAAGAAGGAGCTTCTGACCAACGAGAATGCTCCCTATATCTGACCACAAACTAAATTCATTTTGGAATTTAAATTTTGAAAATAATGTCTCTATAGGCAACATTGTGCTTACAACATGGTTTCTTTTTGGTTTTACGGCTCAAAGACTACAGTGGTCATGCTGCGCCGGGACCTACTGTTTTCCGAGGAATCCGAACCTCTTAAGGCCTAGGGAACCAAACCCCGGACTACAGTGAGCAGTGCGATCTTTATGAGATCTCTGAGTAAGCGTTCTTTTTGCACTGCTGGGAGTCGAACCCGGATTAGCCGCGCAATAGGAGAACGCGTTACCACACTGCGCCACCGCAGGGTTCTTACAACATGCATACCATAATATTCTGATTCGAATTTGCTTAAAAGGTAATAAATCGCACATTAATTATATTACCATTTCAATTTCAGTATGGGGTGGAGGGACTAAAAATCATGAATAATAAACTTACATTAGTAATTACAGTGAAATCTCGTTAATACAGATCGTCATGGGCCATCAATTTTTATCCTTACAAATAGAAATCTGCACTAAGCGGAGAACGGATTTCAGTAGCTAAAATTTCCTATTGAGCAATAACTTATATAGTAATGCAGAACACAATGTAAATGAATAAATTACTAAAAATAGTGCATTATGAAGGATCATTCAGAGGAAGAATTTTCAATGAACTAATTAGTACTTACACACTATGGAAATACCATTACTTTTACTTAATGCCGTGTAAAATATCTGGAAAAATTTATAAGGTTGCTTTTAAAAAATAGGTCACCACACCTTCGGGGGGGGATCATGCTGTCTTCGATACCTTCTGGATTTATTCCAAAAAAAGGCATTTTTTGGAACAAAAGACTTCTGTCTGCATTATCTGATGAGTTGTACACATTGGGCTAAGTCTTTAACATTGGATTTACAGCCGGTGAAACCAAAATCTGACCACTTGTTTGCCGTTCATGAAATAATTGTGCTACAGAAAAATTCAAAGGTTCCAATAGTTAGTGAACAATGAAATCTACCAATTCATGTGCACAAAATTTGCATAAGGGACCGTCTCCATATTTAAACTTGCAGAAACTTTGAAAATTCCAATAGCGACATGTAAATTTCATATCATAATTGGATTCTAGACAATTTAATTGTGCTAATTTAAAATTTTGGTGTCATTTTGACTATTAAAACTAGAGATATTCCAGAAAATGTCTATGGGGGCTCCCATCATGATAAAGAAATGAACTTGTAGGTCAGGAATTCAATTTTCTGATCAAACTTGTTGAAATCAAAAATTAAAATACCCATTAACTTTTCTTTGTTTCTTTCTATCACTGATTAAATTTACAAAAATACCTTCTAAATGATGATCAAGAAATGACACTTGACGAAAGTTTTAAGGCATAAAATGGTCTTTCTTGCTTCATTTATTTATTTACTTTTTGTAACTATTCAATGCCCCCTTAAACTAATGCTTTGACTGATATTAAGCTTAAAAAAACTACTGATCGGATTGCACTGAAATTTCTGTATAGTAGGTAAAAAAAACTATAAGGTTTTAACTCCTATCAGAAAATTAATATGTTTCTATTCAAATTTTTTCAAATATGATTTGTATAATTTATAATTCATATTAGATATTATTTTAAACATGAAAACAATCATAAATTTTGTTTGGCCTGTCGAACTTTAACACAATGAAAAATATTGGAGAGAGATGATGAATATTTTGGGAGCTATTAATAAAAATACCATGAAATATTTTAACTTTATGAGCTCAATATATTTCTAATATTCAAAACTCGTATTGGAGAATGATCATTGCTGTCCTTGCGCCATAAAATTACAACCAACCAACTACATCAAAACTCATAAACCCTTGAACCAAATAAAGTGAAATTTAGCATTAGAGGGCGAGGTTGTTTTTTTTGTTGTTGTTGTTTTTTGTTGTTTTTCAGATTCGAAATATTTAATTGAAACTAGTTGTTGCCATTGAAATTTTCAAAGTTTCTACAAGTTTTAATATGAAGAACGTCCGTTACGCAAATTTTATGCACATGGCTTGGTAAATTACATTTTTCCCTATTGCTTGCCGCCGTTGAATTTTCTGTAGTACAATTATTGCAAAAATGGCAAACGTATGTTCGTAGTTTTGTTTCACCAGCTGTACATATGCTTTAGATCGGGAAAAAAATTTGTCTGTACTAATGAGAGGTTAGTGTTAAGCAAAGCCGCAATAAGATTTCACTGCATTCCTGAAATAAGCTTTATTTGGAGACACCCAAAAAGTAGTCTAGTATATCTGTTTGCTTAGTCACGTTTTCAGTATTTCTATTCATTAAAATCTCATGGTTCTGTTAACTTGACTGTTTTCTAACCATGAAAAACTTTTCGTCAGAGTTAGAAGCAGAAAAGACGCACAATATGAGGATATTACCCAGCATCTTGAGGCTCATGATGATTCTAGGTAGCAATACTTTCCTAACAAGTGGCACAAAATATGAAAAACCAAATGTAAATAAAAAAATCCATGGGTTATAACCAAAAAACCACATTGTATTTCATCAGATGGGTATGAAAAATTTATTGAACTAACACCAGATTGTTTTGTATCATCTTTTTATACGACAGTAGCAGTGGCAGAAGTCTGATGTCAATTAAATATTGAATATCACATCATTGTTATAAAAGACTGTAGTATTGTTACAATTTGTGCAGCAACTTTACGAAACTGTCTTTTCTGTGAATACTTCATCAAAATTTCCAGAATAAGTTGGACGCAGAGCACATTATGAGAATAAAATGTTCTTTTTGATACAACAAATTTTTAAAAAGGTTTTTGATGGTAAAAAAAATAAACTCATTAATATTTTTCATCAATAAAAATTTTTATCATTTCATTAAAAAAATTTTTCCTCTACATTACTTAAGTACTACATACGTTTTTATGCTGGTTAATCACTTATTTTATGTTTATGTCCAAGCAGTGATAAATAATAGTCCTTTAAGTTTTCCTTAAGTGGGATTATAGAGGGCGGCCCCTAAGGTTTAATCAGTGGTAACATATTGCCTAACCCTATATTTCATACATTTTGTTTACTTAAATATGTATATAATGCTTATAAAAAACATAATCTCAAAATTAAGATTAAGTTGATAGATTATGTAATATATGTCGGCGTCAAATTTAGCACTTTGTGCAACTAGGGCAAATAATATATTATATAAAATATACATTTATATATATATATAATATTTTTATATAATTATATTATATAAAAAATTTTGGCTTCTATGGCCTCCCCTGCCCTGTAGAAGGGCCATTCAAGCGAAACATTTCACACATGAAGTTTACCTTGGGAGACCTTTCCAATGATACACAACACTTGCCGTTTTGTGATTACCACTTCAGGAACTTCCCTTGTAAGTTATGAACAGTGAACTATGTTCATGTGTATCTTACTATAGTATATTTTTATTTTTTATGCTTTATCATGTATTTACTTTACTGTTTTTTTAAGGTTTTGGCTGCACAAAGCATGAGTGAAGAAAACATTTTCTGTGACAATGAAAATGCCATTTCCTATAAACCAAAGTTATTGAGCTTAAAAAATATTTCAACTATTTTATGCGAGACAATGATGGAAGAAAAATTTAAAATTTCATTTAGTCCATTGAAAAACATCGCTCTTGGGAAATTTTTAAAAAATGTAAGTTGTGTAGCTAATGAATGTATATCACATTATTAGCTTATGCTATAAGTATTAATGAAAATTTCACTTAACTAGCCTATCATGAAATTTTTAATCTCCTTGACTACTTGATTGTACAAAGACAATTATAAGATTTGTTTTTAATAACACAATTGACAACAAGTGCTTAACAGAAAAGCTTCCAGGGTAGTGCTTTTGTAGATTGTGGGGAAATTATTTATTTGAAAAAATGTTCACGAACCTGTTTGTATAACTTCCAGTAGCGAAAGTTGTTTAGTCAGAGAAAGTCTAGAGAAAGTTGTCTAGTTGTCTTGAAAACTGGTCGGTGTGATTCTCTGGTCGATATAGATTGATCATTGGTTCAACTCTGGCCTGGGGCGATAATCTTCTTATTCTATACTACCCACCAAATCTTGTGATCGATGATTGTAATTACAGCTTTAGTTTGAGCTATACCAGTGGATGCCTGAACATCTTTCCAAAGAAATAATTTCCTAGGAATTTTGTAAAAACACTGACCCACAAATTACAAAAATACTGCCTCAAAAGCTTTTCGATGTTGAACACTTTTTGGTAATTGTGCTATCTAAAAACTTCCATATGAAAAAAAATCATCATTTCCTATGTTCTGGTGATCCAATCAGTATGGCACTTTAGTTCTTGTAGTGTGGGCACTGGTTTAATTCCCATACGAGATGTTATTTTTTTTCTTTTTTACAATTCACCAAATGTTGTGATGATGCGTTGTACTTGCAGTTCTAGTTTGAACTTCCTTATGTTACACGTAAATAACTATGAATGTAATTTAGTTTATTAGTTTAGTAGTATTGATAAAATTTAATTATTTAAATGGATTACATACATGTTAACTCAATCTAATTGTAACCCTTACTCCAATGATAATTTTATATATTGTAGATTGGTCAATTGAGTTTGCAAGGTGTGCTTTCTAAGACTGAATTTGATATTGGACATGTTGATCAGACAATGCACATATTAGGTGAAGCTACCCAAATAATTCCTAAACTTGAATCAGAACTGGAAAAATTGCTCTCTATTTTGGATTCAGAAATAGGGAAAAAACTTGCTTCTCTTAATATTTCACAACAAGGGGTAGCAGCCCTAGGAAGTAAATATGTTTTATATTAGCCATTTTTAAATTATCCGTTGTTTGTTAAAATTTTATTTGAGTAATTTATTTCATTTGAGTAATTTAGTTCTATTGAGCATTGAATTGCAAAATTACTATATTCTGCATCTCCCTTTAGGCCCTGAAGCTTTGGCAGCAAGTGGAGAAATTTTATGTGGAAAGCCGTTAAAAACTTTGCAACGAAAGTTTTCCTTACTTACACTTGTTGAAAATAATGAACCGAAAATTGATCAAAAAGAAGTGGAAAATCTTCCAAGTATGAATAACGAACTTTAAATTCTTATTTGCGGTATGCTTATTTTAAATGGGTTAGTTATACAATGTTATGAATTAAAATATTTATTTTCAGATGAGTTCTGTCAAAATGGTTACCAACAAATTCTAAAAATGCCAGGTGGAGCTATACTTTGGGGATTTCTTAAACCTCTCTTTAGGGGAAAAATACTGTTTGCTCCTAAGGACCTTCCTGTAGCTCAAATTGTGATCAGTCAAGTAATGTCTATGATTTATTATATATGTTAAAAGTAACTTTTCCATAAAATAACAATAGATATTCTTTAACTAATGAACGTGGATTTTGGACAGTCTGTGTAAAAAATTAAATTCATTAGTGTAGGCATTAAAAATCAAAATTTTTTAATGGAATGAAATGCAGGTTGAAATAATTAGAAATCTAAAAAAAATTGAAAAGGAATAGTTTTTTAGGAAATGTTTTTTTTGCAAAATTTTTTGTGCCAGTCGCACCTAATTAAGACTTATATGGTATGAAAGATCCATATGAGTAATGAACAAAACCGAAAGAATTTTCCTGTAAAGTTCAATTTCTGATTTTTATGAATTTTTAAAATTTTCATAATTACACTAAACCGCAGCCAGCTATGCGCTTAACTGTAGAGCAGTAAGGTGAAGTTTTTAGGTAGGGATAGTTTTCCTTTGATTTGGATTGCTTGGCAAAAAATACAATTTCTTGTATAATGTTGTTGGCTTTTTCAATTACTGCGCCAACCATATACATGGTATCTCAGCATCAAGGTTACGAACAGCCAAAAAGGGTAGGGTACACCTAGACAGTTAATTATGTCCTTATTCTCAATGAATGGGCAGTTGAAAAGCAAACTATTGATGCGTTTGTGTGAACATATATGAACTTTTGAGCCAAAAGTACGACGTCAAATGTTCCATGCCACTAATGTTTACACAACATGCACAAAATCCGGCAAAATTACTAAAATAATTATGAAAGAATGGCTTTCAAATTGCCTTGTTCCCATTTTAAATCCCCCTCTTGCGTTATTTTAGATCCTTGGACTGGATCGACTGATCAGTCTACATATAGTGATCTACCAGATAATTGCACCAAACTTTATATTTCTCCAGGTACAACAGCTCTTATTGAATCTTTAGATGCTAATTTTTTTTCCTCAGTACAATTTTTTTAAAATTACAAACTACGTCACTGTAAATGAAATTCTAATAAAATTAACTTATCGCAACGAAATAATAAAAATGCATTCATTAGTTTATAATCAAATTCAGTCCAAGAAATATAAGCCTACGTTGATGTACCCTTGCTTTGCTTGCAATTGCACTAATGTTCCTATTGAGTCATTTCATAAAATTTAATCTCTATCATTTTACGTCGACCACAAAGAATGTGGTTTTAATGAATGCAAAGAATTTCATTTTTTAAAGTGTACACATCGCGATACAAATTTATGTTTTATGCATTTTTACATAAGTTATTATCTTCATGAGTAATCAGTAAATATAGTACTTTAAATTTGTTAGAATTCACCTAGGGTCAGGATAAGGCATATGCAGATGTGCCACTGCATAGGACGAAAAAATTATTATTTTCTTTTTTTTTTAACGGCGGAGAAGTGGAATAAAAAAATATTCTTATTGATTATTATCTATGAGAAATAATAAGAACAACTGATTAAGAAGAATGTTACATGGCTGGGATGAAAATGGGGCATATTAAAATACACATAGGGAGATACTTTAGTTAAAGCTTGTTCAGCAAACAAATTTATGTTATTTTTTATCAAGCACTCCAAATGAATGTAAAACTACCCCTAACTGAAGACTTCACTTTACGGCTGTGCAGTTAAGCGCTAAGCTGCGTTTTAGTGTAATTATGAAAATTTAAAAAATTCATAAAAAATAGGAAATTTAATTTTACACAAAAATCCTTTCGGTTTTGTTCCTCACTCATCTGGATCTCCCATACTGTATGTCTCGATTTGAGGTGCGACGGGCACTTCGGAGGCTTCCCTTGTAAGGTAAGATCAACAACTTGACGCTTTACCTACCACTTGCGACTTTATATAGCCTATTAATAGGCTTCCGGTAGGTAAAGTGTTAACACTACCTCTGATTCACAAAACATCTACACCCTTCTGAATTTAATGTAATTTGTATACCAGCAAGTGAGACCAAGTGCTGTGCATTTAATCGTCAAGTTTCTGATTCACTTTTAAAATATAAAGTAACAACAAAATTTGCCGTACGCAAGGCTTGTTATTGTAAAATGGCAAAATAATTAAATTGCAAGATTAATGTTTTCCAAAAAAAAGCCTTAATTATAAAATATAAAAATAAAATTCAGTCCTAAGAGAAAGAAAAAAGTATATGTAAAATACCGTGTGTTCAGTTAAAAAGGATGTGTGTATGTCTATGTATCTACTCATAGGAGTTGAGCAAAAATTCAAAAAAAAACCCACATCTATTTTATTTCCAGGGGAGTTTAAAATTTTATATCAAAAAATTTTTTTGTTCGACCCCCAGGCACCCCAACTTTGAATTTTCAAATGGCACCCCCTATCTTGTGATATATTATAAACAACGTAAAAAATAAAAAAAAAATTGTGCAGAAACAAAACTTTAATTGGTTCATTCATTCAGGAGAGAGAGCTAAAAATAAAATCGTTCGTTTTCATTGTTCGTTACTTACTTACTAGTAGTTACACTCTTACTAGTATTACTGAACATGACCAACATACAAAGAAGCCTGATTTTTTGCGCAGACAGCGTGTAAATCAGTTCATTTAATCCAAAGATGGTCAAAGCTCTCGCTCTCTATTATTGTTTGAAAGGTTCAAAATAACAATTTTACTTTTTAGCTGTTTCTTCTAAATGCATGAACCAATTTAATTTTTTTTCACAGAAATTTTTTATTTTTTATGTTGTTTAAAATGATATATCACAAGGTAGGAGGTGCCAATCGAAATTTTAAAGTTGAGGGAACTGAGGGTCACGGTTGAACAAAAAAATTTTTTGGCACTAATTTTGGGCTTCCACCTGGAAATAAAAATTCACATTTTTTTTTTCCAAATTTCTACTCAACTCCCATCGAGAGATATACAGAGTGTTAACTTTTCAACTGAACACACGATATATGAATTAGCATTATTTTTCTTTATTGAAATGACAGTTTACAGAAATACAAGTTAGTTCAACCATGTTGTGTATTTCTTAAATATTATCTAGCTATAAACTACGCTTCATTGCAAGAATGGTTATCTATATATTTAAATTTAAACTAATAGGTAAACAAGACTTTGGGTAAAGCATCTGAGTATGTTGAATTACTTCAAGCTATTGCTGAGGGAACAACAGGACTTCATTACCTTGAACGAAAAAGCGAACTTCTAGATTCTATTGAGGTAAAAAAATACTGTATTCAAATAATTTTAAACCTTTCATTTTGAAAAATAAAAAATTTCATAAAATTAAAAGTTCCAAGCATAGTTTTTATAAAAAATAAAAGATGGAAATTCTTCCTTTCTAAGAAATATTTTTAACTGTTTACTAACATGAAAGGGAAGTGACGGTTTTTAAACGTTCCTCTTTCTTTTAATATTAAAGGTGCTGCAGTGGTACATAGTTAACACTTTCACATAGTGTGCCATTAACTTACGTTTGACTCCAAATGATTACAATTGTGGGTGGAAAGTAATTCCAGAGTCCTTAAAAGATTTGAATTTCTCAGAAAACTGTAAATCCCAGCACAGCGTGACCTTTGCTGTCCTGCAACAAAACAAAGAAGGATAATATTAAACTTCCATGGAAATTGAAATTATAATTAAATTTATCAGCATAAACTACATATACTTATAAAGAATATGATGAGCAGCAGCCAAGATATGATTTTTTGACCAATGTGATTGCTTATCTGCCAACTTATGTAGTTTGGCTCTATAATGTACGGATTTTGACTGAATTATAAGATTATATGGTGAGTGATGGGGCTGTGCAATTTTTTATAAAATTTACCAATGAATCACAACATTTTTTTCCCAGAAACAAAAAGAAATTTCTGGAGTCAATACATGCATTTTTATGCAGTAAATTAAAGGAGTTTGATAATGGCTAAATCAACCATTTATAAACACTTAAATTATAATAAAAATAATTTTAGCTTCAAAAACACTTTTTAATATAAGCTTGTAGATATGATGGCGGCAAGCGAAAAGTAACAATTCCCTATCTAATTTTTGTTCTAAAAGCACACAGGCACCATTAATGTAACCTGTATTCGAAGCTGTGGTATTATAACAGAGGACCTGCTCTTTATCTTCAAGATTTCAATCATTAATCGCATTCCAAACAGCTTGTGCCTGCTCCATACCTGTAGAATTGTCCAGTTTTGGTACAGCAATAAATTGTTCACTGTTTCCATAGGAAATTACAATAGGAAGTCATTCCTCTTTAATACAGTAAACGTTAAAAGCTAGTAACGACTTACCATCCTAGTGAAGAACAACAACTTCTGGCACGTTAGTTGGAAAATCAACTTCAATGACTTTGGTGCGCTCCTTCGTTTTTTCTGTGCGCATTCGTTGGATAGATGACTTATTTATTGGAAAATTGTCAATATTATATCCAAGAACTGCCTGCAGAATGAAAACGGTCTTTTGCTTTGACACCTATCTAAAGCTGCTACTAATTTTGCTTGGAGTAATAAAATCTTTCCTACCTCGTTTCTCAACAGATTGTAGGCTCTTATCTGTAGTTGACAATTGCTCTTCTGAATTTACAGCATTCTCATCTGGACTGGAAGTAGAAGCAGCCTGTATATTAGGAATTGTAAGACCATATGCTGCCGAAGAAGTTGATGCAGTAAAAAAATACTTTATTCATCCATTTTCCCCTTTTAACGCCCTTCGTTTCACCCACTCCTCTTTTTCGGCAAGTTTTCTATCAACTCCAGCTAAGTATCAAGCCGTCCTGACACACTCTGTCGCTGCAAAAAGGTCTTATCTTCCGCTTTTATTAACTTAAATGCATCTGTGTGTGCGATATCAAATAGCTTCTATAAATTGCTTTTAAACTTTTCTCTATGGCACTCGTAAACATCTTGGATTTTCTTGGCATCTTTTTGCAGGTCCCTCCGAAGTTGATACAAGTCCGAAAATTTATTCACACAATTAGATAAATATTTCCTAGGTATTCTTGCCTTTTCTCAAAATGTAATGCATTCACGAATTGTGAATTTGTGCTGTCACTGATCGTTAATTTGACTTCACGAATATTATAAAATAGCACTGTGAGAACTTGGCTATTTGACGGAAGTTTGGATCCAAATATTTGATGACTCACGTCTTCCATTAAAAAAAAAAAAATATATATATATGTGTGTGTGTGTGTGGTGGGCCTGCGGTGGCGCAGTGTGGTAACGCGTTCGCCTAGTACGCCGTTAACCCGGGTTCGACTCCCAACAGTGTACAAAGAACGCTTACTCAGAGATCTCATAAAGATCGCACTGCTCACTGTAGTCCGGGGTTTGGTTCCCTAGGCCATAAGAGGTTCGGATTCCTCGGAAAACAGTAGGTCCCGGCGCAGCATGACCATTGTAGTCTTTGAGCCGTAAAACCACAAAACAAACAAACAAAATATATATTTTTTCAAACTTCGTAATTTCGCGGACGTGATACTTGTTACCAACTACAATATCTACTGACTGAACAAATGGCACAATATTGTTTGTTCTGATCTCATTTGATGAGACGAGATCTGAATGATAAGTTCTGTTGAGATAAAAATGACGCAAGCGACGTCCTCAGTGTGCAAGTCTTAACATGTTTCAATGTGATTCGGCACCGGTTAACGCAATCCAAATAATAATGAAATTAATTTCTGAGTGACTTAACATAAAACAAAAAAAAAATAAGAGGATATATGTTAAAAAAAATTGAAATCGAAAAATAAGAGATATCCTAATATAGATGTTTCTAAATATACCGTTGGAATTGTTGATCAATTTGTTATGAACAGGATTGGTAAAGACATGGTGATTCTGCTTCATTTTGCCAAAGTATAAGTTGTTATTCAACAGAAAAGATGAGCATAAAAAGCTCCTGCAGTCAGTTACAGTATTTTGAAATAGACACAAAGCAAAAGCAATTAAATTTTGATCACCTGGAGTTTATCACCATGTTAGATGGATGGTGAAAGCTATTTATTGCTTGAAAGTATTTGTCGAAATGAATTTAATTTGACTCTGCAGGAATTTCAAGGACAGAGGAATATTTGTATATTTATTGTAAGGATATGAATAAAAGCTTGTTATTATACTCCTTTAGACTGTAAAGCACCATCTCGGGATTTGGTGCTTCTAAAGGACTTTTATTTTTATAATGAAATAAATGAAAAGATTTGCCAAGCAACACCAACAAAATTTTGTGATCATTTATGTTATCTTATTTGAGATATAGTGGCTTTCGTATTTTTTGATGATTCGATTCCTTTTGAGCAAAAAAGTAAAGATGGCCAAAGCATTTAAAGAAAAAGATTCAAATAATTGCGACAGTTGTGAGGGATACTGCAGAAAGGGGTGTTAAACTTAGGGAAAAATAGAACAACCTTATAACCTATAATGAGGAGCAAAAATAATAAATACCTATTGCAAGTCGTAAAAAACTATAAGAGCCGTTTTCCATCTTCCTCAAAGCATTCATTATTAAACCTTTTATAATTATAATTTCCTTTTATAATTATAATTCCTTTCAGACCGTGCACACACAATTGTGGGGGTCCGGTTTTTAATTTGTAATGTAATTCCTTCATTACTTATGGTATATTGGTGAATAAAGTCCTCACCCACACAATTGTGTGGGTTCCTTTTTTTTGGCAGCTTTGGTAGTGAATATTGAAAAAATCTCATTTATGACATATTTACACCCTAAGTGTTGTAATTAATTGAAAAAAAAAATTTTTCTTTGAAGATTGACTTCAGATCTTAAAGGGATAATATAATAAAATCTTTTTTTCTGATTAAGCACAGTTCTAGGTTTTATTTTAGATATTCTTACTCCTTAATATTTCTTTCAGATTTAAAATAAAATTAATAAAATGTTATTGTAAAAATTTAGGAATTAACACATTTATTTAAATTTTCACCTTCCTTGTGGCGCGTGTTAATATTAAATAACATTTTCAAACTTTTTGCCGGATATTAACCCAAAAGGAAAATAAATGGGGGTGAGACTTAGAAAAATATCAAATTAATTTTTTGGGTATATACTGAGGACCACCATAATGTACACATTCAAAATCATTATAAAAAATCAGCTGGACAAACACCAGTTTCGAAAGAAATTTTGTACTTTATTAAAACTAATTCCTTGTTAACGTTTGCTTATATTCTTTAAAACTGTTACATTTTTATTTATGTTTCTTTGTTATTAAGTTATTTATCTTGTTTTTTTTCTGTTTACACAGCTATTAATAAATTCAAAGTCTATTTCAAAACTCTTGGGTTTTGATGTAAAACAGATATCAAGTTTTTTATCAGCTAGAGATTGGGTGACAAAGAACTTGGGTGATGACCATACATCTAGAGCAGCTATATTAGAATTGGTCACTCTTGTTGGAAATGTATCACAATGTATCATTCTAAACAGATTTGTAGGCTTTGACACAGAAGCTATCTTGGAAAAAGCAGCTACAAAACTGCATATGGACCGAGAATTCATTGCTGGTATGTTAAGGCTTTAATTCCATTATATACATAAAAAATGCATGTATGTATATGTGTATGTGGGGCTCAACTAATTCGGTCACCTAGTCACTATTAGTAATAGGGTTTTTGCAATTGGCGAGCAGAAAAAATGGACTATTATTTTCAAAACGTTGAAAAATTCTATATTAGCAATATTATTTGTTTGTGTTGTTTTATGCAGGCAAGTGCTGTTCTTGTTTGAAGAGTTTGATTCACCATGATTTCGGTGAACCCACGGCCTTCCACTGGGTCGTGGGTTCAGGTCCCACCGAAGGCAGAAATATTTATTTTCTTTCGAACGTTTCACCATCTAATCACGCCATACCATCGGCGTTGGTATCACTACGCCAATAAACGTTGATTTATATTGTTGTTTAGGTTATTTTTGCCAAAGCTTCAGAAATTATATATTTTTTAAATGAAGAAAGGTAATGATGCCAAAATATTGTTTAAAGATTATATTTATAAAATTACTAAGTAATGTTACATGATGTTACTTATAAGCAAAACAAATTAGGTGTGTATAGTACTATTACTCTATATGTATGTGTCGCGGTCGGACATAATTAGCATATTACGAACGAACTGGTAACGAACTGCATCAGAGCGCAGGCGTAAAACGGTAATGCGATAATATAAAGACTGTGAGTTCATTGTGTATGGCGCAAAAGCTATAGCAGCTGTGATACGCATGTTTATTATTTTATCTTAAATTATATTCTGCGTTTAGTTTGCTTTAAAGTTTATGTTTTGTTAATAAATAGTTAATGTTTACTTGATGAAGTCAAATGATTGAATTGCTAAGGACATCACAAAGCATGCACCAACCAGTAGCAACAAATATGTGGGGATATAAGTTATTACTACGCCTGCTATCTATCACCTACATATGTATATTGAACTGTACGTACTAACCCTCTTTGTACTTCAAGAAATTTGTTTGCTGTACATTTTTTTTCTTTTCTTCGTACATCATTTTATAACAACGAATTGAATTGTCCATTTTTTCACGCAACTTCGAAGAACGTTCAAGGTTAGGATCTCTATCCACAATCTTTTGCTTAAAAAGTTCCCTCAATATGAAACATTTCTTCTAATTCTTTTAAAGTGAATTTTTTTGTTATCATTTCCACTTCTTCATTTTCCTCAGCATCGAACATTTAAATGCTGCGACAGCCTTGCAATGAAGACGTTTCTGACTACAGATCGGAAATATACTACTAGTACTAGCATCCACCATCAGCTCCTGTGTTTGATGACGTAAACTCAATCTACCAAATAGCTGCTACTATTACTGTACTAATTATATAATATATTATACAATTATGGTAAATTATGTCCTGTTTACCTGTATCCATTTTGCATGTTAGCTCAATGGGGTACTGTTTTTGGAGAAAAGAGGCGCCGTTCTCATCCTGGATAAGACTTGGTGTAGCATATCAAAGCAAAAAAAACCCTTTGTTGTGGCCTGCGTGGGTGTAACGTTGTTGTATGATGAATTCCCACGAAAAATTCACAAAAATCTCGCCCCGGAGGCTTTTTTGCGTTGACCATTATTTGTCAATTGTGTTATCTCTGTGAAGGGTAAAAATATCTTACACTAAAATTTTAATTTAAAAATTTAAAAAATATAAAATATCTCTTAAAACTTCTTATTTTTCGTTGTTTGGCACCTTTAAATACCGCAATAAATCAAAATAATCATAAAGAAAAAATATATTTGTAATCACCCTGTATCACAAAAAAGTAGAAATAATTCGTAACTTTCAAAAAAGAATTTGCTTTCTATGTACAATACGTTTGTGCATTTTCGTAAAAATAGCATGTATATCCACGAACATATGTATGTTCCTTTGAAAATTTTCTTTTTTTTGAATGTTTTTTGCGTACTGAATGTAGAGTTTTCAACCAAATTTCAAAAAACTTATATAAAACTTGTCAATTTAAAAGAAAAATATACTGAAATTTGAAATGAATATATTGAATGTTCGAAGAGATATTGATTATGAGTATTTATAAGTATATAAATAATTTTTAACTGTGCATGCTCAAAAGGTAAAATAAATTTTCATAATTCGCTAACCAATTATATAGAGCAACTTGTATAAAAATTTTAGTTGAATGTCATAATTTGGAAAGTTGTCAGTGATACAGTGAGCTGCATTTCAGTAACTTTCTTAAAGTAACTGGATGATAAGGGATTCTCTCTCTCTCTCCCGCAAATTGTCATTTCCTAATTTATCGAATACCCCTGTACTCTAATCGATCTTGTCCAATATTATGCAAATAAGCAAAAACACATGTCTGATGCTATATAAGAGAAGGAAAAAACTGCTCGGGCACGAAATACTTGTTAGCTGTCAAAATGAACAAACGTAAAGAATTGACTCACTTTGAAAGGGGTGAAATTGCAGGTGTCCATAAATTTGGGCATTCCGACCGAGAAATTTCTCTGCAATTAAGTGTAGCCAAGTCTGCTGTCAGTGATGGTATTGGCCAGTTGAAATGATGCATGATAACTAATAAGTGTAATGTTCATGCAGGCAGACAGAAAAAATTGACTGATCGGGACCGCAGGACACTTGAGCATGTTGTTAGAAATGACTGCCAAGCATCCCTGCCAGCAATCACAGAAGACTTTCGATGCCAAACACATATGGAAGTCAGTGACAAAACGATCCGTCATGAGATAATTGAACTTGGGTTTCATGGACATGAGGCTGCCTACAAGCCTCCGGTAACACATATCAATTCTAGACGTGACCATATACTAACTTATTTTAAATAGTACTATAAATTTTCTTTGTCATTTGAAACGAGAGTGTAGATTCCTTTCAGTTCAGTTTGGAGTTGTAGCTTAAGATTCATTCACTGGTTTAGTTTCACAAAATTTAGGATGAAAACCAGTATGTGAAATCTTTCCTTGAGGCTAGCATCCCACCCTAATTACGTGCATGATTGGATAGCTTACTTAATTACTTTTCTGGTGGTACAAAACAGGTCTTTTATGTTAAATAGAAAATAAGCCATCTCAAGTTGAATTTTCAAAATACCGTGGATTTTGTAAAGCATCTCTTGAAAGAAAACCCTCTGAGATTTTAGGGGCAGTCCAGTTTTATATACCAAATGGACCACAAGGATACTTTGACACAAAACACACGGGCTGCAAATTAAATTTCTCTGTTGTAAATTGAAGTGTTTGCAATATATTTAAGAATAATATTAATACCAATAATAGGGTCAGGTGATGTAAAGTGGGTATAGTTAAAACATACTGCTAATCGTATAAAATATTACAGTATTTTTAATTTTCTTTTTATTTTGTATTTATTAGATGGCAAGACAATATTTTTACTAAAAATTTTTAGTGGTAACATTAAAATTGCCACCATTAACCAAATCTGTTACCGTGTGTAAGCACATATGTCATATGTTGCTCTCTCAAACCTCTGTTTTCCTCTTTGCTATAGTAAAATTATAACATAGTTTTTGAAAATAATAAGAAGCATAAAATATCTAAGAACAGATATTCACCTCTGAAGGTAAAATAAATTTATCATATTTTGTATTCTACGGGATATTTTGTCATGTGGAATAAAGTGGGTATAGCATTAAGCTTAACTATAATATAAGAAAAATCCAAAAAAGTACTCTGTTGCAATCTTGCAACTAGCAATATTAGCTGTTGAAAATGGAAAATCTATTTGCAATACAGCAAAGGAATTTAGTATTCCATATGAAACTTTAAGTTGATGGGTCGTAAAAAAAGAGCTCACACAGGTCTGGGTTGACAATCCTGGCTTACCGTTGAAGAAGAAACTTGTATAATTGATGCTCTCAAAATTTTGTCTAGATGTGGACATCCTTTTGATCGAGCCAACCTTTATAATCTGATACCAATTTTAAGTATTCTAAGAACCGGAAAAATCCCTTTGGAGACAAGAAACCTGGTCCTGGTTAGGCAAGGAATTTTGAAAAATGCTGAGCAAATGAAATACGTAAACGTAAGCTTGAATTACTAACAAAGGCCAGACAGAGCCACAAGTTTGTCTTTATCCACAGTCAACACTTTTTCCAATGCTTATGAAGATGTAATTTCAAAAAATAACTTTCAGAATTATCCCCAAAGAATCTTTAATTTGGATGAAGCAGCTCTTGGCACGGATAATCGTCACACACCTGTGTTTGTGTCAAAGTCTGCTCGTACAGAATATTTGAAGTCAGCTACATGAAAAAGGACCATGTTTATCGTTCTTTTTTGCATATCAGTTGATGAAGAATTCTTAATACCTCTTACCATTTACAAAGGTATCTGTATGAGTCAGGGACCAGACGTGGCTCACCTTCGGCAGATCACACTCATAGTATGCATGCAGAAGCTAATGAAGATTCAATAATAACCTCTTTAGGTCTTTCCTCAAAACTAAAAGATTTGAAGCGTGCTATATTAACCACACTTTCACCTTCTCCATCCCACACAACAAAAATGGGAATAGAAAACTCAAAGCAAAAAAGAAAATACGTTAGAGCGAAAACAGATGAAATACTAACACAACCTACTGTTGTTAAGAAACTTTTGCAAGAAGAAGAGGCAAGATCTAAAAAGAAAACATGTAAACATGTGCTGTTAAATAAAAAAACTGAACCTGACAAATCCGAGGAATCTCACATGGAAAACAATATAAATATGAACTCTGACGATTGCAATAAACCTAGTGTTTCAACGGGTAATTGGGTCTTAGTGCAGTATGTTGGGGAAAAAACTGCTGAGTTTTTAGGATGAATAATTGATATGCTCAATGATTTGGTAACAGTAAAGCTCTCGGTTAAGTTAAAAGTAGGTGATTTTCGCTTCCAGAACGAGGTGTTGTAGACCAATCAGATATTATTAGGATTCTTCCTGAGCCAATACTTGATAACCATGGTCACTATAAATTTAATTTCCAAGATGCTTCCATTGAATGCTTACTGGGTTGATTTAAGTAAAAATTTATTTACCTGCTATTTTACTCACTTTTTACTAATTACTCACTTTACCCCATGCCATGGGGTAAAGTGGGTATAAAACTCAGCCTCGCTCCAAATGCTGCCATTTATTTATTTTTTAATATTGAGTTAAAATTTCAAGAATAATGTATTCTCAAGAAGTGTAATATATATATATATGCAACAAAAAAAATATTACCTTCTTAGAAATCTTATATAAATTTTGAACCATTAATTTTCAAAAACAGTGGTTTTATACACATATTACCTCACCAGATCCTGTCTTCATTTGCATCAAACAAAAATGGTATTTAATATGCACACTTTCTATATGTACTTAAATATATGATTAAATAAATATATGGTTAAATAAATATATGATTAAAGAAATATGATTAAATAAATATATGATTAAATAAATATAATGATTTAATATATTCAATTATTAAACAAATTTAATGTACAAATAGTTGTATGTGCCTTCATTGACAATGTTTGCTTTTAATGATAGTAGTCTAGGTGTTTGGAGATTACGGTATTTATATTTTTTCTAATTACTGATGTTGATATTTTCCATGAACAAACATATACATGTGCAGTAAGACTGTGCTGAAAGGTAAGGAATGTGCTGAAGGGTAAGATATTTAAGATTTTTAGTTATACGGGAATCACCTGTGATTGTGAAAAGCATGTCCAGTGTCCCATCTCTGGCTCTTAATTTAATTTATTTCCTTTCTTCTGATTTCTGGTGGTGCCATACTGACCGAATTGAACCTGAAATAAAAACCTCATTTATAGTAATATGTTCAGTCTCATTAAACATGATTATATTTTAAATATTGTAATGAATTTGTAAAATTTCACCTTGATTTTAAAAAATACAGAATGAACACGTAAATTAAGAAAATAATGTTAAGGTGGATTTTTTTTATTAGTTTTGTGTGCTTTGTTAATAACTAATACTGAGATATTTAAAAACGTGGTCTTGTTATTTGTTATTATAATGTAATAACTTGTGTTTCTTGTAGGAATTGTGTTTTTGGAAGGTGCTACTGAAGTTCAATCTACGAATCAATTGAAAATGAACATTCCATTCCTTCCTCATCACATTCACTACAAAATTAGAATGGATATTGATAATGTTCCAACTGCTAAAGAAATTCGACATAGGTGAGTACTTTGATATTCTTGGAATTAATTTTGTATTTTTTTATCTTAAATTAAATGTTCGAGTTTTTTTTTATTTGTTTTTTTATCTTACAAGGAAACCACTTGGACTGCAAGATGCAAATTTTGATATAAGTGGTACCATTGGATATATCTTGTCATGTGAAATAAAAAATCCAATGGAACTACCCAACCTAATTTAACCACTCAAGAGCTGAAAAGCTATTAGTAAAATCTGTCTATCATACGATCATTCCATTTACAAGTTAGGAAAATATACTTGAAATATTATTTTGTATCATTTTCACATTTTTCTACTCTCATTAATATAGAAAATATTTTGATGCATATTGCAGTTAAAGAAATGTACTCACTGATATGAATGCTATGAATTTGGACTCACTCTCTCTGTTATAAATCAACCGCTTTACCACAAATTTGTCGATTAGTAAATAATTTGTACAACCTAGAATATTTTTTCCATTTATTACATTTGTCTGAGCACTTGCTGATTGACGAAAGTGCCTTTCAGTGTAAAATGCTTGAAGCATACTCTTCCTGACAGGCACATTTTATAAAAAGCTTGGTTTCACATTTGTTACAATTTTTCTGTGTTAAAGTGAAACATGTCTGTTGCACTGATCTGAAAGTGTGGATTTAAATTTGTATTAACATCTTCTTAAAAGCATATTGGCGCATGTCTTCAAATGCGAGGGCAGAGATTTGGTTATGAACCAAGCTATGAAATTTTAGTATAGCTTCCCTTGTAGTCAAGTCCTCTTCACAGCATATGAGCCAGTGAGTTTCAAATACTTGGTCATACGTTTGACTATGAGTTTATAGTCATGAAGTGTTTTAACATCTAGGGGCTGGAGGTACTTCGTTGTATCCGCATGTATTATCATGGCTTCTACATTTTTTCCCAATTTACGAAGAACATCAGGATTTACATGTCCTATGCATTCTTTCAAGATCAGGAGAGCCTTTCCTTTACCTATTACATTTTTTAGTGCTCGGAAGCACAGTTCAGTCAACTGTTCAGTTGCTTTCCATGAAGTGGAGCAGGTTATTAGTATGTTCGGATCAGGCAACTCTTCCAGACTTTTTTCACTTAGGGCCAAAAGTTACCTAAAGGTTCCTATATCACAACTGATAAGGGGGTCCGATCGCCTTTCCCAGTGCATTTATAGTCAATTGAATTGTATATGATTGGGTGGTCTTATTTTCCTTTGCATAATTGTGGCATCCACGTTCTTTACCCCTTTAAAATCAAGCGTTCTTTTTGATGCGAACTCATACTCATCCTGATCAGCGTTTAGAGAACATATCTCCAGTCAATACACATAGTAAAATGTTACTCAATACAATAACATTCAAAGAATATATATATATATTTTTTTTAATCAGTGCAATGATTGCATGATGGGTGGATTATACGAATCTCCTTGTAGCTCCTGAGTGGTTCAATACGGATGGGTAGTTCCATTGGTTGTTTTTATTTCTCATGTCAAGACCTATCAAGTGATACCACTTTTATCAAAATCGGTGCGTTGCAGTTCAAGTGGCTCCCTTGTTAGATCAAAAACCTACACCATGTATGGGTATAATTATTGGAATTTAGAATAGTTAAAGATAAATTTTTTAAATACTTAAACAATATTTTATCGTTTTATTAATCACTAAATTTACAGCTGAAAATAAAAACAAATCATAGCCTTTATAATTACTTAGAGTGGCTATTTTATTAGGCGATCATATTTTTTCTGGAAAATGAAATAACCCTAAAAGTAATATCACATGAATCTTTTGGAAATATGTAAAATGGACAAGGAAATTGTTATTACCGTAAGCATTGTTCCATAATACGAAATATGTCATAATTAAATATTTTAAACGTTGTGTGAAATAGCTGGTTAATTAGTGATTATAAAATAAAATGGTATTACTGGACTCAGGAACAAAAGTTCAAGTCTCTCGCTTTCTTTACCTTATAAAGCCTTTTGTCTGTTTTTCTTCTGTTCTGACCAGCTAAATTTTTCAAAACACATATATATACACACCTGCTCTACTTGTTCATAGTTGTCAACCATTCCAGACAGAAATGCCAGGACTTGTCAATATAAGATGGGTGATCAAGTATGTCTGTCTTGGCTTCTTTTGTAACAGCAATGTTACTTTCTGCTACAAGGAATATTAAATTAGCCATTTCATAATTAGCACTTAATTATGACAGAAATCTGCATATGTTTCTTTGCCCTTATTTTAAATGTCACTTGATTTTAGGTGCTAGGAGGGCTGGTACTAATATTTCCGAAACAGTTACTTTTACTAATTTTTGTACGTAATTGTTATAATAGTTTATAGAGACGTATTTAAAGAGCCAGCTGCTCTCTTGATTAAATGAGGTCAAAGTGGCTGCTCGTTCTCTTACTTCATTTGATAAAGAAACAATTGGCCCCTGAAACATTTTTTTAAATACTACTTGTCCTTAGACAAGTATCTAATAACAGTGGCTTTAGAATCTCCTGATGAGACTTTATAATGTTTTATGCATTTAATTAAATTTTTATAAATTCCAGATGGTGGAGACCTTATGCATATGATAATTTCTTTGACGACTTTCGATATTTCCGAGGATTTATTCAGTTACAAGAACTATTCGATTCTTCTATATTGAAAGTTCAATCTGCCTTTATAAACACATCATCCATCATTCCGTTTAAAAAATATTTGCAACAGTTTCCTTACCCGTGTCATCAGCAGGATAAGTAAGTCACAAATGTTTCTTTTAATATGGCATTACCCACATATATTAATAATACACTACTTAACAAAATTAGGGGATGATGCTGTTGTAGGAAAGATATGCATAGAAATTCAAAGACAATTATTTGCGAATAAAGGTGCTTCTTAAGCAATTAGTTAGCAGCGCAACGTATATAATAGATAATAAGCAAATATACATCTGTGGCATGTTTAATGTAGAAAGTGCAGTCATATAATTCTAAGACTGGCCAAATAGCACTGAAATCTATCATTTGCTAGCAGAGATACCAACTTGTACGGATTTTAACTTCATCTTACTGTTTTACGGTCGACACAAAAAAATCTACGAAAAACCTCATTCAAGATCCTCACGTGAAATTTTCTACCGGCCCCTCAAAAATTCTTTTTTTAAGAGGTTTTTGGAGAAGAAAACATAATTTGTAGATGGGCCATGCTTTCCGTGTTTGGACACAATGCTTCCAACTTGTCCACTCCCCTTCACTGCCGTCTATCCGGCATATATCACAAGGTACCAAACCCATGGAGATTCCCCGTCGCGCCGTGTGGATCAGCCGAGAGGGAGAATAAAATCAGTTATTTAGCGCCTTTTGTGAATGTGTTTGCATACGAATAGTTTCTCTGTTATTCTTTATGTCTAGCTTTGCGTGTGAAAATTGCTCTGAATTTAAATTAAAACAACAGAATGAAACGCAATCGTGATTGTGAAATAGCTGGGGGGAAAAAAAGCAGACAAAACTTATCATCAAGTGTATCGCGAATTTGTAGAAAGTAATGGCCGTTTTACGAAGCATCAAAAGCTTTTAAACTTAAAGTGGACCTGCAGTTTTACCACGTTTGGGATAATTTTTTACTCACACCATTTTATTAAAATTTCAGAAACATTTTTTCACGATACTTTAGAAAATGGAGTGCGATTTGCATCGCGATTTTGCGGCATATATTTCGGGATATTTCCCCCTTATGCTTTCGTTATCTACACATGCAGAGGCTTGCAGATTAATTTAAAAGTAAATTTACCTATTAAATAAATTTAATTAATTTACGTAATTTATAATTCTATTCCGTTAAAAAACACTAAATGTTGCTTGTTTGTAGAACTTAAAAATAATAATAAATTAATGATTTGACTTAAAAAACAATTTTAACATTAATTAACGAGCAATATTTTTTTATGCGCGATTTTATCTTTTATGCACCGCCTACCGGCAAAATTGTTAACGTTTTAAATATTCTGTAATTAAGGTCTGTTATTAATTTTTTGTATTTTTCCATCAAAATAGAGGAATTTTGCCCTGATACACCACCTACTGGCAGTGTACGAAATTAGGGATCGTTAGTCGTGTTTTGCATCTATAAATTTCCGTCCAAAAAATAATATGTCTGCAGTGGAAAGCGGGCAAAAGACAGAAGCTAATTTGCGTATTTCAACAATTTTAGCTTCTCAAGAAAAGAATCTGGAAGAGGTTTCAAAATTACAGAAAAAGAAACAAAGAACTTGATATTTACGAAATTTTACTTTTTCAATGAAACATTTGACTTTTCATTTTTATCATACTCATTCTCATTCATTTGATTAAACTATTTTTTTAACCTACTACAGAACTCACATGGAAACCAATTTTCCTGTACAAAATATAAAATTGCGATGTTTATCTTCTACAAAGCTGGTGCAAAAGCTGTTTTTTTTCTACAAAACCGATACCGAAAGCCCAATTTCCTGCTACAAATCTAATACAAAAGGATATTTCTCCCACTACAAATGGTATTGGTGAGAGTGTGATCATTTTGTACGTACATAAACATACGCAGTTGAGTCACATTATCAGGAATATTTTCATGTTGTTTCAAGGTGAGGGAGGTACACAATCTGTAGCAATGCAGGTGCTTTACTTGAAAAAAATCTTTTTGCAGGAAATAAAAGAGCACAATTATACTGAAAACTACTAAAAATTCTTGACTTTTTTTATGGAAAACTACGCAAAATTCTTGACTTTTTTTATGGAAAACTACGCAAAATTCTTGACTTTTTTATGGAAAACTACGCAAAATTCTTGACTTTTTTTATGGAAAACTACGCAAAATTCTTGACTTTTTACGGAAGATTACTTGCTCAGGTTGGCATCTCTGTTTGCTGGGAATGCAAGAGCTATCCCATGTATATTTAAGTACACATGTTTGTTTTTTTATTTATTTCCAACAGTGCCGTTACCATCCCTGCACATAAAGTTACGATTCATGAAACGATTCGTTAAATCTGTCCCTGAAGATGGCAAATGTTTTAATTATCTGTGCCCAAACTTCCCAATTTTATCTGCTACCAAACGAAAAAAATAAATCTTTGTTGGTCCAGATATTTGAAAACTTCTGCATGATAAATCCTTCACGTAGACCATAAACGAAAGGGAAAAGGAAGCTTGGCTATCCTATAAGGATGTTATTGAAAAATTTGTAGGCAATATCAAGAATCCAAACTACAAGCATATTGTGGAACATATGTTAAAGGCATTCAAAGCTCAAAGTTGCAATATGAACTTAAAATTGTATTAACTTCATTCTCATATGGAGTATTTCCCTGAAAATTTGAAAGCTTTCAGTGAATATCAAATGGAAATATTCCAACAAGACATCATAGATATTGAATGGAGATATCAAGGAAATTGGAATATACATATGATGTGCGACTACTGCTGAATGCTACCGCGAGACACATCGGAAACCACTCACAAGTGAAAATGTACACGAAGTTTTCAAGAAAAGAAAAAATTATTTCGTAAGGCTAAACGATAATAAGTACTGTACAGTTTTTTATTGAATGAATTGATATATTTTGTAATTCAAATTTCAAAATGTTCAAATTTTCAGTTACATTAAACGTTTTACTTTTTCCTTCTATATAGTAACCTATATCAATGTTATTTATTTGTTCTATTGGTGTACATGTATGGGGTGTTGGTGGAGTCATAACTCACTATTATTATACAATTTTGGATACACATTCATATGAACACATGTAATTGTAGCTCTATAACCCCTCACTTAGGATATGTAACCCCCCACCCCAAAAGTTAGCAACTTTCTGCATATGCAAATTCATAGTCCTCAGTTGTTAGAAATCTATGTGATGGATAAAAATTAGTTACATTTTCCAATTCAGCAACCCAAAAGGCATAAGAATCTCTCAAAACATCCAAATTTTTTTTTCAGACCTGTGTAATTAGAGGAAAAATATACTTTGTATGTAGTGATTACCAATTCATTCCTAATTCTTTACAAAGCACACCCAAATATTTATGGTGTTTATTTCACCAAGTCCTGCAGTTATAATTTACTAGAGTCTGTAACTTGGAAAGTAATGGGAGGTTAGAATCTGGCCCTACAGAATAACTCATAATGGAAGTTCTATAAGAGTCATAACATTTAATCAACATATTGTAAGATCGGTTCTAAGTTACAGAAATGTGGAGACCTAAGCAATGCCACTGATGAATCATGTCAAAGAAAGACATTTGCCTTTCTTTAATAACTCACCAGAATTGCTTATAAAATTACAACGATCATTCTCTGTAGTCATAGTCGACTTTATGAAGTTGGTTATTAAGCCTGGGAGCACTTGGTATATCAGCTGTTGAATGCTACTTAATGAAAAACTTGTAGATGCATAGACTGAAATGCTGAAAAATAGCTACATGTACTCCACTCAGATAAATGCAGCTTTTATGTTCATGTAAACAATAGACAAGCTCTTATATGGAATAAACAAAGAACCTGAAAATATAAAAAATATAAATAGTTCGTACAGGAATGGACCCTTTGATGCTGGTTAAATTTTAGTTTTGAGAGGCTTCAGTCAGTGGTGTGGCAATTCTAACATTATGAAGGAGGGGTTCAGATGGTTTTAAAGAAGATAATGTGATTGGGGTGTTAGAACAGGTAATGTGTTTTTATATCTAATGGAGGAGCTTGGGCCCTCCTTTCCTATGCCAGTGGTTTCAACATTGGTTAAAATATTCAGACACATACATTATTCAAAATAGTTCCTGACGGCAGCAAAATTCTACGATTAAATTTTATTACCTTTAGTCACACTTTATGCAACAGCAATTGATGATTCACTTATTTTTTTCCACGGATCAGTGGGCCTCGTAATAGACATAATAGAGAAGAAAAGTGGATTTTATAGACTCTTGGTCCAGATGCTCACTGAACTTAAATCTGATTTAGTATATTTAGAACATACTGGGAAGTCATGTTGTTGTTCATCAACTACTTTTATTAATGGCTGTTACTCAGTTGAAACATGTTTTGTAAAGAAAAGGTGTTAAAAATGCCATTCAGAAAGCCTAGAATATATCGCTTTCTCCAGGCCTCACAAGTAAGTAGTGGTACTAACCATTCATAGAAATCGTATCTCATGCTGGATATTTTGTTTTTGTCATATAATTGATCTTCAGAGTGAAAATTTGATCTAAAGTTAAGCAACTTTCCTCTACACATAAATTGGCAAATTGCAACATTTTTTGTTTCTGGTTTGCACTTGTTTGCTATTTAGGCATGTTATTTTATCACTGATCTCATACATACATTTAGCATTATTTCGTGAATTATATATATATATGTCTGCATGTAGTAAATATTGCAACAGCCCCTAATTTTGTTGAGCAATATAGTAGATATGAGAGTGTTAATAAGCTTTAGTGTTTAAAATGCATTATGAATTTATTTATTTATTTATTTTTTGATTATGATTTATTTATTTAACTGGAAATACTGGGTTTTCATTGATATTTTGCTAATATTTTAGATTTGGCACTGTACTCAAAGGTTCACTACCAGGAGTAATGACAATATCATGGATTTTTCTTATTGCATTTTTAGTTCGAGACAAGGTTCTAGAAAAAGAACTTGCTCTCCAAGAGGTAACAACTACATACGTATTTGTGTTCGATAATTTATATTGATATATTTTCCAAATCTCTAGCCTTCTCTAAGTGTGAAATTTGCACAGTTTATAAGTTTTTGGTACATTTAAACAAAAGATCCCTCTACAGCAAGTCAGAAAATTAAAAGGAAAACCACATGCAGCAAACTAAAATAAAACAAGAAATCTTCAAGTGTTTTGAAGATGAATTTACGGTCTTTTTTTTTCAATAATTAAGTTATGAGAAATTAAGTTTTATGTTTCGATAAGAAAAGCAATGTTTTTTGTTACTTGAAAGAAAAACGGCCCTGCAGTGGTAATGCATTTACCTAGCATGTCATTAACCCAGGTAAACCACGAATGGTGCCCCCCTCCCATCAAAACAAATTACTGACTTTTCTCTGTAGAAAAAGGTTGATTCGTTAGATCTTAAGAGGTATGGATTCCTAAAAAAAATTTAGTTTAATATGACCTCTGCTGTCTTTGTGCTGTAAAATGCAAACACACAATAAAGATCAAGACAGTTTTGTTCAATGTCGATATAATGAAAATTTTCAGTTGTAGAATAAAATATGTCCCTAAGTTTCATTCACAAATGCAACAACTGCTTTTTACTATTTTGATTTTACTGGGCATACATATAGCTAAATTTAGACATGAATAAGTCATAAGTTACAGGAATTTGTATAAGCTCTGTTTGACAATTGTTAATAGAGAATAAGCCTGTAAAATACTATTACCCTTCTCAGGGGAGACAGCGTCTCTTTTTTTCATAATAGCATTTTTTACATAAAAGCTATTGTTTGAGCTATTTGTACGTAGGTACCGAAAATTATTGTATGGGAATAAGACTGTATATATATATATATATATA
>QLNU02015360.1:71831905-71844419 GCA_006491805.2 Dysdera silvatica
TGTCTTATGAAGAAGATCTAAAAAAGATCTTAATCTTATCAAACGATCTGTATTATCTGCAGGAATGCTCATGTTATCCTGGAAGTAAAGATAACGTTTTGTTAATTCGAACCTATTTATAGACATGGAATCAGCTATGGTGCTATGGTGAAAACCACCACTTGGTCTTCAAGTGGTGGTTTTCACCATAGCATCATAGTATCATCACCATGTAGACCAATATTGATGAAATCTGGCGTAACGTATTTAGGTCATTGCAAAAGTCATTCCTAAAAATTTTTCTGTTCTGGAACAGAAATGTTCAAATTTTCCTTACCCTGTTGCGGAGCATAGAGGTTGTTTTGTATACGTATGTGTGTTCTAAGCAATATTCTGGAATAAGCATATAAAAATAACCTAAAGAAGTTTGCCAAAAACTTCTGATTCCTTGTCAGGTTGAAAAATTGTGGGTTCTTTAGAAAAATCGTTATCTTTATTAGCGCACCAACGTCTTTCTCTGATCGCACTGTGTTTTGTAACCGTTATCTTAGAGGTAAAATGACTGTTGTTTTCTATATCAATTTTTGCTAATGACTTCCCTGTTATGTGAATGTGTTATGCCTGTTGACGTATAAGCTCCAATATTTATTTCCTCTTCATCACTCTTTATCATCCTTCATCAATTCCAACTATAAAAATCACTTGCGTTACTTCAGTTATTATTTTATATTTTTGGAAGTTGCATCATATCACTAACAGTCTCAAATGAGGTTTGCATGCAGAGAGAGCTGTTACAGCTATAACTGCATGGAAACCACATTTAAGGTCCCAAACCAAAACAACCTTAATTCAGCTGATAAAATATTTAAATCCCACTTTCTTTTCTTTTTGTAATCAAAACGATGTAAGAAACAAAGACATATTTTTACTTACTTGATATGCTCATCTGGATGGCGGGAAACACTTTAAAAAATTCGTTATTTTAACACATCTGACGGTTGAGCACAATGAAAGTTGTAACCCATACAAACAAAATGAAAGACTAGTGCTCTCATACCTTGATGCTTTTTAGAAGCTTTTCTTGACCTTATATGAGGCGAATATGCAATTGAAGGCCCAAATGAATAGAAATAACGTTTATTTCTACGCTTTTTCTCTAACAACCTCATATGAGGTTTTAATGCATGAGAGGGTTAAACCAGAACAACAGTAATAGATATTTATTTAAAGGAATCTTGAAAGTTTTAAATCAAACATTAAATGTTGTGTGTACAAACATACCTTAAAATATTAATGCTTTCTCTTTTATTGTAAATTACATTTTCATTCGAATATTGTGAATTTTTAAATTAGCTTTATCAGATTTATTAATATTTCAGTAACACACTCTGGTCGAAAAGTGCCTTGGTATCTATTTCCATTTCCTACCATTTGGGGAAGAAAAGTGTCTGCTACTGTACCATTGTGCCAGACTGAAAACTGTACTTTTAGTGGTAATCCCATTTAAATAATCATGTAGGATAACAAAATGTATCGTTGACAAGAGTTTGTTTTAATAAAAGTATTATCAAAAAATGCAGAAAATCAACAATTAATAACAATAACATAAACCTTTGATATTAACATGTTCAATGGATTTCAAAGTGGCCACCTACAGTATTAATATGCCGCTTCAAATGTTTTGTGAAATTTTTGGCTACCTGCTGCACTTCCATCACCAATATTTTGGCTCATTCTTGATGCAAGGATTGCTTCGCCAAATCCAAAGTTTTGTGAGGCTCAACACAAACTCTGATCTCCAAAATTGAACAAAATGCTGTATTTATCGTGTTGAGATCTGGCGAGCAGAGTGGCCATTCTGTAGAAATTGTTAAAGCCAAGAAATGAGTTCTGCACAACTGTTATGTAGCTTTTGCCTTATGAGACAGGACAGAATCTTGCTGAAATATCTATTCCTGGTTGCCAAAGTACTCTTTCAGTTAAAGGAAGCACTACTGCCCCACATTATACCAAAATGTTGTGTTGATACATTTTTTGTTAGTTTTGTCCCTCAGTTGCATGAAAACTATTGGTATTTTGTTGATAGTGCAAGCTCATCCCACACCATGACCGATTGTGATATTTGTTGATGTTTGAGGATGGAAGATAATAGTCCAGGAACCCTGCTAACTAAATTCTGTTACGTTTTATGATTATGCACTTGTTCAGTTGTGAAGATAATTTTTCCCAAACAAGTACCAGCAGTGGGACATGGAAGGGCACATATTCTCTGTAACCACACAAGCTTATTCTCATATATAAGAAGTTAGGTTTTTTGCATTTTATAAGGTCCAGACCCCCTGCTGATTTTTAGCGATTTGACAAATTCCTTTGTGATTGATTCTAACCTTGCTGGCTATTCTTCCTTGTCAGACCCTTGAAATTTGTTTGATATGCTTTTGGATGATTTAATGGTTCCTAAATGTGTTGACTATGTAGTTTCTTCTATTTTCTGAAAGGTTACCTTTATGACTAAGTTCGCTGAATCGCTTGGTAGCCTTCAATATGAGTTGCCTTTACAGACTAAATGCTTAAACAATTTCATACTGACATTATCATTCTTCAAACAGTGTAACAATTTCAAGCTGATTATTTGACATCTTGTATAAAAATAGACAAACAATGTAAAACATGAAACAAAAAAATTCAGAAAATGCAAATCAAAGTTTAGTTGGAACAGATGCAATTATAGTAATATAGTTCTGTGAACACAAAAATCAATTTGTCAATGTTCTTGTTTGTCACCCTGTGTTATGTTGTTTATTCCTAAATTTTTAAAAGACATTTACCCACCTTGTCATAACTGACTTGTGACAGATAAATATGTCTGACGCTGCATAATATTACTACCTTGTGCTCTAAAACATAAACAAGTAAATTCTATTTACAGTGTTATCAGCATCATCTAGATTATCTGTAAAAGGTTTAGAATATCTGTATTTTTCAGTTCCAAAATAACATGAAAGTCATCTGGGATAACACGAACCGCTTAATGGGATCACTGAATCATGAAAAGTGCGGATATAGCCAAATTTAATGAGAATTAAACTCATCATGGTGGGGTTTAAACTGAAATTACATATCTATGCCTTGATTTCATATTTAGTAACATATGAATTACATATCTAGGCTTTGGTGCAGTGATAATGTGTTCACCTAACGTGCTGTTAACCTGAATTTAATTCTCAATAGTGTTAAAAAAAGAATGCTTGCTAGCTAACTGCTCACTGTAGTTTGTAGGTTAATTCCCTAGTCTTTAAAAGGTTGTATTCCTTGGAAAATTGTAGGTTTCGGCACAGTATGACTTTTGCTCTCCTTCTACCCACAAACATTACATAACTTACCTAATATTCAATTATTATTTCAGTAAAATTTAAACATAGCTACATTATATTTCACTAAGGAATGTTTAGTGTTTTCATTTCAGTTTTTATTCAAGAGCTATTTTCTCATTCCTTAATTCTTTCATTTTCCCGTATTATATTACTTTCAGAATTTTCGAAAATTTGGTAGAAGTTTTTTTTCGTGTAAGAAATTTGAAATAATATTGTTAGAATGGAGGTTGTTAACCCCAACCCTCCCTTGTGCACAGCCTTCTTCATTGGAAAGCTATTCACAAATTATTACTCTGTATCCAAAAATGATTAAGTACTAAATTCAAGTAAAGATAATCTGTATACAAGTTGTAAAAATGCATAATTATTTATTTTTAGCAATCAAATGTGATTTTGTAGTTTACAATGTATTTTGTCATACTTCTATTTAATCTTTGTCAGGTTCATATAATTTGTTATTGATACAAATAATTTCTATAATTTTTATAGACATTTCTAGTGAGAGTATGAAGGGAACCAGTTTCAGTATTAAAGAATCTGTCAGTGTTCGTAATCTTCAAGTTGTATACTCAGGTCGAACTGCAAAAGATACTAAAAAAGCAATTTCAGGTCTCTGCTTGAGCCTTTTTGAAAATCAAATAACTACTCTTTTGGGCCATAATGGTGCTGGAAAAACTACTACAATGTATGTATTTATAATTCCTTTCCATTTCTTAAATTCTAAAATATTATAATTAAAACTATTAAATGTGTTATCATTCTCAGTAAGAACTTAAATTTAATAATGTTACTTTCTTTTATATTATAAACTAGAAATTTTCAAGAAATCACTGAATATTTTGAATAGTAATACAGTTACTGCGTTTAATAATTCCATGTTTAACACATTGACTTGCAAATTATGCAGGAACAAATGTATGTGGATAGATATAAATTTAAAGTGTAGTTTAAACTGTATACTTGTTTAAATATGGATGAACTTACCAGTAATCGCTAGTACGCAAATGATGATTTGCGCTGCTTGTCGTAATCCTATGTAGAGCAGCAATGTTTTTATATGGAAACAGAATATTTAATGATCAAAATAGACATAGATTATAATATAATCAGACAAGTTATTTTTTCGTTAATAATACAAGTTTTTTTTTATTTCAGTAAAGTACTTACTGGACGTTTATCACCCAATGTTGGCAGTGTTTCGATTTATGGTCTTCCTATCCCACAATGTCTATCAGAAGCTCGAAAGCTGATTGGTTACTGTCCTCAATACAACACTCTGTTTGAAAAGTATGTATATGTGGTATATATGTGCTTTACGTAGACTCAGGGTGGGAGGTTTGGTTCTCTAGGTTTTTGTAGGTTCAAATTCCTCACAAAAAACTGTGGGTCCCAGTGCAGCAGGACCTCTGCACTTCTTGCACTGTAAAAACACAAACAAGTATATAGATAGGGTGGTTATAATTAAACTTTGCCTATTTAGAGCATCCTGGAGCATTAACCGTTCTGCGGATTGACACCAAAATTGGTGTATAGACTACTGAAAGGATGCGGAAAAGGAATCTGTAAAAAAAACTTTTTACTTCAAAAACATTCAATAGGGGACGCTTTTAAGTGCAATACGGCAAAATGAAATGACTAACACGCAAGACAAATCACATTTTTAATGTTTACTAACATTTATTGCATCGAAACATTTCAAATAAATATTGTGCGAGGAATAAGAGTATGCTGACGCTGAAGGCGTACAATGTGAAAAAAACATTTTATGCACGCAGACAGCACGTGAGAAAATGTAGCAAGCCGGCAGCTGTTAATGGCGTACACGATGATGTAATGGAGGTTGCTCAATGTGGCCGCTATCATTCACTTGTAAAAGTTCATGGCCCTGTCACATTTTCTGTGATGGCCCTTCGGTACCATGAGTAGTCCAGATGCTTGTTTTGCCATAACTACAGAAATGATAGCGCCTTACTTCTACCATTTTCGTGCAAGATGGTGCGCACCCACATGTTGCATGGTCTATCAAAGCTCTTTTTGCTCCAGTGTTTCACCGATGAGTGTGTTATCAGTCGTTCGTTTACTGATCTTTAGCACACGTTTGCTGGATCTCACTCCGTGCGATTTCCAGTTGTGGGATCATTTAAAGAATTTGGTTTATTGTGGAAGTGTTGCTATGTTAGCAGAATCCAAGAATTCCATAACGCTGCATATGTAAAGCCTCACGGAGGATTAGTTGCGATGCGCTGTTGGACGCACTGTTCATCTTCTTGAATCGTTACAAGTAAATAATGGCTGCCACATTGAGGAACATCCATTACATCGTCCTGTACACGATTGACAGATGCTTGATTGTCACATTTCTCTGTATGTGCAAAATCCTTCTTTTTCCATTATATGCCGGTAGCGTCGGCTTACTCATTACTCGCACAACGTTCATTTCAAATATTTCTATACAATAAGTACTACAGTGCTACTAAACGATGAAAATATCATTTGTGTTACGTGTTGATCATTTCATAAGTTGCTTTTGCAATTGTGTGCTAAAAAACGCCCCCTAGCAGACGATTTTGAAGTAGAAAAAAATTCCAGATACCAGGTAGGGAGAAGTCTGAGAAGGAATAAAAAGCACCTTAGGAAGTCAAATATCCTCTTTTCGGAAGAGTCAAACCCCCAATGAGGTGAGTGATACTTATGACAGCTTTAGAAAACCAGGTGTTGATGGAGCACCAAGGGGAAGAGAAAATACAACCTTCTGGAATGATACACCAGGTAACATATAGGCAAGAAGTGTCAACAGAAAACAGGCATATTTACAGGAACTAAGTTCTAAGATAAATATCCAAATCAAGTGTAGGAATTGTTAGATGGAAAACAATGTTATGCAGTAATTCAATTATGGCCTAACTTTCACATGTATTGTTAAAAATGTTTCTTTAGATTAACAGTTCGTGAACACCTTTATCTATTTGCTCAACTGAAAGGTCTTTTATTTGGTTTACAGTTAGAAAAAGACATTGATGAGTAAGTGTTGAATTTATTTTTTAAGGATTTCTATATATTAATAATTTTAAAACTTAAATGTAACAGTAGTTTTGAGAGTTAAATTAATGGCAATTGTATACACTAATGCAATATCATTTTTTCCTTTTAACAGCATGTTATATAGTTTGGGTTTAATGGAAAAGCAGCATGAATGGACTGAATATTTGTCTGGGGGACAACGTCGTCGGCTTTGCGTTGGTATGGCATTTGTCGGTGGATCAAGATTTGTTATTTTAGATGAACCTACCTCTAGTGTAGATCCTTTGGCTCGTAGAAGCATATGGGATATTATACTTCGATATAAGCATGGTAAGGATTTCCGCCTTTTGCATGTATGCTTTCAGAGAGATGAACTTTCAAACTCATTATGTGATCTACAATGTACCTTTTGAAACAAAATATGTTTATCCATGTTTCAAGTCGTCTTGCGATCATTAACAAAAATGTTTGGAGTGATGGCTTATGAAAAAGAGCTTCCAGAAAGTCCAATTTGGTTGCTGACCTTAGTTGATGGATGATCAAAATGTGACCTTGGAATTTGAACTTGTGGTTTTTATCTTAGCAGTGAACTGCAATGGAGAATTTGTTAAATTAGACCTTTGAAATGTAATGTTGATACTTCTTAATTCTGTGAAGTAGAACCTGTTTGGTCTGGCCAATATAGGACAGATTACATTGGCATGTTATATTATATATTATTTTTATATATATATTTTGTATATTGCCCGGAGTTGTAGTGCAGTGTGTCATCTTCAAGTTTAGAGGGATGCATTTTATTAAACGAAGAGAAATTACTTTAAAGTTAGCATGTTCGGGAATTTTCCCAAGAGCACTGTTTATTTTTGAGAAATATGGGAGTACGATAGTACCGGAGCGTTCAATATTGTTGTGGTTAGATAGCATGGTTTGCGGAGAGAATTTTGTGAATTTGGAAATGGCCAAATTAATGGTATTGGAGTTAGAACCTCTGTCAATCGTGACTGATGTAGCGGTGACTCTAGGAAAAAAGGGCCACCGGGGGGGAAGAATTGATGAAAAGGGCACTTGATGCTCCAAAGAGGCATCTGGTTTGTGAAAAGGACGCTTTATATCAGTAGCATAGTCAGGATTTAATTTCGGGAAGGGTTTGGGGGTGAACCCTCCTTGATATGCCTATGCTTTAGACTTAACCCTTTATAAGGCAGTGGCAAACAGCTCAATAACATTTTTGGAGCATTAGCTATTTTTTTTTACATTTTAAGTATCCTACAAAAAGGGAAGAAATTTAAAATTTCTGACCATGTAATTAGGCCTGCATTTTTTACAAAAGTAATAACACCAATAGGTACATGGACAAACACAAAAGAAAACATTAAAAATCCCATCAAACTTTTCTTTTTTGTTTATTATTTTACCGTTTTAAAACCATGAATAGGATCTGGGTTTTACAACCCAGTTGCCTTTTAACATGATCACACGAACATGACCTGAAGAAATATACCCAAGATTTGAAAATACAACAAAAATTTAAAATTTTTGGCTGCTCTTTCACTTTTCAAGATTAAAAATTCCCACACTGCACCTAGTATTTCCCCAATGTCTCAAATTTGAAATTAAATTTCACAAAAAAATTTCTGTTTTTCCAAAAAAAATTCATATTTCAATAAACAAAATCTTCTAGGAATAGAACCGCAGGCATGTGATTTTTCCATGAAATAGCGGAAATCCATAAATTTCATATTATCAATGGCGCTATGTTCCCTCGAGTAACCCATTTTCTACAATTAAATAATAGAATGAGAGTATTTAAGAAATAATCAGTAGATACCTGAAACAGCGGGAGGGTTTGTGGGGAAGACCTCACACCCATCCATTTGATGCTTCATGCCTCATATCCGTTTCGATAGTCTGCAGTTCATTCCTGAATTAGTGGAAGGCTTGAATCAGTGGTTGCTTGATAACCCTTTAAACATGGATCGAAAACTTATTATTTTTTGACGATAAAAACATCGTTACAATTAAGTACAGCGACCACAAAAAAAAAAGTGAATGGCATCGTGATAACGTAAAAGTACCGATTCTACTGAAATTTTTGGAAAAATTGCCAAGCCTACTGAAATTTATTTTGGTTTCCGCCTTTTTTAAATTTACCAGAAAAGCCGCGTAGAGCCGCCAGGCAAGGGAAAAAGGCCGCCGGATGCTGCGTCCTGCCAAATCGGCCTCGAGTCACCACTATTATGTAAACAATGTTCCTGAGGGGAGTGCAGAGGAGGCTGAACATATTTTTAAAGCACCATTAACATAAATATATAACGCTGTCATTTTTTGTTTAAATAGATGACATGATTTAATGCGAGATGGGAGTTAATACCATAAATGGTTTTCTCTAAATTGATATGAAGAAATGTCAATATAATTTTACGATACGGAGATTAATTATAAGCTTAATTAATCCTTTCTTGTCTACCTTCATCGATGTTGTTTACAATCACGAGGCAAAGAAGAAGAAACGAGAGATGATCCACTGTACCGAAGGTTGGATACTTCTCAACCGCGAGATGATATGTTCATGTACGTTTATCCCCGCCTTGAAAAGATGTGTCAACAAGATTATATACTTCCAAAGGACATCTCTTCCATGATAACGTTGGTTCTATGAGCTATCCGCCATGAGAACTATCCGGCATCTGCCAAAAGACCACATGTGTAAAGTTCATTAGGTCGAAGACGAGTCCCACAATCGGACGTTAGATTTTTCATGTGACCAGCTTCCACTCGAGTAGTAGGGATGTCGAGAAAAAAAGACGATAACATGCTCTCTTGAAAAGTAAACACTGGAGTGAACAGACGTGCAGATTGGGTTGTCCTTGAAAAGGCAATGTGTTCTTAATACAAGCGGTGGAGACGTAAGAGACAGAGACCCGAAAGAAATGAACTACGGAGGGATATCAATCTGATCAGCGTGGGCGATGCAATCACGATAAGTATCCTATTTGTATTCGATTTCCGTTACCTGGAATCCACGTGTTAAAGACAGCGAGGCTCGAACTACTTCATCCATACAATCGAAATCACATTCCATCTGGGGCAGCGCCCAGATGTTTCACTTTTCTGTGATATAAAATTGTCCTCAGCATGATTCTTTTTATGGGATGTCCCTTATTTTAATTTTATTTATTTAACAGGTGCACCAAAAGATAATATAAATTTAACTACTTAAGAGACCTTTCTTCTAGCCACTCCCTGAGTACATTTGGTGGATCCATATGTCTAAATGTTTATACCGCATATGCTATATCTAATGATAATAAAATAATGATCAGGAAACCTAATAATTACTTGTCGAGTTTTGTTACATGTTGGACTCAATTGCGTCAGTTCTGAGAATGGTAAAAATGGCCGGGCATTAAATTGTATTTAGAACCTGGATAAGTAGGAAACAACGTGGTCCCTAGAAAGTGCTCTCAAAGTAATAAAGTATACTAAGTAATCTTTTTAGAGTTACTATTTGAAAGTTGAGTGGTGGCAATGGCCATTAAACAAGCCACCTCGTAATATTATCATATATCCCAAATTATGATAAGCATTGATCAAACTTTATTAAATTTTTTAGACGATTGTCTTTTTCCAGAATTTCTTTTTATATATATACTCAACATAAAGTAAAATTATATTGGAATGAAATATCAGAAACTATATTTTATGTCCACAAAAATCTTTAAATTCAATTAACAAATGTTATAAAAAATTTATTTTTTAACTAAAATCATATGTGTTGTTTGAATGTTTGATTGCTATATATAATCTACATTTTTATTATTTAAA
The DNA here is from genome assembly GCA_006491805.2 of Dysdera silvatica. Lineage (NCBI taxonomy): Eukaryota > Metazoa > Arthropoda > Arachnida > Araneae > Dysderidae > Dysdera > Dysdera silvatica. The sequence goes on from QLNU02015360.1 coordinate 71,842,105, forward strand.
AATTTTAAGCAATTTTTGGAAATTCTTAATGAAAATAAATATTTAATATTTTTGTGCTTTGTTAAAGGCAGAACAATTCTTCTAACTACTCACCATTTAGATGAAGCTGATATTCTGAGTGATCAAGTTTCTGTTCTTCATAAGGTAATTGTGCTTTTTGTTCATTGTTAATTTTTTTCAAAAATTAATAGAATTATAGAGCAAAGCATAAAAACAGTAAGGGTATTTTTTCTGTACAGAATGTAATGCTGTTCTTATATGACGATTTAAAGGCTTAGTAACAGCCTGTGCACAGAATTTCAAAAAGAGGGATGTTTTGATAAAAAATTCTCTCATAAGAAATTTAATTTTACGGCCAACAAAATATTGTTCAAATGAAGGTTTAACCACCAACCCCCACCACCACCACCAACACCACCACACACACACACACACCTTTGTGCATGACCTTGCTTAGTAACTTAACAAGAAACATGGTGTCCTTTTGCAGTAGTGAAACAGCTTCTAACCACTTTCTTGAACATAGATAAGTATTCTGTAGTATTTCTAACTAAATTTAATATTTTATTTCTTTTAAATGTTTGAAAATGTTAATCCAGTCTCTACAATTTTAAATTTATATAATTAGCAATTAACTTGAATATACTAAGCAAAGTATAGTGGTATTTTTCCAGTTTGACATATTGACACAGTTCATTTGTAATGAGCTGTAGTGGCTGGTGGTTACGTTTTAGTGTTGCATAGCATATTTCTTTATGAAGGAAAACATTTTTTCATAAAAATATTAATTTTTATCTTATTGACATAATTTATCTTGAAATGTGTCACAAAAATGTATTTCAGTTAACCCGCTCACTATATATGATACAATGTTCAAAATAGTATATCTATTAACCGTAGCTTTTGTAACTGACCAGCAACAACCATGCGGTAATAATTTAGATACAGGGTTAGAGTAGTCAGTCTGTCCACCAGCCAAAAGAGACTGCTGGTTGGTGCACAAGTTCTGTCAGCCTTTGTACTTTTCTCTCTCCCACTAGGATATGCACAGTAATTATTGCTATCATTTTATCTGTGGCTTTCATATTATTCTTATCCTGAATATAGTCTATGCTGTTTTACGTGACTGTTTAAAGTTTCATTTTCTAATCCATTATTATTTTATTGTGTCACTAAAAATATCTAACTAGCATTGTCATCAATTATAAAGTAATATATATTTTAAAAGTTCACAAAATGAGTAGTGTCAAATTTTTCGTTAAATCCTCTTTTCTGTGGACTTCCCTCTGAAACAAAACTAAATGTGTAGAGAACTTGGAAGTCCAGTGTTTGAATCAAATATTGTTCAAAAAATAATAAGTGGTAAGCAATAATTGAAGAAATTTTTTAGAAAAGGATTCTGTATAAAAATGAGTAAGTGTAATGCTAAAATTGCACTATTTTGTTTCCTATGTTTACTGTTTAGAAGCAAGAATTCGTGGACAAAATCAGGCATTACACATATCAATCTGTTGATAACTCGTACTGAAAAGTATGAAGCTTCAAGGATGCACATTATGTTTTGAAATTTTTACTTTTTGTTGCTGTGTTAATATAGCTAAAAGTTAGATACAATATATAGATGAAACTTGTAGAGCACAATAAAAAAAATTTATGCATGATAAATATAGGTTTTAAATAGTTAAAGAAAAGTGTTAGGTTCTGCAGATTTTTCAAATTAGATTTAGATTAGATGGTCATAATGAAACTGAAATGTTGTCACACCCTAAAATGTTTTAAGGTTTGATCAACTTTATTTCTAAACAAGATACTGCATTAAAACACATCTTGAAAAGGCAACTGTCTTTAAAGTAACATAGAAAACAATTCAAAATGAAATTTTACAAATAATATTGGAAGTATGTCAGGATGAATAATGCAGGAAAGGTTGTCAGACTGTCTTTAACAATGCTTTCCATTGGAAAGAAACTTACCATGGATATTCCAGACTTCATTCAAATAGTTATTGAAAAATTTGCTACATAGAAAAAGGGAGTGGTGGATTTTCTCGTTAAATAACTTACATTACAAATTGCTTTTATTTCATTTTTTATCAATTATATTACCTTTTAAGTAATTTAAGTTTGAAGTGTGGTAATTTTAATGAGACAATGTCTTGCTGCTACATTGCGTCGCCCTGTATACGATTAACAGTTGCTTGATTGTCACATTTTTTTGAAGCACTATCTGCATGTGAATAATTATTTTTTTCCATTATAAGTCTGGAATGCTGGAGTACTTTTATTGCTCACACACTGTTCATTTAAAATGTTTCG
>QLNU02015360.1:71849736-71877706 GCA_006491805.2 Dysdera silvatica
ACGTCTTAACATTTTCTGAGGCATTTTGATGAGCAAAATCACATTTTTTCACAATATGTGTGAACTGGTGAACTCTAGTGAACTGATGTGCCTTTTTCAGAAGTGCATAGGTCACTAACTGTAAACTACTCTGATTGTCCTCCCTCTCTCCCTCCCTCCCTCTTTCTCCCTTCCCTTCTCCTTCCGACTTCTGGCAAAATGCGCCACTACGTCTAGCACTAGTCAAAATGGTCTCGAACTGTGCTATTTTTCTCAGCTGAAATGGTAGTTTTTTAAAAATCGTAATACTATATATAAAATACAAAATATTCTTTTCATTAATCTGGCACATATTTTTGCAAATTCTTGTCATTAACTCTCCCCATATCTGTTATAGCTTATTAACTTACATCTAAAAAAACAGTTCTAAAATTATTGAAAAAATAATGAAAAATTACCGAAATTTGAAAACTTCAATCCGCTTGCGGCACGGGTTAAACTTGCACGATTGTTTTCAGATTTTACACATATTCCTATTATAGTAAAAGAGAAAAAAGTAAGGGGTGTCTCATTAGTTTCTCCAACCTTCTATTTTCAGAAATACCATAATATATGCGTGTATGTATGAATAGGGTGTTCTGAAAGACACTAACGGTTTTCAAAAAGGAATAACAGGAAACCAATTAAGGCTGAGCAAACAGTTCTTGTAGCAAATTCATGTGATACAGCATGCATTTTATTCCTCGGTTTCCCTCCTATATTATTCCTCTTCTTGAGGAACGTTTTGATAATGGTGTCACTGCTTTAAATTACCATTCCTTTATAGGAAAGGGAAGGGGATGGCAACCATGTTCACAAGACTTGAATTTAAAAGATTTTTTCTTTTGTGATCACTTGAAGGATGCATTGCACCAGAAAAATCCCCAAACACTTTAGGAACTTGAAGAAATTATTACGATACGCAGATTAATTATAAGCTTAATTAATCCTTTCTTGTCTATCTTCATCGATGTTGTTTACAATCATGAGGCAAAGATGAAGAAACGAGATGTGATCCACTGTACTAAAGGTTAGATACTTCTCAGCCGCGAGATGATGTGTTCATGTGTGTTGATCCCCTCCTTGAAAAGGTGTGTCAACAAGATTATATACTTCCAAAGGACATATCTTTCATAATAACGTTGGTTCTAGGAGATATCCGTCATGAGAACCATCCTGCGTCTGCCAAAAGACCACGTGTGTAAAGTTCATTAGGTCGGAGACGAGCCCCACAAGCGGACGTTTGATTTTTCATGTGACCAGCTTCCACCCGAGTACCAGGGATGTCGGGAAAAAAGACGATAGCATGCTTTCTTGAAAAGTAGACGTTGGTGTGAACGTGCAGGTTGTGTTGTCCTCGAAAGGCAATGTATTGCTTAATACAGGCGTTGGAGACGTAATGTGACAGCGACGGAAAGAACTACGGAGGGATATCCAATCTGATCAGCGTGGGCGATGCAATCACGATAAGTATCCTATTTGTATTCGATTTCCGTTACCTGGAATCCACGTGTTAAAGACAGCGAGGCTCGAACTACTTCATCCATACAATCGAAATCACATTCCATCTGGGGCAGCGCCCAGATGTTTCACTTTTCTGCGATATAAAATTATCTTTATCATGATTCTTTTTATGGGATGTTCCTTATTTTAATTTTATTTATTTAATGGGTGCACCAAAAGATAATATAAATTTAACTCCTTAAGAGACCCTTCTTCTAGCCACTCCATGAGTAAATTTGGTGGATTCCAATATTTAAATATTTATACCATTGATGCTATATCCAATGATAATAAAATAATGACCTCGAAACCTAATAATTACTTGTCGAGTTTCGTTATATGTTTGACTCATTGTCAGTTCCTAGAACGGTAAAAATGGCCGGGCATTAAATTGTATTTAGAACCTGGGTAAGTAGGAAACAATATGGTCCCTAGAAAGGACTATCAAGGTAATAAAGTATATTAAGTAATCTTTTTAGAGTTACTATTTAAAAGTTACGTGATTGCGAAGGCCATTAAAGAAGCCACCTTGTAATAAAATAATCAGTGATGACTGCGTAGCCATTACGTTGGCCAGTTTGCAGAAAATTTTTGCCAATTTCGTCCTGTGCTCACAAAATTTGATTGTAGCTAATGGTCAGCATTGAGAAAACATTGCATTGTAATTTTCATTCATTAAAAGGTTTTAAAAAATCATAATATTATTTTCAATGTCCATTGATTTATGGCTTTAATAAGCTTCAGTGCCATCTACCAAAAAATTTTGAACTAAAACCAGGGAAACTCTGGGAATAAAATGTCTGCTCTGTCACATTAATTCGCTGCAAGAATTGTTATTTCTTTTTAAAATTGGTCAGTATTTTTCAGGACACCCTGTATGTAAATATGTATACATACATATACAGGGTCTTTCAAATTAAATGCTCCCTATTTAGAAAGGTTAACAGAACAAAATTTAGAACACAGGTGTTTCTCAACATGTCGTCGCGAGTTATGAAAAAAAATTAATGTACATTTCACGATTACTGTTACAGTTACTGAATTTTGAAAGTTTCAAATGGCAACATCTAAATGTTATAATGGCAGGTACCATCAGGAACCGTAAATATAGTTGGAATTTTATTTTTAGACTTAAAACTGACAAAGTTATGTAACTATATGTAAAAGATCAGAGAAAAAGAAAGAAAAAGTACTGTTAACCGGAAACTTCTTTCAAAAGCTTTGAGAAATCGCTGTAATTGAGTAAAGCTTTTGGAAGTAGTAACGCCGGTGTTTGTCTGTATGCACTACAAATATACAAAACGAAAATTAGCAGAGGTGCCATAGTTCATAAAGCAGAGAAATTTTCGATGAAAGGTAGAGTGTAATCATTAATTTTGTATACAAAACGCTCATTGTTTACAGTATTTGTTGATAGATGGCTGTGTGGAAATATATTACCTGAACAGCAATAATGCAGCTGCAACAATCAAAGATTTGTGGCATCAGGAATGCCGAAGGCGTGAACCTATCCCTCTTTCCTCTCTATGAAGAATGATGGCAAAATTTGAAGCAACAGGAAATTTTGGTGTTCAATCAGGCCAAGGTAGAAAACGAGTGGACTCTGCTTGTCTTGAAAATGGGGCAGCTACACCTGTAGATTTATTAAACCAATATGCATGTAATAATGCCATTATATTAGTAATTGCCCATGAAGTGGACATGTCAGCTACTGCTACATGTGAAGTGCTGAATAAGTTGTTGCTATACTATCCTTACAAGCTTCATATGCTACAGCAGCTAAGGCCTGGTGACACAGATATGCATGTAAGTTTCGCACATCAGTTCCTGGACAGAATGCAAGTAGACATGATGCGACCATGGAACATTCTTTGGAGGGATGAAATGCAGTTATCCTTAAATGGGTTAGTTAATACGCACAACTGCCACATTTTATCTGCAACAAATCTTAATGTTGTTTAACAAGTACTGTTGGGTTTTTTGAAAGTGATAGTATGGTGTGCATTTACAGCTACTTTTCTTATTGGTCCACATTTTTTTGAAGAGGAAATACCGATTGGCATCCATGTCTGTTCAGTTACTTGACAGAAATATGACTTGTTAAAACATGTCATCATACCGCTGCTACAATAATGAGAATACTTCCATGAAACCATATTTATGCAAGATGGTGGACCACCCCGCATTTCTCTTCCTGTCCAAAGATTACTAAGACAGCACTGTACTGAAGAATGAGTGACCAGCCGATATTTGCAGACATCGTGGCTGCCTCAGTCTCTATATCTCATCCTATGTGACTTCTGGTTGTGGGGGTTATTTGAAAGACCGTGTAAATTGTGAAGCATATCTAACTCTGAACCGTCTAAAGGGTAGTACTCGACATCATGTTCTAGGTATTCCAGTTGAATAGTTACACTCGGCTGTCGAAAACACTGTTCTTTGAATAGAAACTATTATTGACCAGAATAGAAGACACATTAAACAATTATAGTGCTGTTGAAGAGAGTCGTACTAACTTACTACCATGATGACAAATGCTGTAAGCAATGAGTGTTTTACATATGAAATTAATGCATACACTCTACCTTTTATCAACAATTATCTGCCTTACAAACTATGACACTTCTGATAATTTTCGTTTGGTACATCTGTAGTGCATGCAAGCATGGACGTCACTAATTCTGAAAAGTTTACTTAGCTACAGCGATTTCTCAAAATTTTTTAAAGGAGGTTCCGGTTAACTGTACTTTCCTTTCTCTCAATTTATCTTTTACATAACGTTACATAACTGTGTCAGTTTTAGGTCTAAAAATAAAATTCCAACGGTATTTACGGTTCCTGATGGTGCCTGTCATTATGCGTTAAAGCATTTGGATGTTGCTATTTGAAATTTTCAAAATTCAGTAACTCTAACCTTAATCGTGAAGCATACATTACTTTTTTTTAACCTAACTCGCGAGGGCATATTGGGAAATATCTGTGTTCTAAATTTTACTAACATCCAGCCATTATTTCATCCTGTACATCCCTGTAGATGGGAAGCATTTAATGTAAGAGATCCTGTATATACAGGGTGTTCATAAACTGTTTTGACAAAATACGAGGGATGATAGAACCTATCATGAATAATGGTGTTTACTATGGAACCTGGGGTCACATTCCCCTCAGGATGCCAGAAAAGAGCAAGTTCGAAAAATGTCCAGCATGCACAGATCAGTGCATGAAAACCAAAAAATACAATGTCTTGATAGTCGACATACTTGATCAGCTGACCAGATTTGTATCATGTGCATTTCATGAAATGCTAATAAATACTTGTGCATGCTGGACTTGTTTTCAAATTGCTCTTTTCTGTCACTCTGAGTGAAATTCGACCCTAGATTTCATAGTAAATATTGTTCACCTTGATGTGTGCTATCGACCCTCATATTTTGTGAAAACAGTTTACGAACAACTAGTATATGACATTCTGAAATACCACTGGCTTTAAAGATATCAAAACATGAAATCTCAGTTTTAATAAAAGTGAAGTTTTTGTATAAGTTTTGTTTCATAACTAAATAAAAAATATTCTGTTTATTCCAATGCTTACTAGAAAAATATAAATCAGTAGTTTAGTCTATATAAAAAAATGTGAATATATTGTAGGGCAAATTACTTTGCTGTGGATCTCCACTGATGCTGAAAAGCAAGTTTGGTTCTGGTTATAAATTGAATCTTTATGCTTCTGAAATGCCTTCATCATCAAATTCTGTAGATTTGCAATCTCAGGATGGAGAAGACTCAGGAAATGTGTCTTCTTTTAATTCAGAAGAAGGAGAAACCAACTTTAAGCATAATACAAAACTTAACATGAGTAAATACTTTTTCTTTTTATATTTAAATTACAATTTAATTGCTCATTTCAATTGCTTTTACATTACTCACTATTTATTGATCATTTCTAGACTTTATGTACCAAGGCTTTTAAAGTTTTTGACATTAGACTTGTCAAATACATTTCTATGAAACTGTTGGAATTTTTTTTCGCAAGGCTTATTAGATTAGAGTGGGAATAATAGTCACCAATCTACACAGGGGAATCATCTCTGTTGGAACTGTGATCTGCATATTGCCCTTGGGAACATTACCACCAGCCATCCCCATAATGTGTATGTTGTAATAGGGATTAAAACTTACATATAGAACCTGAGAAGGGCAATATCTGGCACCACCACCTATAAATACGCATGCTGGTGCTTGCCCCACCGACTAAAGTGCCCACAGAAATGCAAGCATACTAAACTGTATTACATTTATAGAAAATTGTAAATTTGAGTATCAAAAAAGATTAGGTGCATGCAATTTCGTTTTTTATATATCTCATATTTTTGTTGTTTTTCATATTTTTAACGTGTGTCTAAAACAGTGGTTCCCAACTCAATTTAAGCCGCGGACCACTTTTCCACTTCAATTGTACCCGCGGACCACTTTGAAAAATTCTCACGAGTTGACTGCAAGACCTTAATAAAAAAGAGAGCCGGTTTTTTTCGGGGGGTAAATGTGTTTGCAAAATCGTTCTTTGGGAAAAAAAAGAAGAAATAATAAACAGAAAAAAATCTAATGATAATACAGTCAAACCTCGTTAAGACGAACACGCTTAAAACGAATTACTTTTAATACGAACCGTTTTCTGAAGTTCCGTCAGATTGTAAAATACTACAAATATGCAATCAATTTCATTTTTATATTTAATTTTAATATTTAATAATAATTTTTATAAGCGTTTTTATTAATTATTTTTTTAAATAATGACCCGTCTCGCGGACCATTTGGGACTCTTTGGCGGACCACCAGTGGTCCACAGACCACCAGTTGGAAACCACTGGTCTAAACACTTAACTAAATTTATAAGTAAATACAACATTATAAGCGTAAGTAATGTTGTTAAAACGTTTTATTTCAACGTACGTTTCTGACGGACTTGGCCGTCTCTTGTCAGGAATACAAAATGAGAAAATAAATATTAGAAAACTGGAGATGGTGTTATTGCGTGACTATTGTGTTGCCAGTTGTGGATGAATAATTAATGTGAAAATTTTATTAAACGTTTCCAAGCTTGATTAAAAGTAGGAGTAGATTTTGGTCCATTAACTATAATAAAAAAATTCTTATTGATATGGAATGCTTCTAAAATATCTAATTCACGTATTGATCTTGGTTGACAGATAATTATGGGTTGGTTGAATTTGAATTTGTGGTTATGTAACAGTCAAGAAAGCCTGCTAAGTGAATATATAGCTTTTCTATTATGCTTATCCAGAATATACTCCCCTTTTTAGAAAAAAAAATTTTAAATAAAGTTACACTTGCTAAATATACAATATATGAACGTAAAAATAGAAAGTCTTTTCCAATCTGAACTCCTATTTGCCTAAGCATTTTGCTTTGATTGCGTGGCTTTGTTTTGCCTGTATTTTGCTTTTTGTTTTGCTTTGCTTTTTGCATTTTGCTTTGCCTTTTGCTTTGTTTTTGCATTTGCTTTTATCCATTTTGCTTTGCTTTTTGGATTTGCTTTTATCCATTTTGCTTTGCTTTTTGGATTTGCTTTTATCCATTTTGCTTTGCTTTTTGGATTTGCTTTTCTGCATTTAGCATTTTACTTTCACCTACACGAATTTACAGATCGCTTAATGGGCATATTTACTGTGCAACAGGAGAGTGGCCCAAAAGTAAGTTATTTTGATAAAATGCGCAGAGCCCAGAATTGGAAAAGCACATACAATTCAGATTAGTTTAGAATATCGTTTACATTGCGCCATCATGCATATAAAGAATCTAATCATTAATATTTAAAAAATGAATAAAATTTTAAGTATTTTACTTTGAATTAGCATAATTTGTTTTGTAAAATAGTTTTTAGTTTGAAAGAGTTTGTTGCTTGGCAGTTTCTTGGGATGAAGACATGTTAGAAAAATTGCATAGTTTGCATCAGTTATGGTAGCTGTGTTTTTGGCCTCAGAGTTGTTGATCACAAGTTGAGTTTTCTTGATATTGGCGAGAGAATTGTTGTCATGTTCGAAAGCATTATTTTTGTTGGCCAGAGCATTATTGTTAAGCGCCCTGCGGTGGCGCAGTGTGGTAACGCGTTCTCCTAGTGCGCCGCTAATCCGGGTTCGACTCCCAGCAGTGCAAAGAACGCTTACTCAGAGATCTCATAAAGATCGCACTGCTCACTGTAGTCCGGGGTTTGGTTCCCTAGGCCTTAAGAGGTTCGGATTCCTCGGAAAACAGTAGGTCCCGGCGCAGCATGACCACTGTAGTCTTTGAGCCGTAAAACCAAAAAGCAAGCAAACATTATTGTTAAGCAGTAGTGATAGTGTCATTTTGCTGTTTCCTATTTCGTCGATATTCCAGTTGGTTTATGAATAACATATGATCACTTGCTGGATTATTGCATAGGAGAAAAAACTTAAATTATTGCTGATTGTCATTAGTGCTGTCTTAGAAGATCACCAGTCTTTGAAATGCAAGTATTCTAGGACGTCCAAATATCGTAACTTTAGAATTACTTGCAAAGAAAGGACTTCTTCCAATGTTGAAGTGTAGATGCATATTATCTTCATTATGATTCATGTAGATGCATAAAATCTTCATTCTGTAGAACAAGTTACCAGTGTGGTGTAGATGTTGTTCAGCAAGTTCATCAGAAGCTTTAAATTCGTTAGTCCAAGGTCTCCAATTAAAATTAGATGTATTGAAAGAATGCAGCAATTCATCCAGTTAAATAATATTTATTAATATTAAATATTCAGAATAGTTAAATTAAAATGTTAGAAAGAAAATAATTAAATACAACGTTAAAAGAATTTAGTACGCCTTTTTAGCGGAGCCTCCGAAAATTACGTGTGCACACTTCGATGGTAAACGGAAGACTGATTTGATTTTAGAATTCAGAAAACATTTATTCATATTGTTATCAAATATAAAAAGTATAACTATAATTATACAATATATGTTTGCAGATACGTGAAGTGAAATTATGAACATTTGGGAAGCACCATATAAATGGAAACAATTTGGCATGGTGGCAACTTTAGAAATTGTACTTATTAAATTTTTGTTTTTTGCTAATCTAAGTGGTAACAGTCAAAGAAGACTGGTAAGTGAATACATAGCTTTTCTATTGTGGTAACTACGATATGCACAAATTGTGAAGTTTGAAAGAAGATGTGTCATCAAAGTGAAAGATGGTTTGGATGGCTAAATCACCTCATCAGTTTGTATTTGGGCATTTGGGTCGGAGCAGCATAATGTCTGGACGATGTTAGCAGGAATTCATTAAGAATGACAAATTTCACCGACACGCAACATCAAACAGCCTAGAGTAATGACAGAATGGAAAGATAGAGCAATTTTGAGAGCAGCTGTGACAGCACTTGATGTGCCACTATCAAACATCCATATAACTAGTATTGAAATAACCCCCTGGACCATTGCTAGACAACTACAGGTGTGGGGATTGCGGTTGTGATGCTCGTTACATTCGCCTGATCCCCTACACATTGTCAGCAGAATTTGTAGTGGTGTTGGGCCTAATTATTTAAAGTGTGCATTTTACATGTATAAGTCAGCACTATAAACATTTAAATATACATTACTGTGTAATGCACAGATTGCAAATACAATAGTATTTTTTTTTCAAATAATGCACTAAATTATTTATTAGTATAGATAAACAGACAGACTATATTTCACCAACCCAATATTAGAACCAATTATAATTCAATAACTCCAAGGTATATCAAATCCATAATTTATTAAAGTAATGTTTTAATGGAACAATAGTTTAACGAAACTGTTTCAGTCAACATACTTTAACAAAACCACATTTTAAGAAGGATATAATATTCAGGATTATTACACTTTTTTGGAAAAATGGTTAAAAATTGGTGACAACTATTGTCCTTTATGTCTCAGAAAAAAAAACAAGCTTACACTAATAATGTTGGCTTGATGTGTCTCCCTGAAGAAAAATTGGGCTGGCAGTATTAAAATTTAGGGATACTTTTGTTAAAATTTACTTTTAGGGTAATATAGTGTTAAAATATTTTATTACAGGGGGTCTACAGATCTAGAAAATCTGGAAAAGTCAGGGAAGTTTTTTCTGACTCGAAAAATCAGGGAAATTTGAAATACAAAGGCCAAAGTCAGGGAAATTTGAAATTCATTGTTATAATAAATAACTTATTAGAATAATTTTCCTGAATTATTCTTTTCATACCACATTGCATACTGAAAATTTTGAGAAACTTATACTCTTGACTAAACTTCTTCCAAAAATTACCCTTTTGCACCAAAACTAATATAATTTATATAAAATTATTAAGGTCATATATTTCTCAGGAGAAAATGTTTGCCAAATATATAACTAAAACTCACAAAAAAAAGTGTTTTTAGCTAAATTACCTAATCTGTAAAGTATTTTGCTCATATCAATCTCTTTCGCCTTATAGTCATACACACTTTAAATAGATGTTCGTCAGCTTTGCGATTATATAGTTAAACTCTTTTGTAATGAACTCAAAAAGGGCCGAATGAAAATGTTGCTGTAAATATTTAATTTGTGCAAGTTTTTAGTGTAAAAAAATACACTCTTTAATACAGCTTTTGAATTTGTAAATTCACTGTAATTGAGTTATTCGCTTCGGGGTTTGCATTAATCTATTTCATGACCTTGAAACTTACTTTGATTGCGCAAATTTTAGTGTATTGTGCGTTGTTTACAATAATTAGCGACTGAAAATCAATTAAGGTTTGGTGGGGAAACCTGGAAAAGTAAGAGAAGTGTGAAGCAGAAATTTGGTAAGCACCCTGTTATTAACATATACTTTTATTATAACGTAGTTTGTTAAAATATTGTTTCCTTAGAATATGTTAAAATGTGGTCGTCTTAAAATATAGTTTCATAAAAATATGTTATATTGAAACAGTTTGCTTCAACTACTATTTTATTAAAATATTACTTTAATAAATTACGGGTTTGATATTCCCTGGAGCTACTGAATTATAATCGGTACTGATATTGCATTGGTGAAATACAGGCTGTTTGTTTATCTATGCTAATAAATAATTAACTGCTTTATTTATAAAAAAAAATATTGTTATGCTATTTGCAATTTGTGTGCTGCTGGTTGCATAGTGATTTATGTTTAAGTGTTTACAGTTCTGAATTATATGTATAATATGCACATTTTAACATAGTATTTACATATGTATATTATTTCAACTAATATACACACACAGGGTTTCCCAGAACAGCCATACTATCCTCAATAATTCTAGCCCTTCTCAACAGAAAATGTTCATTTATATCTTCTTTTATAGATTTCTGAATACACTATCTTTCTGTATCATGAAGAATTCCGTGGAAATTGTTAAAAACAGTGTGTTAAAAATACAAAACACACTTTTTCTCTCTTATTTCAAATGGCATGCTATATATATTTTTTTACACCAAGAAAAATATTATCTAATAATGGTTCTAACAAGACCAAAATATATTTCCTGAGGTGAATAAAACTGGAGATATTATGAGTTGAAATTGGCATATGAATCAAGGACTATTAAGAATTACGTTGCTATGTATTGTGGCTATTACCAATAAAAAAATGTGTTTTCTCCAGAAGCTAGTAATACAAGAAGAAAAAGGCATCACAATTTCATACTCTGTCAGTAACAACACGCTGAGGCGAAGGCACTGCACTATGATTTATGGCTTTAACGAGACCGAAAGAGATTTTCTGCAAACACAACTGGACTGATATTAAACTTTGGTATTTACGGAAATGTTTAAAGTGGATAAAAAAAATTTGTATTTATAATTTTGTAATTTATCTTATAATTGGTAAGGTTTCATATAAATTTAATTTGCTTTTTCACCTGGAGAAGCCATGCAATTAAATACATTTATTAAACTTCAACTCGTAATATCTCCAGGTCTGTTCTCTATAGAAAATCCGTCTTGGTCTCATTAGAGCCATAAATCATAGTGTGATTCCCTTTTCCTCAGCGTATTTCCACTGGCAGAGTATGAAATTGTGATGCCTTTTTCCTTCTTATATCATTGACTTCTGAAGGAAGCACAATTTTTTAGTGGTAACAGACACAGTACATAGCAATGTAATTGTTAATAGCCCTCAAGGTATTTGAAACGTATGTTGGATTTCAACTCGTGATATCTCCAGTTCTATTGATCGTAGGAAATCCATTTTGGCCTTGCTAGAATCATAATTAGATATGTTTTTCTTGGTGCAAAAAAATGTAGGGTACCATTTGAAATAAGAGAAACAGTGCGTTTTGTATTTTTTTAACACACTGTCCATATTTCTATGAAATTCTTCATGGTATAGAAAGATAGTGCATTTAGAAATATATAAAATGAGATATAAATGAACTTTTTCTGTTGAGAAGAACTTAAATTATTAAGGATGGTGCTGTCGTTCTGGGACATCTTGTGTATATATATATATTTTTTTTTCAGTGAATGGAAATGGTATCATGGAATTCATCCACTGCTTTGTCCCAACTGCTGAGTTATTGGAAAATGATGGTAGTAGACTTGTTGTTAGCCTTCCACAATTGACACCTCTCAGTTCCCACTCCGATGAACCTGGTTGCTTTTCTAATTTATTTCGAGATTTAGATATCTGTCTTCATTCATTAGGATTTAAAAGTTATTCCCTGTCAAGCACATCCTTGGAAGAGGTATACATTTTTGTAATTTACTTAGTAGCAGTCCTAAATAGCTAAAATATGAAACTATTTCATTTTTTCTTACCAAAGATACACCAGTAGCATATCTAAAACTAAACAATTGTTTAGTTTTAGATCGTATATTCTGTGAAGAGAAAATGAGTATAATTTTTAGTGTACGTATTTATCATTTTCAAGTCAAAATAAATGTAACAAAATGCTGGTAGAAGAGAGCAAGTTTTAAAAATTTTTGATTGAGGTCAGATTCACACAAAATTGTCATTGACAAATATTTTTGCTGTCGTAATAAGTGAACTTTTTCTATGGTTACTTGCTTTTAAGAAGCTTTTTGTTATACATAATTATTTATTAAACAAAATGACACAAATGTTGTTTTACTGTAAAAAGAATCGGGTTATAGCATAACACAAAAAAAAAGTCTAGGGTAGCGTTTCTCAACCTTTTTTATTCTGGCAGAAACCTTGAAGTAATATGTTCGAGGAAGCTTATAACTAATTTAACAAAAAAAAACCATATATTATTGTATAATGTGAGGAATTTGTTGGTGATAAAAATATTTAAATTGGCTGTTTAAAAGATTCATACAGAGGTTTTCATTTGCAAAAAATAAACCTCATATTTGTAAACACTAAACTTTAAAATATCATAAAAACGAATATATGTGCTAAGGAAATATTACTTTTGAAGCTAATTTCTTATCTAAATCCTGCTTTTGGTACACAAATACTTAATTCAAGGCTGATTTCATGTTAAACCCAAAGGTTCAGGAAACTCATAAATGCCACTTCATATGCAACTGGGGAAAGATCTTTTGCAGTGTAATAACAAGTAAAAAATTATGCATGAAATTAAGTTGTCTAGTAGTATTTTGCATAGAAAAGATGCTGTAGATATTAAATATGAGGAAATTGTTGATAATTTTGCTGAAAAGAGAGCAAGGAAAAAGGATTTTTAATATAAATTGCATAATTGATATAAATGAAAATTTCATGTTATCCTAGATTTTTTAAATATTTGGAAGTTCATATGCATAGTTTGGTTTAAGTAAATCTCATTCAATGAGGGACTAATATTATGAAGGTTTCTTTTTTTTTCTTTCTTCCTCAAAAGCAATAATTACACAGGTTTAATTTATGCTACAAGGGGCCAAGAAAAAATTTGTCTAAGGCCCCACAAAACCTTAATCCAGTTATGACTGTAAATATATTCATTGTGTTGTACTCCCTTTTAAAATAATATAAAAGCATGCATGTGGTGCCTGTGTGGACATCTCTCTGATTGGTTATATGCATACTTTCATGGTAAGAAAAAAGAAAACGTACTAAACAGTATCAAAATGAGACCATTATTTAATTTAGTAAATTCAAACATTTGTTAAAACCACAGCATGGCCAAAATTTTAAAAAGCCTAAACATAATTTCAGCGTGAGTGATGCCAAATTTACGTTCTCCTTTATCCTCCTAAATTCCAATTATAAAACGAAAATTATCAGTACTTTTAATTAATACTAATTAACTGTTGCATGTTATTATTAAATATAATTAAATAGCTAGTTTACTCTACAGGGTGGCAGCGGTGTAGTGTGGGTTGCCATCACCTGGGACAAGTTAAGTATTGCACCTTCTAAAACCCATTAGCACCCTCCTTTCACCAGTCCAGTATTGAAATTTTGTACCCCTAAGAATTTTGTGCCTGGGGCTTTCATCCCAGTGGCAACCCCCATGCTACACCAATACAGGATGGCTATAATTAAACTTGGCCTATTTATAGAACATTCTGCAACTTAAACCATTCAGCATATTGACACCAAAATTGATATATAGACTATTCAAAGTATGAAGAAAAGGAATTTAGCACCAAAAAAAGTTCAAAAACATCTGCTAGAAGGCACTTTTCTGTTAATCCTGTTCAGAACAATGTAATGGATGTTGCTTAATGTATCCACCATCATATATTTGTAAAATTTGAAGCCGATGTGCAGCGTGTTCAATAGCAGATTGCAAATGTTCCTGTGTGATGCTTTGCACATGCAGAGTGATATGGTCCTTAAATCTGTCAACGTAACAGCATTTCCACGATATGCCAAATCCTTCAAATATCCCTACAACCAAAAATCGCATAGATTAAGATCCGGCGAATATGATTGCCAGCAATTAGAGGAGGTACGACTATTAATACTCTCAGTTGTGAAAAGTTTGTGTAAAAAGCATTTCAATACCATCCTAAGTGTGGTAATGCACCGTCTTGCACGAAAATGGTAGACGTGAGGCACTGTTTTTGCTGTAGTCGTGATAGAACAAAAGTCTGCCGCATGTCATGTTATCTCACAGCCATCACAGCACATGTCACAAAACCATTCGTAGTAATATACTCAAAGAAGTATGGGCCAGGGATGAATATCGACTTGCTCCTACATCAGACAGTCACTTCAGGGGAATGGAAAGGAATGTCTTGGTGCATACATGGATTTTCCTTTGCCCAAATGCTACAATTTCGTAGTTGACTGTCATTGCTCCATAGGATGCTCTACGGCCATGATACATCAACCTCCATCCTAGCTAGAAACGTTAGTGCGAATGGGAGCTGCTGTTTCTTGTTCCTATGAATTAGCTGTTACAGGTAGCAGATATTGTTGAGGGAAAAATTTACAATTTTTTTAACACACTCCATGCAGTCCTATATGGAACATCTAGCTGTCGAGATATTGCACATGCACTACTGCAACTTGCAACATGTCATCGACCGTTTGACAAAAGATATCATAACATCTGCAAAAATCTGAGCAGGGTTAAGTTTCTGGCCTCTACCAGGTTGTACTCTTAATTTTCCAGCCTTCTTAAATCGAGAAACCATGTCCGGAATATCTTGTATAGATATTAGTGCATATTATATTTGTTTAACATGCCAAAAATGATATACAGCAGCAGCTTACCGTGGTTTTCATGAAAAACTTTACAAATAAGGCACGTTCACTACCATGATAATCATAACAGAAAAAAATGTTGTAATGAAAACTCACTGTCTGCAATCCATTTTTGTAGTACAATCTTTCTACGTACAGCCAAAGCAGTTGTTTTTTTTCATTGCTCATATGATGGATGTGATACGTACGTACATAGTTTGTTCTAGGATTTTGTTTGTAATGCTTTTTGTGCATAGTAATTGTTGTCATCAAATGTTAACGAGGTTATTTTTGTTTAGTGTTAGTCATTTCATCCGTTTATTTTTCTGAAAAGCACCCCCTAACAGACGTTTTTAAACTTCACTTTTTTCTTCTTTTTTTGTCTTTTCCGTCTTTTTTTTTTCTTTCTTTCTTTCTTTCTTTCTTTCTTTCTTTCTTTCTTTCTTTTTTTTTTTGCTAAATTTCATTTCTGCATCCTTTATCTTGTTTACCAATTTTGGTGTCAATCTGCTGGACGGTTTAAGCTGCAGGATACTCTAAATAGACTAAGTTTAATTTTGTAAGATATTATTACCCTTCTCAGGGATAACACAATTGCCAAATAATGGTCAACACACAAAGCCAATTGAGCGAGTTTTTCATGAGTTTTCGTGTGGAAATTGATTGTACTTAATATTTTTAGACTCTTTTCTTTTTTCTTCTCTTTTTTCTCTTTTTCTCCTAAACAAAAGAGCTCTAGTTTAAACTTACTTATATGTGGGTGTCAAAAAATTATTAAGCATAATAAATTTCCCCACAAAAATCTCGCCCCGGAGGCTTTGTGTGTTGACCATTATTTGGCAATTGTGTTATCCCTGCGAAGGGTAATAATATCATACATCCTTATATACGGAGAAAGAAAGCGTTGTTTCCTGTCTTCATTCACCCAGAAGTCAAGACACTCTGGGCATGGAGGAGTAACCCTGGTTCGAATCTAGTATGGGGATGGTGTCTCTTTTTCTCCTAAACAAAAAACAGCTCTAGTTTAAGCTTGTTTATATGTGAGTGTTGAAAATTAGCTAAGTACAAGTTTAATTGTTTTAAATAAGAAAATACATAATTATATATCAGAAGGCTACCTATGGCCCTTTAACACAACATTGCTTTAATTTCAGTAGTGAAATTTTTGTAACTAATGAGAATGGGAGAGAAAAGAAATACAAGAACATCAAAAGAATAGAAATAATGGGTAAACAAAAGAATAAAAATGAAAATAAAAACAGTGAAATTAATGAAAGGTGGGAAAAATCATAAATTAGAAAAAGTTAAGGAAGTAAATGGAAAGAAATATATGAAATAAAATAAAACAGACAGTTACAGAAAGTGGTGCAAAAAGAGTAGAAATGAATAAAACTCATCAACAACACAATAAAAAATTTTGCAATATTTCAAGAACATCTTTTCTCTTTATCAGGTGAAGTAAAATAAAAAGAATAGTACTTCTCGAAATATTATGAAATTTTCTTTTATGCCATTGATAAGTTTTATTTATTTTTACTGTTTTTTCAATCACTTTCTACTTACCTTCAAAAAAAGTCCCAATCGACATTCAAAATTGTCCCATTGCCAAATGCCATAAAAATTTATGTTTTCTTTCTCCCATTCTAGTCCTTATTTTAATAGGTTCGTATTGCAGATCATGGTCCAAAAGTAATACAAACCTCATTCCAAAGCAAAAGTGAAAATCAAATATGCTAAATATGCCATAATCTAAAATATAACATTATACAAAGCCAGTTACAAACAATAATGAAAAGTCATAAAGGATTAAATATAACAATTAATTAGTATTAAATAGAAATAATATTAATAATAGGCGTAGTATTTCACTTTAACAATGCAAGCAAAGCTACTTCATCAGGAGGCTATAGCCTGCCCTTATTATTAAGGAACTAGCACGTCTTTTCTCTAAAATTATAGAAGGCAAACATACTCCCATAAATTCCAACGTGCCTTATATGCAATATGGTTTGTGTGATTTTTATAACTAATGCGAAGTGCTATTCGTTGATTAGTTCTTGTATATTCAACTGGTTTATGGATTATGAATTATCATCAGTTTGTTCGACTTGAAAGAAAACCATATTACTAGCTTTGTTCTCTCTTTCTCTCTTTTTCCATCTCTGCATGGAAAATTGTCATTGTATTTTTAAATACATTTATTCAGAAATAAAAAGTATTGTTAGCCCACATTTTAAGCTTTTTATAATTTTTAATTGTTTCTCTATGAAGTATTTTATATGATACTTATTTTTAATTGCATTTAAAAGAACAAACTATGAGAATAATTAGTAGTTTTTTATTCAATATTTTTTTAAAAGTTTTATTTGAAAGAAAAGTTTTGAAATATAATAGTTATATGATTTTGATATCTATAGGTTTCTCTGTATTTATATGTGTTTTTATTTATTCTTTTCTATTTTATTTAAAAAAAATAAAATTTATCCACTTAAAAAAAATGTGCTAACATTTTTTACTTTTAAAACCTGAGTCTTATACTTACAAAAAAATTTAATTTTCAGGTATTTTTAACACTTTGTAATTTTGAAGATTCAAAATATTACTATTCAAACTCCCAAACGATCACCTCATTCCATCCATCTGATTTATATAACAAAAGGAACAAACTAGATTCATCATATGGACATAAAACAGGTATATAATTGTTCTGTTAATTCTTGCTATCACACAGTATCAATTTAGATGTAAGTTTTTTGAAAGTAATTCTGAAATCAACATTTATATAAATATATGCACACATTTAAAAGCTTTGTGATTTTATGTAAAAACTTTCTGATAGCCTCAAAGCATTGGCGTACGCAGGGGGTGTTGATGGGGGTTGGACACCCCCCATTGCGATGAAATTTTGTATATTTAACATAGGAATAGGTGACTTCCAGCTCTGTAACCCACATTGAGCCCTAACCCCCCTTACGGCTTTCTACGTCGCCTATGCCTGAAAGTTATTCTCAGGCTCAAACATACTTATATAATTGTCATTTTAAACAATTTCTTAACACTTATTCTGAAAGAAATGTTTATAACAATGCCTTATTGTCATTCATTTTTTTGACCATTGGAAGCTAGTACCTTTTAACTTCAATTCTCAGAGAAAAAATAAGGAAAGAAATATTTTGCCTTTTCTAGAAAACAAGAATATATATATGTCAAAAACTTAAAGTGATGTGGTAAAAAGGTGTATGAATTATTACAATTTTTACTGTACTTGATTTACAACCTATAAGCATTGTTATTCTGAAAAACTGAATTTTATGTAGTTTTGGTAATTTTGTAAGGAATTGTATTGTAACTGGAAAACATTTTATCTATGCAGCGCAAGAATTTTTGAAGGACATGTCATAAATTATTTATTAATTTAATTTGTGTCACCTCAATCTATATGCCCTCAAATTGAGACATTAGGGAATTCCTGAAATTTTTATAAAATTTAGTAGACTATATATCAACACTGCAAAATTAAAACTTAGCATTTTGGGTGAAATCAATGTTGATATTAATTTAGACCAAAGTGCTAATGCTAAAAACCTAGAGACCATATCTCCACTTTTCTCATCTTCTGCAATAAACTAAGTAAGTAAAAATTAAAATTTGCCAAATAATCTTACTTCAGCAAACTTTTTGGTAACTCCAATTTAAAAAAACTGGTCAGAACTGAATGAACTTTCAGGGATGGCAAAAATTCTCAAACATCCAGTTGAAATCTTGACGATTAGAACCAAATCAATACTAACTAAAAGCAAATACTCAAAGCATTCAGCGGTTATTTTGTTCGCTTTCCATTCTGCCAAAACAATCAAATGAATGCTTGGAACTTCAAAAGTGAGTGCTACAGATATATTGTCGAAGATTCACTATTTCTCTCGGTTATTAACGTATACGAAATTAATAAAACTGTTGCAAAATTAACTCAAGTGAGGTCCCTGGACATTATTGAATCTACTCGTTTGCCGTAAATTAAGTCTTTTGCCTTTTACCTACATTTATAATTTAACTATCTTCCCTAAAACTGTTCCAAAGGATTTTAAAGTCAGTCATTACTCCAATATTTAATAAAGTTCAGAAAACTTAAATCTACAACTACAGGCATATTTCTGTCTGTACTGTTTTCACAAAAATCTTTGAAAAATGACCCTATAAAAGACTTTATAATTTTCTTGCAAGCAATAAAATTACCCATTCAAAGCAATTTGAATTTATGAACGGCAAATCCACTGATCAAGCTCTACTTGCAGTCATAATTTTTATATTTTTATCATTAGATCCAGAGATTTCAACAATTTTTATATTCTTCAAACTGTCTAGTACCTTTGACACTATTAGCCATGAAAGATTTAAACTACAATTATCTGGTATCCGTGGTCTTTGAAATACCTCGTTCAGAAATTATTTAATAAATTGACAGCAGTTGATGCACATAAATAACTACTACTGCACACTTCACAATACTCTGTTATATTCGACAGGGCTCAGTTGCCAGTCATATCTAGTATGCATAATAAGCACATTGGTAGGACAACAATATATTGAAATGGTGCTGCAGGCGATTTCACTACCCTATCTTCAGTGCATACATGCCATTTTTCAGCATGAAAATGTATGGCCACACACACAGTGGTGGTGCAGCAGTAACACGTTCATCCAGCATGAGGTTGTTTCAGGTTTAACCCCCAAATATTCCACAACGAAAGAATGATTGTTTATTAACTGCTTATCATAGTCCTGGCGTTCCCTGAGTCTTAAGAAGCTTGGATTCCTTGGAAACCTAAATCCTGGTGCAGCATGACTCTTGTTGTCCTTGCACCATAAAAAACTCACACCAACAATTTATATATACAGTAAACATTTGCAGGCATGCTTTTGCACATTACCTGATGATTCCTTTGCCAGCAAAATCTCCAAATCTCTCTCCAGTTAAGAATCTGTGAGACATGATTGAACGTGGAATTACTGCTGTCCAACGATTTAGAAATGACAAAGGACCCTGGACTCTGGTGAATACAATATACTCCACAATACCTCGGGATAATACTTGAACACACTCTGATGATTCAGTGCCACTCTACTTAAATGAATGTATCACTCACCATGATCAGCCTACTGTGTACTGAGAATCCTGTACATTCAGCCACTAGTATAATGTAACTGTTTGAAATTAAAAAAAATTTTCAGCATGTACTCCTCAATCTGTGCACAAAATTTTATTTCATTTGAAGCTTTCCCTCATGGTGTTGCATTTTCTCTATAGAGCATTGCATATCATTACGCAGTATATTTCTAATTTAGTTATATCTCACTCTTTATGCTCATTGTTATAAAGAACACGCTCTAATCTTATATTTCTGGATTTGAAGAACCATTTCTGTTTTGGTCCTGCAATAATACAGTGGTAACACTTTTGCCTAGCATGCCATTAACTTGCTTTTGGTTCACAGTGGTTCGTCATGGTGCAGTGCAAACTTCTGGCAAACTGCTCTTTAAAGTCTGTTGATTTGTTGTTTATTGTTGGTTGCCTAAATCTTAATAAGTTTATATTCCTCAGAAGTTCTGACGCACCATGGTCTTTCTGTCCTTATGATGTAAAACAAACAAACATACTTTTCCATCTCATCATAAACTTGTATGACTTAATACTTGATTTCTCAAGAACAAATCTCAGTGTTGCATGTGTTTTTGTCTCTCAAATTTGGAACCACCTTCCTACTACATTGCAAACTCTAGACACACTTTTCTGTTTAAAAAGCAGCTCCGCATATACATGATAGGATCTTAACATTTATACTTTCTTCTTCCCGTTTATCTTTTGACTTACCCTTAATACTTATACTAATTGCATCTAGCATATCATTTATAACATACACATTTGTTTGTACAAATTCCTATCTACATCTTCGAGAGCCTTTGCTCTGTCAGACTTTTCAGTCTTTGCTCATTGATGCCCAGATGGATAAATCCAAAGCTAATTTTATTACTTTTTATATCAATGCAACCATAAATTTAAATCTACTTGAGTAAAATCTGTGAAAGTATTAAACTCGATCATCATTGTTAGTTCTTTAAAGAATAAGATTAATTATTATTAAAATTATGTGGAGTTTAGAAGGTAATCAAATATTTTTACCTATCCCTTCTGATATTCAGAGATTCTACCGATCTTTCCCCAATGAGAGCAGCAAAGATAACAAAATAGACTCATATGAAACTTTATGGTGAACAAATTACGTATCCTTACATAAGTATTATTTAAAGAAAAATTGCTGCACAAGATGCATTTTCTTCCTCTAAACCCCTCCCCAAATTGTACTGCTGTTGCTATTGTCTGAAAAAAATGTAAATTAAATATATTCTCCTAAAATTATAGATATACAGGGTGTTTGAAAACTAATTCAGCAGTCTTTCATGGGTGATAAACACACGGAAACAAATACCTTTTATCAAAGGGTATATGGTCGCAAACAAAGAGGTTGCGAGATACAGGGATCTTTCTGATATAGGTATAAAAGCAGTGGTTTTTGTATGCATGGCCATTAGCAACTTGGGATGATTCGGTATAGCAATGGGGAGAAGGCAGACATGCATTTTGTCTGCAGTCTCTCCAATAGTAATGGCAGGGAAGTGCAAAGGCTTTACCGAGAGGGCTTTCCCAACAGGAATGTTCCTAATCACAGAATGTTTTCTCATTTTCTCATTGCACTGCCAATTGTCTAAAAAGGGGTCCTTCAATGCTGCCATGCATGATACAGATAGTGGCAAAAATGTCAAAACGCCGGCCATGGCAAGAGAGGTTCTACGTAAGGTGATTAATGTTTGTACCTGTGCTTTAATTTGGACATTGATTTAATGTCAGCAATTTTGATTTCATTTGGCATATCAAGCAGTTGTTGACATTTTGTTTTGTCTTAAATAAAACTTTATTTTAATATTTCGTGCCCATTCTGTTTTTGCATTATTAAGGCTGTGTATGTGGAGAAACGGAAAGCACCCTGTAGTGTGTAACCTCTTCTCTTCTGACCATGCATTATTTGAAAAAAGTGTTTGTTTCTGTATGCTCGATCATCTCTGAAAGTTTGCTCCATTAGTTTTAACACCCTGTATTATATAATCATATTAATTATTAAAGTTCAATTTTTATAAGTTTTGTATGAACATATTCAATTATATTATACCATTTTTTTTATTCAACAAAATATCTCAGTAGAATTTTACTAGAAATCTTTTTACTTGCAGTTAATACAGAGTTGTATATGCTCAACTAATTATTTGAAATTTAAATCATATCAAGAGTGTTGAGAGTGAATTATATTTGTTAATGTTGATAATCAACTATGCAAGTTTTTGCAGTTGCTTAATTATTGGTTGAGGGTAAGGAAATAGTTTGGCATTGGTAGATGTAACTTTGATTTAACATCCTGTTAATTTTAAATTATCTCATTTTTATCTACATAGAATATATAAATGTTTTATTTACAATTATTACCACTTTATAGATTTGTCTGCAGGACAGACCCTGAAACCGATATCTCAAGTGAATAAAACGAAGAATGCCATAGAACTTGCAACTGAAATTCATTTTCCACTTTCCTCACCTCTGAAAATTGACTTTGAGGATGATGTGAGTCTGCACAAAAGGCATTATCTTCAATTGAGTCAGTTCAAATGCTTGTTGAAAAAGCGTCTTTTGCACACATGTAGGAACTGGAAAATTGTATTATGTGGAGTTTTGATGCCTTGTTTGTTTATTGCACTTGCCATGGGATTAGCAGTAGGTCGGCCTGCTCGTAGACCAGAACCAACATTGAAGCTTAGCCCTCAACTTTATACAACAAAATCTGGAAGTTTAGTATCATTTTTCAGGTAGATTAAAATACCAATTTAAGTTTTCTTAATTAGTGGTTGTTATTTTTCTAAACATTTGACAATATATATATATAATGGAAGTTTGATATAACTCAAAGCTAAAGGGAAAGAGATATTACTTTGAGTTATTTACTTTTTTAGTTACCGATGTTCAAGCAGAATACGAATCATTTTGACTTACTAAGAACTTTGACTCCTTAAAGTTCAAGTTATTCATGTTCCACTGTGTTATGTATATGTTCTTACTATTGTAGCACCACATGGCTTAGATGTTTCTATTAATCAGCTTATGATGTAAAATCAAACTAATTAATAAAAATCAATTGTAAGACTTAATAATAATGCTTTGCATAAAATTTCATTCTATAAGAATTTCTAATTATTAAAAAGTAAGTTTCCAAACTAGTGTCGTAACTGTGATTTATATTTAATACACTTCTCGATTAAAATTCATTTAAAGGGAACCTTTTATCATGTTCTTCGCACCTGCACTCGACACTAGGATTATTTTGTATAGTGTTTAACACTGATTCAGAATATGTCTTAGATTTTTGCAAAACTCATTTTTTGAGTAATTATGACCTCATAAAAATGACGATTTAGCGACTGTTTGCCGAGGAATCTGAATTTTGTTAAATAAAATATTATAATCTTTTAATGGTAATGAAACTGTATATAAAAATGGAGAAAATACAAAAAATTATGACGACAATGCGAGCATTTTAAAACTGAATAGTTGTCACAATGCAGAATGTTACAGTTCTCGCGATCCAATTTAAAAGACAGTTCTTGGAGGTTGGCGAACTTTCGTGGATTGAAATTACTAATATGGCATTTGAGCCAAGAATCCATGGATCATTGGTCTATATTTGGGCGATTATATTTGGTTATAAACCAAACTATGAATTTTAATAATTGTATTTCTGCTTTTTACATCTACATCCAATACATCTACAGCAATTCGATTTGTGATTTTTTTTTACAAATATATTGAATGCCACAATATAAATTTCTCGCCAAAAGGTCGCCAACTCTTCATATCTAAGTGGTCATAATTTCTCGAAAAATGAGTTTTGCCAAAAACTAAAGACCTATTCTGAATCAACATTAAAAACTGCACAAAATATTCTTAGTGCCGACTCCAAGTGTGGCGACATGATAAAAGGTTCCCTTGTTAGTATATTGAACAAAAACGTAATGAAAGAGAAAAATTCATTGTGCTCAACTTTTTCTCATTTTCCTCTTTTCAGCTCAGATGACTGGAGATCTCGCAAAAATTTCTCAATTCTAAATTCTTTACTTTTAAATACAGTTTTATCTGAAAATTGGTGCCAGAGTTCTGAATTCGGGTAAGATTTTAAATTTCAAAATTATATACTTATAAAGTAAAATGCACTGGATGAGTACTGTCTGCTCTCGAAAAGAAGTCCAATGGTCAGAGTGTAAAAAAAATCAGAATTTTTGATTTAAATCGAATTTTTTCACTTTAAATCGGATTTTTTGTTTTAAATTGAAATTTTTGATTAAGATTGTATACATCAGAAATAAATCAAGTTTTTTATTCAGCTTCATTTATGTAAGATTTTAACATTCAATTTACTCTTCTCAAGCTTTAAGTGAATATCTAAATAACGTGTTTAATAACATAAAAACGAAAATTCAATGCCTTTATTTCTTGTTTATTGAGACTGCAATATGCATTAAAGATTTCAATTATGATATTATTAAAAACCAACATTTAAGGATTTAAATAAAAGTGCCAATTTTGCTGCCTTCTCAACACCTCTAATTGATTTCGTAACTTGATATGCGCAAGTCCAAATATGGAAAACATCCTTTCAACTCCAGCAGAGGTTCCCTTAGCTGTGCATAGTTCCTCAATATCATCGAATTCCTTTTAGCCAATGCATTCATTTATAAGAGCCAAGGATTTCCACCACTGAAGAATGGAAATTAATTTCACTATCTTTTCTTCAAATAAAACACCATTGAGAAGTGCATGGACAATAAATGTAAGAACAGTTCCTAATAATGAGGTATCCTTGCATTTCTATTTAAAAAATATATTGCTTGCTCCTTCCCACTCCGTTACAAGTGTTCTGCTTTAAAATTTGGTGATAATAAATGTACCAAATAGTGAGCTGGAGATATAGCTTGCTCATTACATATTTTAAACATCGTAATGCATGAAGATGTATTACAAGCCAGGTTTTTTATACTATCATCGAGATCTTTCCAAACTTCTACTGCTTTAGAAATACTACAGCTATTTTTTTAACTTTTTCTAAAGCAATAAAAATCGGTTTCAATTGAAGTAAATGGTTTTCAACATTCCTTTTTATACCTGTGTTCATAGCTTTCAAGTTTATTTTTGCATCTATTACATCTCCATTTTCTTCAACTATTTGCATGAAATTGGCCAGTTTTAATATGACTCTCTAAACTATCGCATATAGAATTCCAATGCACTTTTCTTGGTAGATTTAATTCTATGCTGCTTAATTTATTGTATCTGGCACATGCAAAATGATGGTTCTGAAAATATTTGGTGTCTTAAATAATATATTACTTTACATTCGATTGGGGTAATGCCTAACAAAGAAGCACTACTTTGACCTTTAGGAATAGTTGACCGTGAACTGTGTGTAAACAACTGTAGTAAAATCATCAGAAAAGTTGTTTTTGCCTGTACTTTTTTTTTACGAAATGATAAAAAGAAAGTCATTTTTATTGCAAATTATTTTTTCATAAGCATTGAAAAATCAATGAAATCTTTGTTTTTCATTAAAATTAAAATTTAAAAAAATTGCTTAAATTTATTCAAAAAAAAATAAATTTAAAAAATCGCCTTTAAGCATTAATTTAAAAAAAGATTACAAATTTTGACTTTAGTCATGGTTTTTTGAAAAAAAATCACATGATTAAAATTGTTGGCACCCTTTCCATGGTACAGTGGAAGTGACATCACAAACTGAATAGACACTTGCAACGATGTAGGGCTCTAAGTTCTACACTCGTTTTTGTTGATCACCAAAAACAAGTTCCGAGATTGGAGACCTACTCTACTGTAAGAAGCTAGCCAGTTTGTGACAATACCTCCCTTTATTTCTAACTGTACTGTCAGACGTCTTTACGTGAACAGACAGTACTTTATTGAGTACACTACCAGTCTCTTGACAAATAAAGTAGTCCTAGAAAGTGACACCATATTACTTCTGTAGAAATATAGTCGGAGGTTAAAACAGAATGTGTTATTACTGTAAACATTAATTACTCGTTTTTAATTGATGGCAAAATGCATGATTTATAATAAACAGTTATTTCGACACTGGCGTAAGATTTAAAAACACGTTTCGAGAGCCAACTGCTCCCTTTGTCAAGTGAAGGCAGAATGCCCTCACTTGACATTCTGCCTTCACTTGACAAAGGGAGCAGTTGGCTCCCGAAACGTCGTGTTTTTAAACCTTACGCCAGTGTCGAAATAACTGTTTGTTATGGAATCTCCAGGTGGAACAGTATTGTTTCATTGTATGATTTATCTTGTTTCAAAATGTCATGATTATAGATTCTATACTAGTATTTCTGAAGCAATTAGCCTTTCTCTTCCCATATAACTTGTATAAATGCATCGTGTATAGGTGGATAGTCAAAAATCATTAAACAGTAAATCGCTGTCTGTACAATAACATGAATGACAGGTATCCATGCAAACTTTTTAGAACCGCTGTCACAAAAGAAAAGCATGCCAAATTTCATAGTTCCCACACAGCTTGGAGAACCCAGAATTATCTGAGAATTTTAAATTGTCCTTAAAAGTTGGGGAAAATGATATTTTTTGGTCAAACCTGGAAAAGCTTCTCACATCTCTGAATAGCCAAATTTTATGTGAAGTTATTTCTCCCAAAACCAAAGTTCAATTCAAAGTTTTGTTTGCGATTAGTCATGGAATTTTTTTTCTCCGCCACATCTCCAACGCGTGCGCACACACACACACACACACACACACACACAAGGTGAGTGGGAATCCTGAAATTACTAATGCCTACAATGTAATTCTTCAAAACGTTATGCCAACTCCTGGCTTAGCTGTACTATAGCAACAAATCAACAACATAAATCCTCATGTTGTCAATAAAGAACAAGAAATATTGACTCTATTTTGTAAAGGAACATTAAAGCTGAACTAGAAATGGCTTGAAAAAAACAGCGGTATTGTCAGATCAATCTAGATTTTGCTTTTGCCATACCAGTGGTAGAATCAGGATGAAGCTATCGATCTTAGTTGTTTTTCAGGTTGTTAAGTATCCATATGAGACAGTCTGATAGTGTGAGCTATGTTCTGCTGGCATATATTAGAACTCCTGATATCTGCTCATATCCATGGATAGAAAGCAGAAAACCCTTGGGTGTTTAAACATTATGTATTCTAAACCCGATTAACGTTTTGAATAGAGTGAGACTCATTACCACGGGACTTGTATCCTTAAATAGCGGTTTGTAATCAGGTTGTGAATTTGCACTCCTTCAGTGGTTATCTTGCTACTTCCATCCTAACCCAACTGAGAATCTGTTGGATAAGGTTGGAAGATGCGTTAAATCATTTCCTAATTTATTATCAATTTTTTATTAGCTGCTATCCTGAACTCCTAGTATTGTATTCCCAGAAGCAGGTTTTGGCACTTAACCATACATAGAATAATCCAAACTTAGAGTAAGTTGCAAAGGGGCCCTAATACACTATTATATTAGTGTACCCAATGAACTTACCACTCAATGTATATTCAGGTATATTTACCCTCATTATATTTTGAAAATTTAGCTACTAAGTAATGGGAATATTGCTGAATAAAGTAGTAGCCAAGTGCAAATTCAAAAAT